>CAIGQZ010034599.1:790-17249 GCA_903798205.1 Danio tinwini
TGTGTGTGTGTGTGTGTGTGTGTGTGTGTGTGTTTGTGTGTGTGTGTGTGTGTGTGTGAGCACAGACATTGTAAGCATCCAGCAAACTGCCTGTAAAAACACTTTAAAGCTCAAATATTGAGGCGGATTTTTCAAATTACACACACACACACACACACGCACGCACGCACGCACATACACACACGCACGCACATACACACACACACACTTACACACGCACATACACACGCACATACACACACACACGCACGCACATACACACGCACGCACGCACATACACACACACGCACATACACACACGCACACACACACACACGCACGCACGCACACGCATGCACTCACATACACACACACACACACACACACACACAGATAATAATCTCTGTTTTTTCTTCAGACGCTCCTGTGACATCATCTGGAGAAAGATCATCACTCTCATTCACAGTAAGAGACATGCTGTGTGTGTGTGTGTGTGTGTGTGTGTGTGTGTGTGTGTGTGTGTGTCCCAAGCCCCCAGTGAAACAGTAAGAGTGAACTGAGGGAATGAACACTGGTGATTATAAAGGTGATAAAGCCTCGACAGCTTCATATCCCACAATGCAACACGGCTGTGACATCACAGCAGATTAAACACCTCCATCACAGTCGTTGCTAATGCTAACTCTACTCCGTGTTCGTGAACTGAAGGCAGTAGATCATCTGTGAGTGTGAGAGGAGCCTGATGATCTGTCTCATAAAGACCTCCTGCTGAAAATATGCTGTGGTGCAGGAATTATGTCTTGCCAAACCAGCAGGTGGCGATATAACCCTGAGCATGAAGCCATGTTGGCCAATCAGAATCCTGCAAAAGCAGACGGCGCTGCACAGTCTGATCTGAAATACAGCAGAAAACAGTCCAGGCTAACGTCACCAGGCCAGAGCTGGAGCTTCTGAAAATATGAGATATATATACTGTATATACTGGCTATGCTTCTTCTCTAATACCTTTAAAATACTGAAGTCCTAAATTGATGATAAACGCTTCACAGGGGCCAATAATGATGCAACACTATTATTATTATTATTATTATTATTATTATTATTATTATTATTATTATGAGCTACAGCATGTCTATTGGTGTCCAGTGTCTTGCGAGAGTGTCCCCCACCTGCTCAAACACACACCTGCACATCTGCTGTCCTCGCTCAGCTCTGGGCTTTTACACCTGATCAATGTAAAATTGACCTCTGACCTCAGATTCACCTGCTGTCTGTGTCTGCAGAGCTGCAGACTGTCTTTAAGTTAATTACACTTAAGCTCTTTCGAGTACACATATTTGTTGATGACTGTTAGCCGTGGTTTTGGTTTCTAATGAGCATCATACTGAAAGCATTGTGCTGAAGCTGATCGAGTCCTTCACTGTGAGCCCTGCAGGTCTTACAGAAGGCCAAGAGAGATTCTGCCTCATCTGTGACCCGAATAAGAGCCATAAAGAAGAAACAACAGCAGATTGAGGAGGTAAGGTGTGCGTGCGTGCGTGTGTGCGTGCGTGCGTGTGTGCGTGTGTGTGCGTGCGTGTGTGTGTGTGTGTGATGGAGGTGAATATCACATTTCACAATATCACAACTCTTGATCATGATTTAGACGTGAAAGTAAAGTGTGTGACGTGTATCTGTGATAGCGCATTCGTCTGGACTTTATAAGGCTTTCAGATGGTGAGGAGTGAAAATGTCCTCACTATGACCTCAGTAATGTAAAGTTGTGTATTTGTGTTGATTTCCCCTTAAAACAACCTGAATTGAACAAGTTGTAGCTCTTTTCTGTAGGACTAGTTCCACTAGCTTGCTAACATCTTTAGCTTTTTAAATGTTGTGGCCTTCTGGTTTACAGTTGATATATTTTTTACCCTTTCAGTCACCCAGTACCTGTAGACCATTTACTGAAATAGATTTCAAAATCTGGATGTTTCAGAGACATTTAAACGTAAAGGAGACTTTATTATAGCACAATACATTCTGTATTGTACATTTTGCTATATAAATAAAGGTAAACACAGCGTAAAGACGTAAAGGTTAACGTTAAGATTAACGTAAGATTAGCGTAAAGATTAACGTAAAGGTTAACATAAGATAATCATAAAGGTTAACGCAAAGGTTAACGTAAAGGTTAACGTACAGATTAACAAAGATTTACGTAAAGGTTGACGTAAAGGTTAACGTAAAGATTAACGTAAACATTAATGTAAAGGTTAACATAAAGGTTTATGCAAAGGTTAACGTAAAGATTAACATAAAGGTTAAGGTAAAGATTAAGGTAAAGGTTAACTTAAAGATTAATGTAAAGGTTAACGTAAAGGTAAACATAAAGATTAACATAAAGATTATTGTAAAGGTTAACGTAATGGTTAACGTAAAAATTTACGTAAAGATTAACGTAAAGGTTAACATAAGATTAACATAAAGGTTAACGCAAAGGTTAACGTAAAGGTTAACGTAAAGATTAACAAAGGTTAACGTAAAGATTAATGTAAAGGTTAACATAAAGATTAATGTAAAGGTTAACGTAAAGATTAACATAAGTGTTAATGTAAAGATTAACATAAAGGTTAATGCAAAGGTTAACATAAAGGTTAACGTAAAGATTAACGTAAATGTTAATGTAAAGACTAATGTAAAGGTTAACGTAAAGATTAATGTAAAGGTTAACGTAAAGATTAACATAAAGATTAATGTAAAGGTTAACGTAAAGGTAAACGTAAAGGTTAACATAAAGATAAACGTAAAGATTAACCTAAAGATTAATGTAAAGTTTAACGTAATGGTTAACGTAAAAATTTACGTAAAGGTTAACGTAAAGATTGCTATTTTGTCCTATAAATGTATATAACTTTAAAAACTGTATATTTGTAGTGCAAACCCTAAAGAATCTTCAGGTTATATTAGTGTAAAGATGTTAAAGTCACAGTAATGTTACAGTACAGATGCTGTTTGTGGAGTGTTTGCTGTGGGTTTAATCCTCTTGAAGCACAAAGGCCTCATTTGGAGCCCTGTGTGGTTTGTTCAGTTTTTTTCTGCTTCATTAGTGTCTGCGTTGTTGTCTGCGGTGTTCAGTGTCAGCCACGAAAACAAATAGCGAGGAAAAGCCAAGTATTAACAAGGCTTAAAGGACTCATGTCGCTCTGTCATTCTTAATCTCATCCATTATGACAATAACAATTAGTTTTTCTATATTTCTTCTCCTCCCTAACACTATACTTTAATAGTTAAATGCAGAAACTGGGATGACGTTAATGTATGATTCATGTACATTTCTGCTCTCTCTGATAGTCTGCTTGTCCGTTCTGTGACCAAAGACAAGTTTAATAATCAATATAAAAAAAGGCAAAATCAGACTCTGTGATGAGGAGGCTCTGCTGATGAACCAAACACTAGAATGTAAATGAATGTCGACACAATGCAGAGATGGCGAATCCAAGCGCTGCTTTGCTGCTTAGAGGAACCGGGGGTGTGAGTGAGAAACACAAACTCTGGAGTGGATCTGAAGCTGTACCGTGATTATTAGAACAATGTGTTGAGCATCGGTTCGGCTTACAGAGTCTAGAGAAGCAGCTCAAGAGGAAAAAACAGTGTCTCTGATCACATAAACACAGCTGTCATAGCACACACACACACACACACACCAACAGTAGGCCTTCTGTGAACATATATGTATTTTCAGACCTGTTGATAAGTCTGCATCTTCAGTGAGTTACATAAGGTGTGCAAGTTAAGTCTAGGTCTATTAGACAAAGTGTTTTCATTGCAATCATGGTCATTCAGTCTATTTTCAAGAAATTGCACAGCAGAGCTCATGATGCGATGACTCAGATACATGCGGAATTATAATTTAACCCCCCGGCACACACACACACACACACACACACACACACACACACAGGCGCTCTATCTCTATGGTAACCACGGATGAGGCAGTAGGTGCTATTTTGAAGAGATCTGGTAATAGCAGCTCAGCACACACAGTTACCTACAGTTACTATAAGACACACCACAGTAATGATTTAGGCCTTCTTGCCTGCTTATCCTTACATAAATAATAAATGGTAAATAAAGATGTATATTTCTCTCTTAGCAATGTTAAAATCAGATTCATTAGCATTTGTTGCTTTATGTAACATTGTGTGCAACGCTATTATGTAAAGCAGCTTAAACGTTTGGTGAAGCAAACCACATGTAAATCACTAAACACTAGAGTTTTAGATGTGCTCAGGAAAATGCTGCAGTTCGTCTCCGCTTTCCGATGCAGTTTCCTCATACTCTTACAGAGAGAGATCAGTACAATGAGCCCTTGTTCCTTCATTTGGAGGAGATGTGCTTAAACCCAACACATGCTCCTCACTGCGGTCATAACCAAACACAATTATTATTAGCCATAAATACCCGGATACACACACAAAAAAATCTTTTGTTTTCTTTTTGAGTTAAAAGTAAAGCTCAATCTCCATTCAGTTTCCGTTTTGATTCAGCATTAGTCAATACTAGTCAGTAGAACTTAATTATAGTCTATAGAGGTTTTGAAAATGGGTACATACTCTGACAGAGCCGGAGATTCCCCAGCCGAACCCTTTCCAGGACAGATAGATGTTCAGGTCTGTTCTCATCCTCACACTACTAGAGGTCGGTTAGGCAAATGGAGAAGCTGTGATGAAGTTCTGGGTTGGTGACGATCACAAGCGGTTCTTTTTCAGCAAGTTTGAGTTGAAGGTGATGATCTTTCTTTTATCCAGATGTATACATCTGCAAGAGTGGCTGCAATGTAGGCTCACTTGTCTGGAATGAGGTACAGATAAGTGTCATTAGCATACGAGTGATAGAAAAGCCATTGTTCTGGATGACAGGTCCTAATGATCACCTGTAGACTGAGAAGAAAAGTGGTCAGAGGTTTACTGGAGGATTAGCAGGTTAGCCAGTTCAGGAAGGTCTGGAGGTTTACCAGTTCAGGAGGATCTGGAGGTTTACCAGTTCAGGAGGATCTGGAGGTTTACCAGTTCAGGAGGATCTTGAGGTTTACCAGTTCAGGAGGATCTGGAGGTTTACCGGTACAGGAGGATCTGGAGGTTTACCGGTACAGGAGGATCTGGAGGTTTACCGGTACAGGATGTTTACAGAAGTATCTGGAGGTTTTCCTGATTCTGAAGCCGTATTGGTTATTCTGAGAGTTGGTTGAACTCCAGTTATTCCTGAATGGAAGAAGCAACACTGGTCTGCAGGTCTGTGAAAGTGCTTGATTTAGAGTGTATTTCTTAAGCAGCAGGGTAACCTGTGCCTGTTTACCGCTGTGAGGAGAGGTGTTGATGATGTGAGAACATAGCTGTATCTGAAGAACAAAATGAGCTGAGAGGGTTTGGATCAAGCTGAATGTGTCAGGTGCAAACGGTGCAGGGATGGTGGAAATTGAAGGTAGGAGTTGGGCAGGAATGATCGTGTAAAATGGTCTCACCATGGTACAGTGGTTGTAGTCTGTTTGTTAAAATCATCAGAATTTTCCAAATGTTCCATATCACTCCTGACGCAGAGCTGGTGTTACTGTATAGACACACTGATATGTTAAACCACAGAACTGAAAGAGGCTATACTAAAATGATCAATCATTGGCAGTGGTCTCCTAAAATAAAATTCAGAAGGATGCACTACATTTTTGAACATGCTATGTTTTATAATACGTTTTGCTAACGTGCATCCATGAAAGTGAATTTTAGTTTTCTGTGGTTGTAGTAACATTTCTACTGGGTTACTGTTATTAATTATATTATTTGTTGAGCATTAATTTTGAGTTGTGGTTTGTGTAATCCACAGGTCTATCGGCAGGACTGTGATACATTTGCAATGGTCGTGAAGATGTTGGTGGAAAAGGATCCATCATTGGAGAAGCCAATCCAGCTCTCTCTGCGTGAAAACCTGCGGGACATCGGCACTCGCTGCATCCAGGCCATGGAGCAGTTCATCCAGGAGTATGATTCCTGCGAGCGAGGCGCTGCATCTGCCTCCAGACAGCCCTCCATCAGCTGAAGACTGAGCCCACATTCACAGTGTTTCTGAAAATCGTCTGAAGTGCTGCTTTTGATGTGACTTGGCTGTCAATAAGATTCATCACATTTTTGTATTCAAAGGTTTTTCATTTGTCTGTACAAGTCGGCTTTTAGAATAATTGCCCCATTAATCCCATAGTCAAGATATATTCAAGTATAAATGTAAAAGAAATATTTGCATTTTATGTTTTCTAGCTGTTATTATTTGCAAGCTGTAGCTACGAGACCTGTAACTTGTTGAGAAACAAGCTTAAAACATTTGTCAGAAAGTTAAAGTAAGCTTAAAAACACTTTATACTGTGAAATGTTAGCTCAGTATCACTGGTGCACTGAGCAATATTTGAAGTATGTGTTTAACCACACGTTGGAATGTCTGTGAATAATAGCAGCATTATCAAAAGGGATCGGGCCTGTTGGGTTTGTTTTGGTGCTTTCAAATATCAACATTGTTTGTCAAAATTTGTTTAGTGCACCTTAAATCTCGTTGTTGAGATGCTGCCGCTTTAATGTCCTGATAAAACAGTTGTTTCTGTCTGCTTGAATTATTAATTAAACACAGTCTTCCATTAACCTGCAGGATTTTAATGATTTCTTTCAGAAACTCTCACAAACCACATTAAGAAAATGTTTAGATTTTAACTGAATTAGCTTTATATTTCCAGAACATATGACATACTTTTTAATGTATTAATCTGAAACTGAAAAGCTTAGTTTCTTTGTTGAATAGTAATTTAATTCAGATACAAGACATGAACGGCTGATACACATGCAGTCACCGCAGGTTTCTACACTCTACAATATGATACAAATAATGCATCTGGAGATACAAAATATAGAAATATTTAAGACAATATTTACAGAACTTTTACAATACTACATCATTTTTTATATTTCATTTTTGTCATTAGGAAAACATTTAATTTCTAGATATTATTTGTAAATGGTATTTAAATGACTTTGGAAAAGACAGAATATTGCATTTAAACCAACATTGCCCAGCAAAATGATAAACATATTAAGAAGTTTAATTTTAAAATGACAAGTTGAAACCATGAAGAGCACATTTTAGGAAACTATTCAGAACAATCAACAGTAAGCAGCATGGGGATTATAGTAAACAGTATTGCCACAAAAAATTAAAAAAAGTAAGGGGGAATGTGGGATTGAAGCCTTGACTAGAAGTATACACAACCGAAACAAATAAATGAGTTAATTAAAATGTATAAACAGGTTAGACGATGGTTGCAATTAGATTTTTTAACACTTTTATGGTTTATGCAGAACAATAATCCAAAATTCATTTAAAAAGCAACGCAAAAGAACTTAATGGTATTAAGATATTTCAGAGTATGATAAAATTTATATCTTATTTCTGAAAGTTAAGTGCACACTAAGTCTTCACTTCTTACCTTATCCAGAAATGAAGC
The DNA here is from genome assembly GCA_903798205.1 of Danio tinwini. Lineage (NCBI taxonomy): Eukaryota > Metazoa > Chordata > Actinopteri > Cypriniformes > Danionidae > Danio > Danio tinwini. The sequence continues at coordinate 8,283 of CAIGQZ010034599.1, forward strand.
TTTATCGCAGATTGTTATTGCACAAGTTTCTACAAAACAGAAGTCATATTCTGAACAATAGATAATATTCAGTATACTTTTTAAATAAATATAAGCTAATACCTTTAATCGTTGTGCAATCTCCAGTCACAGTAAACATGATTTCAGGTCAGAACATGTGATCTATGACTTATGTAATGACTGAAACATGCTTGAGTAGGATTTAAACAAGAGTTGGACATTTGAGAAAAATACAAACAGCAGAAAACAGAAGTGAGTACATCCCTGCCCAATATCTCTTCACTGTTGAATGAATAAAGGTTTCTTCACCTTTTTGATAATAGCATTTTTCCTAGGTTGATATGTACAGTATTTTCTCCTTTTTAAGCATTTTAATCACCAGAATACAGCCGATAAAAACATCTGCAAATACTGCCACTCCTAACCCCATCAAACCCACATGAAGCCCATAATCAAGGAATGAGTACAGCACAGTCCTGTGCTAACATTACCGCTTCTGAAAAGCAGAAAGGCACATGCTGCAGAGGTGGAACAGATTAGGAATGGAAATCGGAGTTTCTCTGGGGTTCAGACAGTGGGAAAGGCATTGTTCAAATGAACCTCTATTAACGGTGTCCACAGACCTCTTTGGAACAAAAGCTGAAAGATTAAATTTAGCTAAAGATAACTGGGAGCATGGTTATAATTTATGATCATTTGAGACCAAATGAAATTTGTTCGTAGTCCAGCGTGTGAACCTGTGGATGGTGTGAATAGGACACTGGAAGTGTGATAATATTGAGCTGCAGGAGAGAAAAAAAGGTTGGGGATTTGACAATTACAGATGAATGCCTGTGGATGTACCAAAATACTGGCAGACATGTTGATTCCGAATCTTCAGATGCCTGGAAAACTACAACATGAGAAAGATCCACAGCACACCATCAAATCATAATAAAAAAATCTAAATATGTATATATAATTATAAATGAAGCTAAATTAAGCTGGCAATGTGATCTAATTAGTATCCTTTGGGCTATTATAAAAGGGAAAAACACAGCAACACAAAAAAAGAAAAAAAATGGCAAGACATATGTACAGTAAGACTTGTATCCTTCACTCAGCAAAGCACTTTTATCTATGTTTGCCATCAAAGATTCAGTGATTAAAGTGAGAAATGAAACCTCAGAAATTAAAGTGTACTGACTGAGTTCCTTCTCTTGAGTCTGGACATTTAATATAGTAAATTTAAAGTATTCACTTTTATTTGAACACAACAGCAAATATATTTTTGCTCATATTAACAGGTAACGTAATTACAGCAAAGTGAAACTTTTATGATGTTACATCGAAATGATAAGGTACATGAATGTACTCACTCCTGCTGATCTCTCCTGCACACACTCTGATGCTCACATTACTCTCCGCCTATGATATAATGCAGTTCTTGCTCTTCCGCCGTTTGCGTGTATGTAGCTGTGAGTGACCTCCCACTAATGTAGGACTATAACGATGTCGCAACTCCTCGTTGTCGAAGTATCTCAGCTGCACTGGCCGGGGAATACCTTCACCCGGGAGATACGCATCATCCTCTGATGCCTCTGAAGAGGAGGAACAGGTGGAGCAGAACTGATCTTCATCCTCAACTGCTTCTCCATACCTACCCATGTACTGTCCAATCTGTGGACCTCCAGGATCCTGCAAGGTGAGGTCAGAGGTGGTTCGAGGGCATGGCCTGAAGAACTGCTGCCGATAGCCATAATTAGCTCCAAAGAGGTTGTGCGAGAGTCTCGATGAGGATGGTCGCTCCAAGTCGTTGTGAAATCTATGAATGGGGTCTCCAGGAAAACTCGGATCTTCAGTAGCTAAATGCAGGGCGTTGTCTGAGCGAGAGCGACGAGAGCGGTACTGATATTTCTGACTTTTGTGGTTTTTGCGGTGATGGCGTTGCCGCTGCCGCTGCTGTCGGGGGGAGTTTTGTGTATGAGCGCGTCTTGGCCTTGGTGTCATTGCTTGGGCATTACCTTCCTGCATACAGGACATGCTTCCTGCAAGACCGATGCGACCTTTGACTGGGTCCTCAAAACTCAGACCTCGGGGCGAATCCCAGTATAGAGGAGGAGGGTACCTTAGTCGAACGGGCATGCCGATATCAGCGAGGGGTCTGGGGACAGAGCTCAGGGATTCAGTACTGCGGAACTGCACTGAGGAGTTTAAAGTGCCCACGGTGCCTTTTTCAGAAACATTTACTCCAGAGTCTTTACTCAGGTCAGGCATAGAAAATCGAGAGAAGTGCTCCTGACGCCTGCTGGTCCCATCTAAAGAGTTTCCTGCTTAAGACAAACAATAAGCAGAGATCAGAAGTTGTTACACAATATAAAATGTATGATAGTATGAACACAGCAATTCTTGTGTTGAATCTATCAGAGCTATTGTAGGATTTGTGCTTTTCCAGCTGAATGTGTGCTCACCTGTAGTGTAGGAAAGGGCCAGGGAGTCAGTAGAACCTCGTGGTGTTTGTTCGAGTGGCGTAAGTTCTCCAAAGTTTGGCCCAAATTGGTGCCTGCTTCTTAGCAATGGAGGACGCATCTCTCGAGGGAAACCCTGCACACTGATACTGCGCTTGTCCAAAAATCCAGAATTACGGCTCGAAACCTCATTAAAGCTCATTTGTGTTTTGAGCTTTGGAGGGTGAAACTCTGGTTCCTGGCCATGATGCATCCAGTTCTCATTGAAGGAGTGTCCCCTTAGTGCGGCCATGACTGGAGGCTTCTTGGAGTTTCCTCCAGGCGGCTCTTTGGGCCACGCTTCTGGACTGCTCACTATCTTTGGGGGCTGATTGGGAGAAGGAGGGTATGCAGTACGGATGCTACATTGGCTTCGTAGCTGATGGGGATTTGTTGACGTGGAAGAATCTCTTTGAGACTCATAGGAGTAAGGTTCGTCCCTGTTTACCCAAACTGTCTGCTCGCGGTTCAGGCTTGGAGACCGACTAGAGGTCCTGCTGGGGGTTCTGGTTGGCGTGCGGTGGGGTGTGCGGCTGGGCGCTGGGCTGGCCACGCTCAGCAGGTCCATCTGTACTGCCAGAGGCTCTGCATCACCAGACAGTGTTGTGGGGCCAGAGGAGGTCTGTCGTACAGCTTCACCCTTTCCTTTTGACCCATCCTTGCCAACTGGAGCACTGTGGTGCGACTGTCGGGAGCGGGCACTCTGGAAAGCAGAGTCTGAGGAGTCTGACAGCTCGGCCTCATCCCCTTGGCTGCAGAGACGTGAACAGTAGATCAAACCTTGTTTCGGCAAGAAGGGACGACCCAGCAAAGACTGATTGCAGCGGGCACAGCTGAAACACTCTTCAGTGGCATGCCAGTGTTGACCCTCATATGTCATCTGACCTTGATCTATACCTGAAACACATAACAGACAATCGATAAATAAAGTTCTACAAAGATATTTCTGTTTTCTTTTTTTGTCTGCACTGTGTGTAAGAAATATATCTTGATAAATGAAATGTATTGTATATATCTTGTTATTAGGGTACACTCATCTTTATTCTTCGACAGAGCAGTAATGTGTATTCTTCAGTTACTATGTGTCTGTTGGAATACAAAAATATAAAGTACTAAAAATACATTTTTCAGCTGTTTATTCTGGCTTGTTCTGTGGTGAAAGAAATTTTAGAAAGTCATAAAAAATTCCTCAATGCTGCATCAAACCTTTGAGCTCCTGCACTATTAGTTCAGCACAAAATATTAAACATAAAAATAAGTCAATATAGTACAATAATCAGTAATGTGAGTTTCCATCTACAGAGGCATACAAGCACAAAAAAAGTATTGAAAGACTAGATTTATGTTTAATCTGATAACATCACATAACTGGTCAAATTATTTTGTATCTGCACAGAAGGGTGAAGAGCATCATCAATTCTAAACAATGACGAGGAAGATTACAGTGATAAAGTAGAATTGAACAAATGTACAGCCTGGTGCATTTCCTGAACATCAGCAAGATGCGGCTGATCAAAGCAAACATGACCTCCACAATCCTCACCTTTGCTGCAGATGCATTAGTGTACCACTACTGCCACCATTTCAGCCATCAAAAGCAATTATATATAAATAGGTTGATGAAGAAGTTAACCTAATTTAGGCTTTTCAACCCTTTCACCATTGACATTACTGTCAGGAAAGTGGCTTAGAAGCACTGTAAAAATCCAGACTCAAACATGGTTTCCTTTAGTCAGACTTCAGAACCATTGGTCTACTTGTGTCTACCAGTGACTTCAGGTCCTATTTGAAAAGGTCTGTAGCAGCCAAAGGAGCCGATCACACCGAGCGCGCTCTTCCATTCTGTAAATGCGAGGCGCACCTCACTGCGTTTTTTGTTGACAGGAAAAAAAGAAGCACAGTTTGCTTTTTATGTCGCTAGGCAACGACTGAATCAGCTGCGTAATGTGTGTTGCTGTTGATATTAATATAATTTTAAAAAATTATAATATTGTGATATCCAACAACACCGGATAACTCAAAACAGCAACCACAAGTCTCTCCTCCATCTTCAAAAGTCTCCATAATCATCTTGACAACACAGACACTGCAGGCACCTCAATGGAAACCCTGCCTCTGCTTTCATTTGATTGGAGGATGAAACAGACGCAACTGACCTAAGGCGCTTTTTTCGATTGGGGTTGACTTTTTTTCAACTGCAAGCACAACGACAAAACGCGAGGCACGGCAGGCGGTTAAAACGCAAGGTGCACAAGGTGCATAAGCAGCATGCACAATGCTCACGGCCGTTAGTAAATCATTCAAAAATTCTCTGTGATCGGCCCCTAAGGCAGGGTTTTACAAACCTGTCCTGAAAGCCCCTATGCAAAGCACATGTCCTATATTTTGTTCATACATCACACTTCATTTAGCTTTACAATGAAATAAAGACTAAAGAAGAAGAATACACTGAAACAGAGCCAGGTTGACATTCCCACATCTACCGCCACCATACTGCTATTATAGAAGTCCATCATGAGCCATGACTCTCCCATCCAATAACACTGATGATCCTGATGATCCTAGCTCAACTGTTGAGAAATTATTCTTGCATTGCATCAAGTGCACTCTTTAAAAAACACTAGGCATGGGATGATTTTACTCAGACATTTAAAAAGAACTTACCAAACCATCAGAATCTTATACCGGCCCGTGCCTAAAACACACTCTTCCTAATTACCACAGCAACACTGGGTAATAAGGTATACAGTACTGAATACAATTAATTCAGTTAATTTTAAAGACAATTCTAGTGGTAACTGTACTTGCTTTTAAAATATAATTATAATATATTTTGTTAATTTCATTTTACTGCTAACACTTTTAAACTTAAAACAATAATAGGATGTAGACATCACGGTGGCGCAGTGAGTAGCACGATCGCCTCACAGCAGGAAGGTCGCTGGTTTGAGTCTCAGCTGGGTCAGTGTGTGTTTCTGTGTGGAGTTTGCATGTTCTCCCCGTGTTGGTGTGGGTTTCCTCCGGGTCATCCGCTGTGTAATAACATATGCTGGATAAGTTGGCGGTTCGTTCCGCTGTGGCGACCCCAGATTAATAAAGGAATTAAGCTATGATAAATAATAGGATGTGTCAGAATATGAATGGAGGTGCTTGGATTCTGATTAGTTTACCTGCTAAATCTTGCCTTTGAAATTATTGTAAGAGAAGAAACACAGGGCACTTGGCCTTTACTTTGGTTTTGCAGTAAATCTGAGGTGTGACACATAAGGATCTCTTTAGAAAACAACACAAGCTACATGCAGTAAAATCAAGTGTAAAACCTGGTTTCATGTGAAGCCCAGCAATCACGTTTCCAAACTTCTTCTATTTTTTCACATGATCCCATAAAAATGACATGCATTTTTAATGCTAGAGCCAAGCTGATGGGATTTTCTAAATGGAGAAACTTTCTGAAGGTCTTTCCTCACCAATGTGCTCTCCGCAAGAGTCGCAGTACTCGGCGTACAGGTTCTCAAAGCAGTTGCAGCAGTGTGGGTGACCCTCACGCATGATGTAGCGCTGCCCGCCGAGTGGAGCCTCGCACTCGTAGCAGCAGAAGTGCTTCATATGCCAGTGCTGGCCCTCCGCCTCAGTGCACTCATCTGCAAAGATGATCTACAACAGAAAGAGTTTGGCAGATCACAGCTTTACACTTCAGGTTCTACTACAGGCCTTCTGGTTTTCACAGCACACCTAGAGGTGAGGAGGGGTGTTGTTTTACCTCGTCACAGGCAGAGCAGCGGGGCTTCAGGCGCTCAGCATGGTGCCGGCCACAGTAGATCTTGCCCTCCAGCTGGAAGTAGATCAGATCCACCAGGAGCTCCGAGCAGACGCCACACACGAAGCAGTGAGGATGCCAACACAGGCCGTGAGCCACCCGTGATGCAAACACTGCAATATCGCCACCCTTAATCTGCTCCCCACACTGTGGAAGAGGGACATCCAATATAGTCTACACCTTTTATATTACAGCTACGGTTTACATGTGCAGTTCCAGTTCAGCAGTCCAGTAACACATCTGGCCGGTCATTGAAAACATTATATTGACTTCAGTGATGAGAAATCAAGGCTTCCTCTGACACATTAATGCAGCTTTAACAGAACATTGACTGATATTCTGTGCCGGTCTGAGCATAGGCTTGGGTGCAGGTGCTGTTGGGTCACTTCTTTGACACAATATACATTGTAAAAGCGTTACAGAAATAAAGATGAATTGAACTTTTTGGGTTAGGATGGGTTTATATACCTGTTGACAGATGGCTCCAGTTATGGTGAGGGGCAGAGGTCGGACGGTGCCTCTGCCCAGGTTATCTCTTTTTCGTTGGTTGCTGAAGATCTTCAATTCACGCTTCTCTTCTTCATCCAGTGAGGTACAGTACCGAACCTGACATTGGTAAAGAATCGCTGGTAAGTAAAGCTTCATTGAGGGTCATTTAAATCCCCAATGGTTTCTCATTCAGTGATGTTATAAACTCATGATGAACACACTCCTGTGCCTGCATATTCAATATTAAAGCACTCATGAACTGTTAGTGTTAGACCTGATCTGGACATCACAAACTGCATCTTAATGTAACATAACGTTGCCCCTGTTCACACTGGACACAAGCTGTTTAAGCATCCAAAGAGAACCAAACCCACTATAATCCGTGATTCTACACTGGATGTGTCATAATGACAGACTGATCTCCTGTTATATTTTTGTTGGATAATCGACTGCTCTCGCTGCTTCTGGCTTGAGAAACGCATCTGAGGCTATATTTTCCTCAGATTATCACAATTCCATATTCGGCACACTGGGGTATTTCTAATGACTTAACTCCAAAATAATAGAACACTAATGTGAGGACATCGCTTAACATGTTCATGTTAAAAATATATACAGTTGAAGTCAGAATTATTAGCCCCCCTGTTTATATTTTTCCCCAATTTCTGTTTAATGGAGAGCAGATTTGTTCAACACATTTCTAATCATAATAGTGTTAATAACTCATCTCTAATAACTGATTTATTTTCTCTTTGTCATGATGACAGTAAATAATATTAGACTAGATGTTCTTCAAGACACTTCTATACAGCTTAAAGTGACATTTAAAGGCTTAACTAGGGTAATTAGGTTAACTAGGCAGGTTAGGGGAATTAGGCAAGTTATTGTATAATGATGGTTTGTTCTGTAGACTATCGCAAAAAATGAGCTTAAAGGGGCTAATAATATTGACCTTAAAAAAAGAGAAACGGTACAGTAACACATGACAAACAGATAAAGAACACATTATTACAATACTACTATCACAGAACATCATAGCTCTAATAATAGATATTTGACTCACTGTAATGCAAAGCTCCAATGTTTAGTGTTTTCTGCTAGTTAGAGAAGCCTCTAGAAAATCTGCCTAAAGTGCTGACTAACAGACTGAAGATTTTAAGATTAAGATTTTTTTTTATAGTGTTGACATGGCATATATCAAATCCCATCAGTTTTCTTCTGCTAGCAAGAGCAACATTTTTAAAGTCATTTGTGTTGGGACTAAAGTTACAGCTCCCTCACACCCGCTCAGTGTTTTGTCAAATGAGTAAAGAAGTTAAAGAGGAGTTCTGATGGACTAACAGACCTCATTGTCATGCGGTGGCAGCTGTTGAAGGAGTTGCTTGATTCGATGCTTTTCACCAATGCTGTTCACATAAGGAACTTTATCCTCTGGGAAAAACCTGTAGTACTGATGAACCTGCATTCACACAGATACACACAGACACATGGATCACGTAAAGAATATAAACAACTAGAAACGACATACTTTATATCACTGATTTACTTCTAGAGGAGGTGCATCAGTATGACTTTTAAAGTGGAGATCAAGATTTAATATTCACATTTTATGAACTCAATAATAAAACTGAATATGGTGAATAGAATAAGGTATTATTATTATTATTATTATTATTATTATTACATTTAGACTTAAGAAAAATGAGCTACTGCCCTACACTATAATTCAGCATTTATAAGAGAAGCTGATCACAATGAGCACACTGCACACACACACACTGCCATATTCATTCTGGCCATGTTCATATTTGCTGCTGTTAAAGTGGCATAGTGCAGCTTTCAGGATGTAGTTATGGTTCCTCAAATGATCTCCTCAGGTGCTCCCGTTACTGTGTCTGGTTCTCATGAGTGGGGTTTGACCTGAGAGTCATGAATTTATTGAGAGAAGCCCTGGACTAAACAGTAGGAGGAGGAGCAACAGAGGAGTGAGGAGAAACAACAGATGAGAGAGGAGGAGCAACAGATGAGTGAGGAAAAGCAACAAATGAGAGAGGAGCAACAGAGAAGAAGCAACAGATGAGAGAGGAGGAGCAACAGATGAGAGAGGAGCAACAGAGAAGCAACAAATGAGAGGAGGAGCAACAGGAGAGAGGAGGAGCAACAAATGAGAGAGGA
>CAIGQZ010034614.1:0-10329 GCA_903798205.1 Danio tinwini
ATAGACAGACAGAACGAACGAACTAACGATAGACAGACAGAACGAACGAACAAAAGATAGACAGATAGACATACAGATAGACATACAGACAGACAGATAGATAGATAGATAGATAGGATGTAAATAAATAAATACATTAAATAAGAAATGGATGGACGGATGGATAGATGGAACAAGAGTTATAGAACAATAAAACGATAGACAGACAGACGGACGGACGGATGGACGGACCTATAGAAAGATAGACAGACGGACGGACGGATAGATGGATCGATAAATAGATAGACAGACAAATAGAAAGATAGAAAGATAGATAGATAGATAGATAGATAGATAGATAGATAGATAGATAGATAGATAGATAGATAGATAGATAGATAGACAGACAGACGGTAATTTGTGTGTAACTTATCTTTACTTATTTATGATTTGGTTATGGGTAAAACAAACACCATGCGGGTCAGGTTGTTGAAATGGTAGGCTACAAATAATTAATCCGTTATGAATTAATTAATTATTCATAAATAATTAATTCACCGCCGCCTACGATGACGCCATCATCCATCGTAATGTTTCACATTAGACATCATGCAATGCCAAATTGGTCGACATTGCCCAACCCTAATCTCCATAAAATCTAATAAACAATCTATAAACTTTGAGGTCTCCCAACACATTTTAGTCGTTGTCTGTGCTATTTGCAGTGCATTTCTGTATTTGCATGTGTTGTGAGTGTTTTCATGCATAAGTCTATAAATACAATCAAGAAAAAATATAATTGAGTGTTTTATTGTTTCCTGAGTCTAACAGGAAGTACAGTAACTGAATGCTAAAAATAACTGGTAACACTTTATAATAACTGCACACTATGAACCACTTATTAAGCATTAGCAAATAGTGAATTCATTATCTGTTAGGCATTAACTCTATATTAATAACTGTTAGTAAGCAGTTTATAACTGCAGCTACAAATGCTGATTTCTTAATTTAGAACCACATTTATAATAAGCTTAATAACTGTACTTTCATACTTTGTTAATGATTTATTCTTCATTACTAAATTAAGTATTGCATTATTCACAAACCATTTGTTTTTAAGAGTAGTTGGAGTTTAAGATAATTCAGAATGAGTTAGTAAATGATTAATAAACTATTAAATTTAACGTTTATATATCGTATTATTCAGGCATTTAGTAATGGTTACCATGTATGTTAATAAATGCTTTATTAACTCAACTTCATGCAGTTTTGTGACCTAGTCTAAAGTGAGGACTATTTAAGCTTTATAAATCCCTTATAAATGACATATAAAGGCTTAGTATCAAATAAATAATAATCTTTGCAATCTAAAATTTTTATAAAGTTTAAACATTGCTGAATAACAGAAGTGTCAAAATACGACATAAAATTGGATAAAACATCAACAATATAATCATTTAACAATATAATACTATGAAAGGTTTAAACTGTACAGTAATTTTTGTTTTGATAAGTTTACAAAGATTAATTTTTCATTTGATATGGTTTCATTTGTGTATCTTCAAATGAATAGGTATGAATAATGTTGTTTATGTTCTTTTTTCCTGTTTAGAATTTAACTGAGCCTTATATTGTCATTTATACGGGATTTATAAAGCATAAATAGTCCTCACTTTAGTTTAGGTCACAAAACTGCATGAAGTTAAGTTAATAAAGCATTTATTAACATACAAATTAACTATTAGTATATGCCTGTTAGTATATGATATATAAATGTTAATTTCAATAGTTTATTAATCATTTACTAACTCATTCTGAATGATCTTGAAAATCACCCAACTATTCTTAAATAACTGGTTTGTAAATGCAATACTGAATTTAATAATGAAAAATGAATAATTAACAAAGTATGAAAGTACAATTATTAAGTACATTATAAATGTGCTTATAAATCAAGAATACAGCATTTGTAGCTGCAGTTATAAACTGCTTACTAACGTTTATTAATGTAGAGTTTATGCTTAACAGATAATGAATTCACTATTTGCTAATGCTTAATAAATGGTTCATAGTGTGTAGTTATTACTATTATTATTAGTTATTATAAGTGTTACCAAATAATTCAATGAAATCAATCTTAGTTAAGGTGACAAATGGTAACATTTTTAATACCTGAATGCTTTTAAAATCATTATACAATCAGTCATCAAAAACACATGCAAATGATAAATTACAACACAAACTCAACATTGCAAATCTTGTGATGTGACTGTTGCGAATGATCACATTGTGATACTGATGCTGAAACGATATATTGTGTGTGTTTTAGATTTAATTGTTCAATTATTGTACTTGAATAGACTAATAAAGAATGTGTCATTTGTAACTTTGCTCCACTGTATTTATCAATGCTTGTGATTGGTTTATTATATTTGATGCAGATTGTTCTCACCTACAAAATCATCTCAACCAACCTAAAATAATGAATTCCTTCCAAATAGAGCTTTTAATTTAATCTGGTAAAATTATTCTCAACATCGTAATGTGTATCGCAGAAAAAGAAAATATTGCATTTTTTCCAACATCGTGCAGCCCTACCATTTAGGACAGAATGCAAATTGGGATGCAGCATCAAACATGTGCAATCAGATGCATTTTGGGGGAAATGGTGTCTCACCTGGTCAGGTAAAGGCAGACTTTAGCGTAGGCGTTTTCGTCAATGTAGGAGTCCAGCATGTCGAGTCGTTCGATCTCCATCAGGAGGTCACAGGCCTCGTGCTCAGCATTGTGGGCCATGTTATAAGGGACGATCTCTTTGACAAGCTTCAGAAGGACTTCCTGTTGAGCTTTATCCCCTTCTTCAATCTCCTGCCATTCTTTAGCAACCTCTCCTGCAAGATGTCTAAAAAACCCCAAATAAAGTCAATGATTAGTGTAGATTCAGATCAGAAGAAAACTTACAGAGAGTTAGCCATATCAGCTTCTCTGACTATGCATGCATATTTCATTTAATAATGCCTTATTTGCATATTTAAACAACATTTCAGAAAGATTTTTTGCCAATTTTTATGTAATCAATCGCCTGGGGTATACGGTGATACTTAAAAATTTCCCCCCTACTCTATTCACCTCCAGACAAGAACAGAACAAACTGCAACAAACAATAAAAAAAAATATATTTTTTTTATTAGATAATGCCTCATTTGCATATTTAAACAACATTTCAGAACGCTTTTTTGCCGTTGTTAATGTAATAAATTGCCTGGGAAATATGGTGATACGTAATATTTTTCATCCACCCTATTCACCTCCAGACAAGAACAGAATAAAATACAATAAACAATAAAAACTGAATTTTTTTTATTTGATAATGCCTTATTTGCATATTTAAACAATATTCCAGAAAGCTTTTTTGCCATTTTTAATGTAATCAATTGCCTGGGGTATATGGCGATAGCTAATATCCCCCCACCCCCAACCTATTCACCTCCAGACAAGAACAGAATAACATTCAATAAACAATAAAAACACATGTTTTTTTATAAGATAATGCCTTATTTGCATATTTAAAGAAAGATTTCAAAAAGCGTTTTGCCAATATTTATGTAATCATTCTCCTGGTCAATATGGTGATATGTAATATTTTCCCCCCACCCTATTCACCTCCAGACAATAAAAGCATAAACTACAATAAACTATACAAAATAATGTGGCCTTGTTTCATGCTCCACTATAGTAATTGAAATTTATCATGCCTAATTTGCATGCAACTAACCCTAAAACAAACACACATTGTGACGCATATAGTAAGTACATGTGCTTAAGTAATATTTCTCAGTAGTAGGGTTGCACAATACTGGGCAAATATGTGATATTGTTGTTAGGTGTTGCGATAACAATATTTCTTATGCTATAACTAACTTTAAAACATGCTATTTTATCATTATATTACAAAAAAACGTTTTATTTTTGTAATGATCAAACTAAAATAAACAAGTAATAGAAAACATTTAGATTTTAAAAAACACCATAAATTACAAAAATTCTCTGCAGAAATTATGATTATTTTTGGCTGTTGTCATTTTTCTCTCTCGTCTCCCAGCATTAGTGGTTATTTTTTTATTATAAATCCAACGTTAGCAGAGTTCTGACTTTAAAAGTTTTTTTTTTTTGTGATACGGAAAAAAAAAAATAAATCACTAATAATTGATAATAATTAATATCCACACTCAGTAGAGAGAGTAGCCCCTCCTCTTTAAAAAAATAGCCAATAGCATTAGTTTTCTAACAGCTCTGCCAGTGAGAGTAATTGAGCTCAAGCACATCAAATGAAAAGCCAATGGGAAGAAGGGGGCGGGGCATGTCAGACAAGCATTTGATTTGAAGAAGTGACAAACTGCAAGCTTTGAACATTTATATCAGGGTTATATCTTCTAAATGTGAATTTCTGTCAGTGTTTTGGAGCACACTATAGCAGACTGACTATAAATATCCTTAAAACCAACATACTGATACTAACATTTAAAAATGTTACTTTAATTTTACAGGACCATTAACTTCACAATACCAGCAGTGCTGTGATGTTTGCATGTTCAGGATTGGAGCAGGTTTTTCATACCTGACGTATTCATGTCCCCAGGACGCCAGCTCCTCCTGTGAGCCCAGCAGACGATACTTCAGACACTCTCGCTCATTGCTCATCGTCATGGCCAGAACGGACACAACATCAGCACAGAAATGCTGTCAAACAAAAAGAGAATTGTTGGCACATTCCATATATTTTCCCTAAACTGGAATGACTTACAACAACTGTACAATAAACTGAATCTATTAATAATGCTACTGATTTTCCACACACACCTTGTTCTCTCCTGCCGTCATGTTCTGGTAGATGTCTTTGAGTTTGGCGTAATGTGGTCGCAGGAACTTGAGCGGTTTTGGCACAGACGTCATAGAAGTTGTGGAGGAGCGAATCTGACGCCGCAGTTCTTCCAGAGCGGGACGATACAGAGACGTGTCCTTCTCCTGACAAAAAACAAAACAAAACACATTTGCTATTACAGGGAGTGCAGAATTATAAGTATTTTGAGCACATCATCCTCTTTATGCATGTTGTCTTACTCCAAGCTGTAAAGGCTCGAAAGCCTACTACCAATTAAGCATATTAGGTGATGTGCATCTCTGTAATGAGAAGGGGTGTGGTCTAATGACATCAACACCCTATATCAGGTGTGCATAATTATTAGGCAACTTCCTTTCCTTTGGCAAAATGGGTCAAAAAAAAGACTTGACAGGCTCCGAAAAGTAAAAAATAGTGAGATATCTTTCAGAGGGATGCAGCACTCCTAAAATTGCCAAGCTTCTGAAGCGTGATCATCGAACAATCAAGCGTTTCATTCAAAATAGTCAACAGGGTCGCAAGAAGCGTGTGGAAAAACCAAGGCGCAAAATAACTGCCCATGAACTGAGAAAAGTCAAGCGTGCAGCTGCCAAGATGCCACTTGCCACTAGTTTTGCCATATTTCAGAGCTGCAAAATCACTGGAGTGCCCAAAAGCACAAGGTGTGCAATACTCAGAGACATGGCCAAGGTAAGAAAGGCTGAAAAACGACCACCACTGAACAAGACACACAAGCTGAAACGTCAAGACTGGGCCAAGAAATATCTCAAGACTGATTTTTCTAAGGTTTTACGGACTGATGAAATGAGAGTGAGTCTTGATGGGCCAGATGGATGGGCCCGTGGCTGGATCGGTAAAGGGCAGAGATCTCCAGTCCGACTCAGACGCCAGCAAGGTGGAGGTGGAGTACTGGTTTGGGCTGGTATCATCAAAGATGAGCTTGTGGGGCCTTTTCGGGTTGAGGATGGAGTCAAGCTCAACTCCCAGTCCTACTGACAGTTTCTGGAAGACACCTTCTTCAAGCAGTGGTACAGGAAGAAGTCTGCATCCTTCAAGAAAAACATGATTTTCATGCAGGACAATGCTCCATCACACGCGTCCAAGTACTCCACAGCGTGGCTGGCAAGAAAGGGTCTTAAAGGAGAAAAATTAATGACATGGCCTCCTTGTTCACCTGATCTGAA
The DNA here is from genome assembly GCA_903798205.1 of Danio tinwini. Taxonomy (NCBI): domain Eukaryota; kingdom Metazoa; phylum Chordata; class Actinopteri; order Cypriniformes; family Danionidae; genus Danio; species Danio tinwini. Next base: position 6,064 of record CAIGQZ010034614.1, read on the forward strand.
CCCCATAGAGTACCTGTGGTCCATCATCAAATATGAGATTTACAAGGAGGGAAAACAGTACCCCTCTCTGAACAGTGTCTGGGAGGCTGTGGTTGCTGCTGCACACAATGTTGATGGTGAACAGATCAAAACACTGACAGAATCCATGGATGTCAGGCTTTTGAGTGTCCTTGCAAAGAAAGGTGGCTATATTGGTCACTGATTTGTTTTTGTTTTGTTTTTGAATGTCAGAAATGTATATTTGTGAATGTTGAGATGTTATATTGGTTTCACTGGTGAAAATAAATCATTGAAATGGGTATATATTTGTTTTTTGTTAAGTTGCCTAATAATTACGCACAGTAATAGTCACCTGCACACACAGATATCCTCCTAAAATAGCTCAAACTAAAAACAAACTAAAAACTACTTCCAAAAATATTCAGCTTTTGATATAAATGAGTTTTTTTAGGGTTATTGAGAACATGGTTGTTGTTCAATAATAAAAATACAACTTGCCTAATAATTCTGCACTCCCTGTAGAGCTACACAATATTGGAAAAAAATGAACATTGCAAATTTTTTTATATATTGCAATATGAAAATAATTTTACAAGATGACTTTATCTGGAAATATTTCCTCATTTTATACTGATAGGAATGATATGCATAAAATTATGCAAAATACAATAAACAAAGATAAAAATGAAATAAACAATGCTTATGGTTTGCAGTTGGACTTTAACGGTACTGAATAATAGAAATTCAGTAATCAAATGTCATTCTACTTAGGGTCTTAAAGGAGAAATGTCATTCTACTGCATGAAATAGTTAATCAGTATTCATTAAAGCAAAAGCTATATATTTTTATGTGCCCAAATGGTTTGAATTCACTTGAAATCTAGTCACATGACTTATGTAACACATCCAAATAAAAGTCTTTCATATTATTAAAGTTAAACTATGCTCTGAACTGTGTTTTTCGGTTAACTATAATCCCAGTTTGACACTGCTGATCATGCAATGTGTCTATTGCAGATTCGCACATTGCGATATGGATTCTGAAATGATATATTGTGCAGCCCTGTTTGCTATTATCTTAAAATAAAAGTAAAAAAATAAAAAATATTAATGTTTGCCTTGGTAATGTGAAACTGGATGTTACATTTATGTAGGTCAAAGATATGTCGCATTTTGGTGTTTGCTTTACATGAAATTTGCAAAAGTCTAATGTAATCTAAAGTTAAATATAAATAGAAAAAAAATACATGCAAGTGTTAACTTTAATGTTTTAAACAACTTGGAAAAAAATGTCAAATATAAAATAACATTGCATCATGATTCAGCTAAATGTGTCCAAATTAAACAATTTACAATAAAAAAAAAATTAATGCTGTACTTATACTAACATACATACAAGACAGAATTATTAGCCCTCCAATTACATTTATTTTATTTTTTAGATTTTTTTCCCTAATTCTGTTTAGTGGAATTTTTTTCAACACATTTCTAATCATAATAGTTTTAATAACTCATTTCTAATGACTGATTTCTTTTATCTTTGCCATGATGACAGCACATAATATTTGACTAGATCAGGGGGTGACCAACCCTGCTCCTGGAGATCTACCTTCCTGCAGATTTCAGTTGCAACACATATCAAACACACCTGCCTGTAATTATCTAGTGTTGTTCAGCTCCTAATTATTTGGTTCAGGTGTGTTTGATCAGGGTAGGAGCTGAGCTCAGCAGGAAGATCAATCTCCAGGAGCAGAGTTGAGCACCCCTGTACTAGATATTTTTCAAGACACTTCTATACAGCTTAAAGTGACATTTAAATGCCTAACTAGGTTAATATATAATAATATTGATCTTAAAATGTTTTTTTAATAATTAAAAACTGCTTATATTCTTGTCGAAATACAGTGCATCAGGAAAATATTGATAGCGCTTCACTTTTTCCACATTTGTTTATGTTACAGCCTTATTCCAAAATGGATTTAACTCATTTATTTCCTCAACATTCTACACACAATCCCCCATAATGACAATGTGAAAAGAGTTTTTGAAATTGTTGCAAATTTATTACAAATAAAAAGTCTGAAAAATCACATGTACATCAGTATTCACATCCTTTGCTCAATACTTTGTTGATGCACCTTTGGCAGCAATTACAGCCTCAAGTCTTTCTGAATATGATGCCACAAGCTCGGCTCACCTGTCTTTGGGAATTTTTGCCCGTTCCTCTTTGCAGTACCTCTCAAGCTCTATCAGGTTGGATAGGAAGTGACGGTGTAAAGCCATTTTCAGATCTCTCCAGAGATGTTCAATAGAATTTAGGTTTGGGCTCTGGCTGGGCCACTCAAGAACATTCACCGAGTTGTTGTGAAGTCACTCCATTGATATTTTGGCGGTGTGCTTTGGGTCATTGTCCTGCTGGAAGATGAACCGTCGCCTTAGTCTGAGGTCAAGAGCACTCTGAAGCAGGTTTTGATTCAGGATGTCTCTGTACATTGCTGCATTCATCTTTCCCTCTATCCTGACTAGTCTTCCAGTTCCTACTGCTAAACAACATGCCAGTTCTGGATAATGGAGGCCACTGTGCTCATTTGAACTTTCAGAGCAGCAGAAATGTTTCTGTAACTTTCCCCAGTCTTGTGACCATCCTGTCTCGGAGGTCTACAGACAATTCCTTTGTCTTCATGCTTGGTTTGTGCTTTAACATGCACTGTCAACCCTGGACCCTTATATAGACAGGTGTATGCCTTTTCAAATCATGTCCAATCAACTAAATTGACCACAGGAGAACTCCAATGAAGCTGCTGAAACATCTCAAGAATGATCAGTGGAAACAGAATGGACCTGAGCTCAATTTAGAGCTTCATGCCAAAGGCTGTAAATATGGATGTACATGTGATTTATCAGCTTTTTAAAATTTTTTTTATAAATTTGCAGCAATTTTAAAAACTCTTTTTTCACATTGTCATTGTGGGGGATTGTGTGTAGAATGTTGAGGAAATAAATGAGCTTAATCCATTTTGGAATAAGCTGTAACAAAGAAATGTGAAAAAAGTAAAGCGCTATGAATACTTTCCAGATGCACTGTAAAACCAATAAGACTTTCTCCAGAAAAAAAGAGGAAATATCTGAAAAAATTAAAAATAAATAAAAATTACACAAGCAGCAAAACAATCTTGGTTTTAACTGTATATTAAATATTAATAAGTACAAAATGTATAATAATATTTGTAATAAAAATCTTTACTTACACCCAGTCTTTCCACAAGCATCTCCAACTCCTCCTGAAGCAGTTTGTCTTCTTCTGACTGCAAAAACAACACAAATACAGGGCAGACATGGTTATTTATAATCACACATATAAGCACACACATCATAATTACGTAGGTATTAAATATTCTTGTTGCGATTAACTGCGGAAGCTTTTATCATTGTATACTGTAATATAACAATATTGACGCAACCTGCAAAAAAAGCAACTTTAACAGGAATAGCAAACAAACAAATACTAGTGTATTGCTTATATATATATATATATATATATATATATATATATATATGTATGTGTGTGTGTGTGTGTGTGTAATTCAAATGTCAACCTTGCCATGGAAAAATTACGTATTTTTCAAAATAGCGAAACCGTTTCTGTGTTTTTTTGTGTAAGTATTTTACAGTGCTTTAAAAATACCCAAAAATTATATCTGATTTACAAAAGCCACACAAGTTGCAATTTCACATCTGTCACATCCATAACGAAGCTTTTTCCTTATAAATGCAAAAATATAAAATAAATCATGTTTGTTCTATAGAGAGCAGACTCTTACCCTTTTGATTAGCATAGTTTCTTTTGGGTTGTGCAATTTAATTCACAGAATTTCTATAAAAGTGTGTTGTGTACTGTTAACTTGCTGACTTTTTTCGTCACATCCAAAACGCCTGTTTATTTTCCTTATTTGAAATATAAAAAATGTTTACAGATTGGTATTTTTCTGCTTCCACAACTCTGTGGTCAGTGGTTATGGAAAATATAAACAGATGTTTCAATATAAAGTTAATATATACTTTCTCTGTGAATTTATATTTTGTTTTTTTTTATTGCAAATGTCACATCCATAATGCTGGAATTGCTCATATACAGAAGCCTCTGGTGGATTGGCGAAAACAAAAGCTACAAAAAAAAATGTAGTTCCTGGGTCATATTTGGTGCTCTCCAGAAAAGTATATAGAGGTACATTTTCAAAATGAGCCTGGGTTGAAAAAAAACATTTT
>CAIGQZ010034615.1:0-10361 GCA_903798205.1 Danio tinwini
ATAGACAGACAGAACGAACGAACTAACGATAGACAGACAGAACGAACGAACAAAAGATAGACAGATAGACATACAGATAGACATACAGACAGACAGATAGATAGATAGATAGATAGGATGTAAATAAATAAATACATTAAATAAGAAATGGATGGACGGATGGATAGATGGAACAAGAGTTATAGAACAATAAAACGATAGACAGACAGACGGACGGACGGATGGACGGACCTATAGAAAGATAGACAGACGGACGGACGGATAGATGGATCGATAAATAGATAGACAGACAAATAGAAAGATAGAAAGATAGATAGATAGATAGATAGAAAGATAGATAGATAGATAGATAGATAGATAGATAGATAGATAGATAGATAGATAGATAGATAGATAGATAGATAGACAGACAGACGGTAATTTGTGTGTAACTTATCTTTACTTATTTATGATTTGGTTATGGGTAAAACAAACACCATGCGGGTCAGGTTGTTGAAATGGTAGGCTACAAATAATTAATCCGTTATGAATTAATTAATTATTCATAAATAATTAATTCACCGCCGCCTACGATGACGCCATCATCCATCGTAATGTTTCACATTAGACATCATGCAATGCCAAATTGGTCGACATTGCCCAACCCTAATCTCCATAAAATCTAATAAACAATCTATAAACTTTGAGGTCTCCCAACACATTTTAGTCGTTGTCTGTGCTATTTGCAGTGCATTTCTGTATTTGCATGTGTTGTGAGTGTTTTCATGCATAAGTCTATAAATACAATCAAGAAAAAATATAATTGAGTGTTTTATTGTTTCCTGAGTCTAACAGGAAGTACAGTAACTGAATGCTAAAAATAACTGGTAACACTTTATAATAACTGCACACTATGAACCACTTATTAAGCATTAGCAAATAGTGAATTCATTATCTGTTAGGCATTAACTCTATATTAATAACTGTTAGTAAGCAGTTTATAACTGCAGCTACAAATGCTGATTTCTTAATTTAGAACCACATTTATAATAAGCTTAATAACTGTACTTTCATACTTTGTTAATGATTTATTCTTCATTACTAAATTAAGTATTGCATTATTCACAAACCATTTGTATTTAAGAGTAGTTGGTGTTTAAGATAATTCAGAATGAGTTAGTAAATGATTAATAAACTATTAAATTTAACGTTTATATATCGTATTATTCAGGCATATAGTAATGGTTACCATGTATGTTAATAAATGCTTTATTAACTCAACTTCATGCAGTTTTGTGACCTAGTCTAAAGTGAGGACTATTTAAGCTTTATAAATCCCTTATAAATGACATATAAAGGCTTAGTATCAAATAAATAATAATCTTTGCAATCTAAAATTTTTATAAAGTTTAAACATTGCTGAATAACAGAAGTGTCAAAATACGACATAAAATTGGATAAAACATCAACAATATAATCATTTAACAATATAATACTATGAAAGGTTTAAACTGTACAGTAATTTTTGTTTTGATAAGTTTACAAAGATTAATTTTTCATTTGATATGGTTTCATTTGTGTATCTTCAAATGAATAGGTATGAATAATGTTGTTTATGTTCTTTTTTCCTGTTTAGAATTTAACTGAGCCTTATATTGTCATTTATACGGGATTTATAAAGCATAAATAGTCCTCACTTTAGTTTAGGTCACAAAACTGCATGAAGTTAATAAAGCATTTATTAACATACAAATTAACTATTAGTATATGCCTGTTAGTATATGATATATAAATGTTAATTTCAATAGTTTATTAATCATTTACTAACTCATTCTGAATGATCTTGAAAATCACCCAACTATTCTTAAATAACTGGTTTGTAAATGCAATACTGAATTTAATAATGAAAAATGAATAATTAACAAAGTATGAAAGTACAATTATTAAGTACATTATAAATGTGCTTATAAATCAAGAATACAGCATTTGTAGCTGCAGTTATAAACTGCTTACTAACGTTTATTAATGTAGAGTTTATGCTTAACAGATAATGAATTCACTATTTGCTAATGCTTAATAAATGGTTCATAGTGTGTAGTTATTACTATTATTATTAGTTATTATAAGTGTTACCAAATAATTCAATGAAATCAATCTTAGTTAAGGTGACAAATGGTAACATTTTTAATACCTGAATGCTTTTAAAATCATTATACAATCAGTCATCAAAAACACATGCAAATGATAAATTACAACACAAACTCAACATTGCAAATCTTGTGATGTGACTGTTGCGAATGATCACATTGTGATACTGATGCTGAAACGATATATTGTGTGTGTTTTAGATTTAATTGTTCAATTATTGTACTTGAATAGACTAATAAAGAATGTGTCATTTGTAACTTTGCTCCACTGTATTTATCAATGCTTGTGATTGGTTTATTATATTTGATGCAGATTGTTCTCACCTACAAAATCATCTCAACCAACCTAAAATAATGAATTCCTTCCAAATAGAGCTTTTAATTTAATCTGGTAAAATTATTCTCAACATCGTAATGTGTATCGCAGAAAAAGAAAATATTGCATTTTTTCCAACATCGTGCAGCCCTACCATTTAGGACAGAATGCAAATTGGGATGCAGCATCAAACATGTGCAATCAGATGCATTTTGGGGGAAATGGTGTCTCACCTGGTCAGGTAAAGGCAGACTTTAGCGTAGGCGTTTTCGTCAATGTAGGAGTCCAGCATGTCGAGTCGTTCGATCTCCATCAGGAGGTCACAGGCCTCGTGCTCAGCATTGTGGGCCATGTTATAAGGGACGATCTCTTTGACAAGCTTCAGAAGGACTTCCTGTTGAGCTTTATCCCCTTCTTCAATCTCCTGCCATTCTTTAGCAACCTCTCCTGCAAGATGTCTAAAAAACCCCAAATAAAGTCAATGATTAGTGTAGATTCAGATCAGAAGAAAACTTACAGAGAGTTAGCCATATCAGCTTCTCTGACTATGCATGCATATTTCATTTAATAATGCCTTATTTGCATATTTAAACAACATTTCAGAAAGATTTTTTGCCAATTTTTATGTAATCAATCGCCTGGGGTATACGGTGATACTTAAAAATTTCCCCCCTACTCTATTCACCTCCAGACAAGAACAGAACAAACTGCAACAAACAATAAAAAAAATATTTTTTTTTTATTAGATAATGCCTCATTTGCATATTTAAACAACATTTCAGAACGCTTTTTTGCCGTTGTTAATGTAATAAATTGCCTGGGAAATATGGTGATACGTAATATTTTTCATCCACCCTATTCACCTCCAGACAAGAACAGAATAAAATACAATAAACAATAAAAACTGAATGTTTTTTTATTTGATAATGCCTTATTTGCATATTTAAACAATATTCCAGAAAGCTTTTTTGCCATTTTTAATGTAATCAATTGCCTGGGGTATATGGCGATAGCTAATATCCCCCCACCCCCAACCTATTCACCTCCAGACAAGAACAGAATAACATTCAATAAACAATAAAAACACATGTTTTTTTATAAGATAATGCCTTATTTGCATATTTAAAGAAAGATTTCAAAAAGCGTTTTGCCAATATTTATGTAATCATTCTCCTGGTCAATATGGTGATATGTAATATTTTCCCCCCACCCTATTCACCTCCAGACAATAAAAGCATAAACTACAATAAACTATACAAAATAATGTGGCCTTGTTTCATGCTCCACTATAGTAATTGAAATTTATCATGCCTAATTTGCATGCAACTAACCCTAAAACAAACACACATTGTGACGCATATAGTAAGTACATGTGCTTAAGTAATATTTCTCAGTAGTAGGGTTGCACAATACTGGGCAAATATGTGATATTGTTGTTAGGTGTTGCGATAACAATATTTCTTATGCTATAACTAACTTTAAAACATGCTATTTTATCATTATATTACAAAAAAACGTTTTATTTTTGTAATGATCAAACTAAAATAAACAAGTAATAGAAAACATTTAGATTTTAAAAAACACCATAAATTACAAAAATTCTCTGCAGAAATTATGATTATTTTTGGCTGTTGTCATTTTTCTCTCTCGTCTCCCAGCATTAGTGGTTATTTTTTTATTATAAATCCAACGTTAGCAGAGTTCTGACTTTAAAAGTTTTTTTTTTTGTGATACGGAAAAAAAAAATAAATCACTAATAATTGATAATAATTAATATCCACACTCAGTAGAGAGAGTAGCCCCTCCTCTTTAAAAAAATAGCCAATAGCATTAGTTTTCTAACAGCTCTGCCAGTGAGAGTAATTGAGCTCAAGCACATCAAATGAAAAGCCAATGGGAAGAAGGGGGCGGGGCATGTCAGACAAGCATTTGATTTGAAGAAGTGACAAACTGCAAGCTTTGAACATTTATATCAGGGTTATATCTTCTAAATGTGAATTTCTGTCAGTGTTTTGGAGCACACTATAGCAGACTGACTATAAATATCCTTAAAACCAACATACTGATACTAACATTTAAAAATGTTACTTTAATTTTACAGGACCATTAACTTCACAATACCAGCAGTGCTGTGATGTTTGCATGTTCAGGATTGGAGCAGGTTTTTCATACCTGACGTATTCATGTCCCCAGGACGCCAGCTCCTCCTGTGAGCCCAGCAGACGATACTTCAGACACTCTCGCTCATTGCTCATCGTCATGGCCAGAACGGACACAACATCAGCACAGAAATGCTGTCAAACAAAAAGAGAATTGTTGGCACATTCCATATATTTTCCCTAAACTGGAATGACTTACAACAACTGTACAATAAACTGAATCTATTAATAATGCTACTGATTTTCCACACACACCTTGTTCTCTCCTGCCGTCATGTTCTGGTAGATGTCTTTGAGTTTGGCGTAATGTGGTCGCAGGAACTTGAGCGGTTTTGGCACAGACGTCATAGAAGTTGTGGAGGAGCGAATCTGACGCCGCAGTTCTTCCAGAGCGGGACGATACAGAGACGTGTCCTTCTCCTGACAAAAAACAAAACAAAACACATTTGCTATTACAGGGAGTGCAGAATTATAAGTATTTTGAGCACATCATCCTCTTTATGCATGTTGTCTTACTCCAAGCTGTAAAGGCTCGAAAGCCTACTACCAATTAAGCATATTAGGTGATGTGCATCTCTGTAATGAGAAGGGGTGTGGTCTAATGACATCAACACCCTATATCAGGTGTGCATAATTATTAGGCAACTTCCTTTCCTTTGGCAAAATGGGTCAAAAAAAAGACTTGACAGGCTCCGAAAAGTAAAAAATAGTGAGATATCTTTCAGAGGGATGCAGCACTCCTAAAATTGCCAAGCTTCTGAAGCGTGATCATCGAACAATCAAGCGTTTCATTCAAAATAGTCAACAGGGTCGCAAGAAGCGTGTGGAAAAACCAAGGCGCAAAATAACTGCCCATGAACTGAGAAAAGTCAAGCGTGCAGCTGCCAAGATGCCACTTGCCACTAGTTTTGCCATATTTCAGAGCTGCAAAATCACTGGAGTGCCCAAAAGCACAAGGTGTGCAATACTCAGAGACATGGCCAAGGTAAGAAAGGCTGAAAAACGACCACCACTGAACAAGACACACAAGCTGAAACGTCAAGACTGGGCCAAGAAATATCTCAAGACTGATTTTTCTAAGGTTTTACGGACTGATGAAATGAGAGTGAGTCTTGATGGGCCAGATGGATGGGCCCGTGGCTGGATCGGTAAAGGGCAGAGATCTCCAGTCCGACTCAGACGCCAGCAAGGTGGAGGTGGAGTACTGGTTTGGGCTGGTATCATCAAAGATGAGCTTGTGGGGCCTTTTCGGGTTGAGGATGGAGTCAAGCTCAACTCCCAGTCCTACTGACAGTTTCTGGAAGACACCTTCTTCAAGCAGTGGTACAGGAAGAAGTCTGCATCCTTCAAGAAAAACATGATTTTCATGCAGGACAATGCTCCATCACACGCGTCCAAGTACTCCACAGCGTGGCTGGCAAGAAAGGGTCTTAAAGGAGAAAAATTAATGACATGGCCTCCTTGTTCACCTGATCTGAACCCCATAGAGTACCTGTGGTCCATCATCAAATATGAGATTTACAAGGAGGGAAAACAGTACCCCTCTCTGAACAGTGTCTGGGAGGCTGTGGTTGCTGCTGCACACAATGTTGATGGTGAACAGATCAAAACACTGACAGAATCCATGGATGTCAGGCTTTTGAGTGTCCTTGCAAAGAAAGGTGGCTATATTGGTCACTGATTTGTTTTTGTTTTGTTTTTGAATGTCAGAAATGTATATTTGTGAATGTTGAGATGTTATATTGGTTTCACTGGTGAAAATAAATCATTGAAATGGGTATATATTTGTTTTTTGTTAAGTTGCCTAATAATTACGCACAGTAATAGTCACCTGCACACACAGATATCCTCCTAAAATAGCTCAAACTAAAAACAAACTAAAAACTACTTCCAAAAATATTCAGCTTTTGATATAAATGAGTTTTTTTAGGGTTATTGAGAACATGGTTGTTGTTCAATAATAAAAATACAACTTGCCTAATAATTCTGCACTCCCTGTAGAGCTACACAATATTGGAAAAAAATGAACATTGCAAATTTTTTTATATATTGCAATATGAAAATAATTTTACAAGATGACTTTATCTGGAAATATTTCCTCATTTTATACTGATAGGAATGATATGCATAAAATTATGCAAAATACAATAAACAAAGATAAAAATGAAATAAACAATGCTTATGGTTTGCAGTTGGACTTTAACGGTACTGAATAATAGAAATTCAGTAATCAAATGTCATTCTACTTAGGGTCTTAAAGGAGAAATGTCATTCTACTGCATGAAATAGTTAATCAGTATTCATTAAAGCAAAAGCTATATATTTTTATGTGCCCAAATGGTTTGAATTCACTTGAAATCTAGTCACATGACTTATGTAACACATCCAAATAAAAGTCTTTCATATTATTAAAGTTAAACTATGCTCTGAACTGTGTTTTTCGGTTAACTATAATCCCAGTTTGACACTGCTGATCATGCAATGTGTCTATTGCAGATTCGCACATTGCGATATGGATTCTGAAATGATATATTGTGCAGCCCTGTTTGCTATTATCTTAAAATAAAAGTAAAAAAATAAAAAATATTAATGTTTGCCTTGGTAATGTGAAACTGGATGTTACATTTATGTAGGTCAAAGATATGTCGCATTTTGGTGTTTGCTTTACATGAAATTTGCAAAAGTCTAATGTAATCTAAAGTTAAATATAAATAGAAAAAAAATACATGCAAGTGTTAACTTTAATGTTTTAAACAACTTGGAAAAAAATGTCAAATATAAAATAACATTGCATCATGATTCAGCTAAATGTGTCCAAATTAAACAATTTACAATAAAAAAAAAATTAATGCTGTACTTATACTAACATACATACAAGACAGAATTATTAGCCCTCCAATTACATTTATTTTATTTTTTAGATTTTTTTCCCTAATTCTGTTTAGTGGAATTTTTTTCAACACATTTCTAATCATAATAGTTTTAATAACTCATTTCTAATGACTGATTTCTTTTATCTTTGCCATGATGACAGCACATAATATTTGACTAGATCAGGGGGTGACCAACCCTGCTCCTGGAGATCTACCTTCCTGCAGATTTCAGTTGCAACACATATCAAACACACCTGCCTGTAATTATCTAGTGTTGTTCAGCTCCTAATTATTTGGTTCAGGTGTGTTTGATCAGGGTAGGAGCTGAGCTCAGCAGGAAGATCAATCTCCAGGAGCAGAGTTGAGCACCCCTGTACTAGATATTTTTCAAGACACTTCTATACAGCTTAAAGTGACATTTAAATGCCTAACTAGGTTAATATATAATAATATTGATCTTAAAATGTTTTTTTAATAATTAAAAACTGCTTATATTCTTGTCGAAATACAGTGCATCAGGAAAATATTGATAGCGCTTCACTTTTTCCACATTTGTTTATGTTACAGCCTTATTCCAAAATGGATTTAACTCATTTATTTCCTCAACATTCTACACACAATCCCCCATAATGACAATGTGAAAAGAGTTTTTGAAATTGTTGCAAATTTATTACAAATAAAAAGTCTGAAAAATCACATGTACATCAGTATTCACATCCTTTGCTCAATACTTTGTTGATGCACCTTTGGCAGCAATTACAGCCTCAAGTCTTTCTGAATATGATGCCACAAGCTCGGCTCACCTGTCTTTGGGAATTTTTGCCCGTTCCTCTTTGCAGTACCTCTCAAGCTCTATCAGGTTGGATAGGAAGTGACGGTGTAAAGCCATTTTCAGATCTCTCCAGAGATGTTCAATAGAATTTAGGTTTGGGCTCTGGCTGGGCCACTCAAGAACATTCACCGAGTTGTTGTGAAGTCACTCCATTGATATTTTGGCGGTGTGCTTTGGGTCATTGTCCTGCTGGAAGATGAACCGTCGCCTTAGTCTGAGGTCAAGAGCACTCTGAAGCAGGTTTTGATTCAGGATGTCTCTGTACATTGCTGCATTCATCTTTCCCTCTATCCTGACTAGTCTTCCAGTTCCTACTGCTAAACAACATGCCAGTTCTGGATAATGGAGGCCACTGTGCTCATTTGAACTTTCAGAGCAGCAGAAATGTTTCTGTAACTTTCCCCAGTCTTGTGACCATCCTGTCTCGGAGGTCTACAGACAATTCCTTTGTCTTCATGCTTGGTTTGTGCTTTAACATGCACTGTCAACCCTGGACCCTTATATAGACAGGTGTATGCCTTTTCAAATCATGTCCAATCAACTAAATTGACCACAGGAGAACTCCAATGAAGCTGCTGAAACATCTCAAGAATGATCAGTGGAAACAGAATGGACCTGAGCTCAATTTAGAGCTTCATGCCAAAGGCTGTAAATATGGATGTACATGTGATTTATCAGCTTTTTAAAAAATTTTTTATAAATTTGCAGCAATTTTAAAAACTCTTTTTTCACATTGTCATTGTGGGGGATTGTGTGTAGAATGTTGAGGAAATAAATGAGCTTAATCCATTTTGGAATAAGCTGTAACAAAGAAATGTGAAAAAAGTAAAGCGCTATGAATACTTTCCAGATGCACTGTAAAACCAATAAGACTTTCTCCAGAAAAAAAGAGGAAATATCTGAAAAAATTAAAAATAAATAAAAATTACACAAGCAGCAAAACAATCTTGGTTTTAACTGTATATTAAATATTAATAAGTACAAAATGTATAATAATATTTGTAATAAAAATCTTTACTTACACCCAGTCTTTCCACAAGCATCTCCAACTCCTCCTGAAGCAGTTTGTCTTCTTCTGACTGCAAAAACAACACAAATACAGGGCAGACATGGTTATTTATAATCACACATATAAGCACACACATCATAATTACGTAGGTATTAAATATTCTTGTTGCGATTAACTGCGGAAGCTTTTATCATTGTATACTGTAATATAACAATATTGACGCAACCTGCAAAAAAAGCAACTTTAACAGGAATAGCAAACAAACAAATACTAGTGTATTGCTTATATATATATATATATATATATATATATATATATATATGTATGTGTGTGTGTGTGTGTGTGTAATTCAAATGTCAACCTTGCCATGGAAAAATTACGTATTTTTCAAAATAGCGAAACCGTTTCTGTGTTTTTTTGTGTATTTTACAGTGTACACTGTATTTTACAGTGCTTTAAAAATACCCAAAAATTATATCTGATTTACAAAAGCCACACAAGTTGCAATTTCACATCTGTCACATCCATAACGAAGCTTTTTCCTTATAAATGCAAAAATATAAAATAAATCATGTTTGTTCTATAGAGAGCAGACTCTTACCCTTTTGATTAGCATAGTTTCTTTTGGGTTGTGCAATTTAATTCACAGAATTTCTATAAAAGTGTGTTGTGTACTGTTAACTTGCTGACTTTTTTCGTCACATCCAAAACGCCTGTTTATTTTCCTTATTTGAAATATAAAAAATGTTTACAGATTGGTATTTTTCTGCTTCCACAACTCTGTGGTCAGTGGTTATGGAAAATATAAACAGATGTTTCAATATAAAGTTAATATATACTTTCTCTGTGAATTTATATTTTGTTTTTTTTTATTGCAAATGTCACATCCATAATGCTGGAATTGCTCATATACAGAAGCCTCTGGTGGATTGGCGAAAACAAAAGCTACAAAAAAAAATGTAGTTCCTGGGTCATATTTGGTGCTCTCCAGAAAAGTATATAGAGGTACATTTTCAAAATGAGCCTGGGTTGAAAAAAAACATTTT
>CAIGQZ010034616.1:0-13928 GCA_903798205.1 Danio tinwini
CACACACACACACACACACACACACACACACACACACACACACACACACACACACACACACAATAAACGCATTCAGACTCATACACACCAAATGCTCCACAAATACACACACCAATCACATCCAGACACACACACACAAACAAAAAAAAACACATGCACACAAAAACACACACTTAATGCTCCATATTCTCTCTCTCTCTTACGCGCACACACACACTCAGTCTATCTATAACACACACGCATTTTCTCGCACACAATCACACATACACTCTCTATAACACACTCATTTTCTCACATGCAGGCACTTACACACACAAAAACATACATCAAATATACAAACACTACACATACGCAAATAAAGACACATGTATACACACACACACACACACACACACAATCAAATTCAGACACACTCACCTCCATGCTGGATTTGGAGTCTCCCATGACAGGAAGTAGAAGAGAAAGCACATCCTCTCTGTTAGAGCCGGCGTATGCCAGACCGAGACTACACACACACACACACACACATACACACACACACACACACACACACACACACACACAAACACACAAACACACAATTAAACACCACTTATAATAATAAATAAAATGGTAAGTTTGATCTTGAAAAGTGGGTGTCACGGTGGTGCAGTGGGTAGCACGATTGCCTCACAGCAAGAAGGTCGCTGGTTTGAGTCCCAGCTGGCTCAGTTGGTATTTCTATGTGGAGTTTGCATGTTCTCCCAGTGTTGGCGTGGGTTTCCTCCAGGTGCTCCAGTTTACCCCACAAGTCCAAACACAAGCGCTATAGGGGAATTGATGAACTAGATTGTCTGTAGGGTGTGTGTGGGTGAATGAGTGTGTATGGGTGTTTCCCAGTGTTGGATTGCAGCTGGAAAACTTTGTAAAACACAAGCTGGAATAGTTTGCGGTTCATTCCGTTGTGGCAACCTCTGATGAATAAGAGACTAAGCTGAAGGAAAATGAATGGATGAAATGCTTTGTCATTTGTAATTTACCCAAAAATGGCCCCGATCCTCATGATGTTGCTGTTGTGCAGGACGTAATCAGACAGCAGAGCGAGAGCAGGATCACATTCATTACGAACACCAGAGTTCACGATTCCACACGCCAACAGAGCCCCAGACTGCAATAAAATATAATAATAATAAACATATTAGTATTTACTGTGTTTTTACAGTAGACATGTTAGTGTGTATATATAAATTACAACAACAATAGTACAAAAAAAGTGTTATTGGAGTTTTGCATTGACAAAAAAAAACTAACTTATTAACATTGCATTATGTTTTAAACCACGTAACAATTAGGAATGCAACGATTATAGAGTTTGGTTGTACGATTATAGTCTAAAGAATAATCATGGTTTCACAGTTATCACAATTATTCTGCATTTATTAAATTCAAAACACTACTAGTTTAGAAAAATCACAAGAAAACTGCTTATAGTTTTCCACCATTACTAGCCACTTGCCATTTTCACTAGCCACAATTTTGTTGGTGGTAAAATATTTTCTATATGCATAAATTTGACTTTGGCATGCAAAAATTACTTGATTTAGACTTTGTGTTATGTCCACATGCGTCCTCATTCATTTCACTTTTTTGTGTGTATGACCCTGCTCAATGTACATGAGCAAATGGGTTGAGCTTTCATAGTCACATTGCAATTGGTTTTTATTTCACCGGACTTTTCAGAGCTCAACACTGAGGATTTATTAAATTTATCTCTGACTACACAAAAAAAAAAAAAAAATTATTTCTAAGCCACAAATGTTAAATAATGTCAAAACATGCTAAATACAGCTGTATACATGCTCTTTTTATTTAACAAAACCTTTCTTAAAAACAATTACATTTAAAAAATAATTATTGCCATGTATCTAAAACTATGCATTATGCCTAATTTGTCCATGCTAAAGGTCTCTCAGATCACTAGTTAACTACACATACATGGAGAGTTAGGCCCAATCCCAATTCTACCCCTTAGCCCTTCCCCTTCCCCCTACCCCTCGTTTTGCGCATTCACGTCTAGGGCTAGTGGTGTCCCAATTCTTTTTAGCTTGAAGGCGTAGGGCAAAGGGCAAGGGGTATACACCCCTTCAAATGAAGATTTTTCAGGAGCATACTTGAAACGAAGGGGTAAGAAGTTTCCCAGAATACACCTGCCACAACGGCAGTATTGCTGAACCCGGAAGTAAGGAGATCCACAAATTAGTATTTTTGTCATTATTACGACAAACAAACACATGTTTGAATATATTCATAACTGCGTTCGTCTTTTACCGTCATGCTTTAAAAAATAAATAAATAAATAAATAAATAAATAAATAAAAAAAATTAAAAAAGCTAAATTTTGCGATCTATAATGCATAATCATAATTCCCGTACAGCAGTCCCACAACATTCGGACACTCAATGACACTTGAACACCCTGTCAGAAAAGTCTAGTGTCTGTGAATGAGCTTTTTACAGTGTCTGCTATAATGTTAATGTTGTTTTTGGTGTGTTTACATAGATGAATACGGCCACTGTGTAAATACACAGTATAGTTACGATCTTATTGCCACATTAGATCATCATGATAACATAATATATGCCTTCAGTAATTTCCTGAAGATAAACACCAAAAAATAACACAACTGGAATAACTACAGCAGTCGTGATCGTCTGACCTCATATGAAGCAAGAGATCGCGATGATGTATGATGACATGTGCAGGTGTTGAAGTGCTGTCCTGATTCTTAGGGGTAAGTTTTGAAGCCCATCCTCTTAACCCTAGGTAGGGGTAGGGGTACAAAAATAGAATTGGGATTGGGCCTTAATCTCCTATTAAAGCAATGTTATTGTAAACGTGATAATTAAACCATATTAACAAAAAGGAATGATGATCAAGTGCACCCGGGTAACGTTAGGCCCATAATCTGTTCTGTTTAAAGAATAGTTCAAACAAAACCGGCAACTGCTGCTGCTTACAAAAAGACATATTTGAAAAACATCCCAAACTTTTGGAAGCAGCAGGATTGTTGGTGCACGAGCATCACTTTGAGTCTAGTCTATTACAGAACAGATTGCAGCAGTTGCGTTTCCAGACACGGTTGCTTCGCGCCAGGAAACAGGGGCGCACATGCTTTTTAAACAGTCCCGCGCATCACATCACTCTCATTCGGTATTCACCTGCTTTCTCGCGCAAATGCAATATTTGCTGCTTTCACCAACATTGCACATAGAGAATAACATCTTTATTCTGGGATTACCAGTCTTAAATAACCTTTGCATATGAAGTAAATCATATCTCAAAGCATTTACTGGGGGGGGCACTGGCCATTTTTAAATTGGGTCTAGCGACGCCCCTGTGCTATGCACTTTAAACACAGCAAGTAATGTGTGAATGTTTGCACATGGATTATAATTTTGGCTTAAAGGAGAGTGGACACCCAAAAACCGCCACGCACCAATCGTTGCTTAGCAACCGTAGCTACGCGCAGGGGCTCCGTCAAGCTTTCGAGCGAGGGAAACAAGCCAAAGCGTTGTGCATATGGATTGTGCAAATCTGACACCCGCTATCCTAAAAGTTTGGACAAGGTGGAGGAATTTTTTCCCTTTTTTAAAACCTAAAACCCAAGGGGAGAAATGTCAGCGTGGATCAAGCTCTGTGAGGGGCACTAAAAGTTAAGTTGGTTTTGTTTTGATATTCCTGACACATTCAGTGATAGACGGCAATAACTCACACAACCCTTACAATACCATAAATCGATCTAAACTTCCTACAAAAACACATAGCAGGTTCTGTTTCACTGCTGTCTTTCCCCCCCCCCCCCTCGCTCGATATTATGAGCACTGCTTTGTTAAAGCACTCGCCATAGTAGTCATACTAATAGCAGTCATATTTCCATCGGTTTCAAGCTACGAATATTTGAAATTACAAATCAACAGAACAAAACAGAGATGTTATTACAAACTGAGCACTTGCGATCAACATACTTTAACGTTACCAGCAGCTGTTTTTCAGTAATTTATAAAGAGCGCACAAACATACAGACAGTTATGGGTAACTTACTGTACATTGTTATGGGTCAATGATGCCAATATTTGGCACAAATTCATCAATTTTCCCTTTCTGGCTGTTCTTTTTTTGTGAATGAATGATGTAGAACTGTTCATGAGTGTTTCCTCACCGGTTAGTAACACTATATTTAATTGCACAACAATTAGTCTATCAGGCTTTTTGGCTAAAACAGAGAAATCACGGTTTAATTTTTTATTATTAGATTGTTTTTAAATTTCACCTCTCCTGCTGTGCATGAACTAAGCTGTTGAATGGTCAGCGTATAAGGTGGCTAGGCTAACCTAGCTTCAATTTTGATTAAATAATTTTCTAATCGGTTGCATATGTCGTGAATAAACCCCTGTAATGCATACTGCAGTCCTTTTTTGTCTGGCTTTCTCAGATATCTCACCTGTTCGCCAAAAATGACTAATTATATCCCTGGGAATGTCTGACACCAGCGCATACACATTGTAGTAGACGTGCCAGGCACGAAAGCTTGACAGGCGTAGTAACAGTAACTAAGGACTATCAGGCTGATGAACACTTAACACACCCCACACAAACTCTCCCATACCCCACACTGCACACCATAAAGATGTAGCATGCACTGCACTTTAACCAATCCATACTTAAACAATACTGCCTACAACTATGTGTACACCTATCCATCGCACGCATCACTGTCAACATTGCCAAATTTACACTGTTTTGTTTCTTTCTTGTGAGTATGTTGTTGTATTTGCACTGTCTGTATTTTGCACTGTCTGTATTTTACACTGTCGTTGTATTTGCACTGTCTGTTTTTTTGCACTGTTGTTGTATTTGCACTATCTGTATTTTCCACTGTCTGGAGCCAGCACCTAAGCTTTTCACTCATCATAGCACACGTGCTGCTGATGATGTGACAATAAAAGTGATTTGATTTGATTTGATTTAAGGAGGGCGGGGCTTAGCGAAGGGTCAATTGAATAGCCCTGTTGTACAGTATTATAATTATATTAATTCTCTTTAGCTTAAAATTATTAACAATTTTACAGTGAGCTATTACTATATTTATATAGTAATTACAACAACAAAAGTACTAAAGTTGACAAAAAATGGATTAAAAAAAGGTTAATGCATAAATAAATAAAAATTTGACTACAAAACCTTCTCAAAATGCAAAGTAAAAAGAAGTTTCTGCATAAATTAACATTTTTACTACAAAATATTCTCAAAATCCAAAATATAAATCAAGAAAGAAAAAAAATTTACTGCATAAATAATGTGTTTTACTACAAAATAAAAAAATGTTACAAGTTTTCGGTCACTCTTGGCAAAGAAGACCACTGTGATCCCAAGTTTTGAGTGACCAAAGGGTTAAAATGCCTGCGCTAATTGTTGTGTATACTTGCCTTGATGTAGTCCTCGGATGAATAAAGATATTTATCGATCTGTGTGAGTCCACCGTCCACATCCCACAGCAGGATCATTCCCAGAGACGCCGCAGCACTGAGCATCCCTATAACAAACATTAATATTCAATAACTCAATATATCAATGATATTGAACATGCACAATATTGATATCATGGGCACTAAAAAGCAGTAAATAGTTATTTATTATTTAAACTTTTAGAGTGCTTTTTATTAAGAATATTAAGGTTGTAGTTGCAGTAGTCTTCATAACAGCACAAAATACTTAAAGACTTAATTAGCTTAATAACATTTCCACACGTTAATCTGGCCTAATGCATGCTAAAATACTGACTGACTGAAAATTCTATGAATGTTTATAGAGATATTGTTTGTTAACACCTTGAATTGTATTAGTTACCGTCAGTTAATTGAACTAAACTCACCATGAAAACTATGAACACTTATTAATCTCAGCTGATGTTAATTTCTAATTTAATGCCTGATAAATGCATTAAAATCCCAGTAGTGAATCATTTTATTAAATTGATGAATACCTAATCAAATTTAGTTAACAATAAAATAGCAACAGTAATAAATCTGGCTTTTCCTCAGTGTTGATGTGAATCCATTCATTAAGACTTACTTATGAGACTATTGTATAGTGTTAACTATTTCAGATTTCTGTAGTTGACCCGCCCTGAGACAGGCCTGTTCTCACCATGGTCCTTGTTTTTGTACAGCCACTTGTTTCCGTCTTCTGTGAGCAGTTTGTCTTGTCCGAACGCAGCGTTAACGAAGCCGTTTACAAATGAGGAGGCGAGATTCATACGAGCTGAATCCACCTGAGAGCCGCTGCCACCAAACCCTAAGGAAGAGAATTTATTAATAAAACACTAAACATAATATTTCTGACTGGCTTAAAATGCTTTTAGGATACTTGGATTCCCTTTATGAACTATATTAACCCTCCTGTTGTGTTAGAATTCTGTGTAGGCCTGTCACAATAATCAATATATGGACTTAATCGCACAACACATGGACCTCAATCATTTTAGCTGATTGTGCAACATCTCTATATCTCTATTAGAGTTTTCAATGTCAGTAAGGTTAAAAACACTGTAGTGTTTAATATAAATTACTAGAGTATATTCTCATGCGGGTGTTTGACAACTGAAAATAGATCTTGTAGCAGATATCACAGCCTCTTACTTTTTACCTTGCGCTTTTTGCATTGTTAACATTTATTATGATTTATTTAGGATATGACTTTAAACATTCTGATTTCAATGCCTCATTGTTAAAGGGCCACGAAACCCTCCTGTCTCAGCAGGGTGTTTTCTCATCTCTAGTTTGGAAAAAGTCAGGAAAGTGGGCATGTCCAGCTCTGTTTAGGTGGGAGTTTCGGGGGAGGGAAAGAGGTAGGGCTGGGCGATATGGTAAAAAAAAAATCTAGATTTTTTTCATAAAGTTTGACCGATTCACAATTTCGATTTTATTTATTTTTTACTCTGTAACTAAAGTCAACTTAAAACATTACAACAACATGACTGAAGTAATAATCTCTTTATAAGTAACTTGAAAAACCATCTGGTTAAGGATCATGCATTTTAATGGCCATACATACATAAATTGGTCAACAAGATGTAGCCTATTACATTCCTATAGACAAATTCCTGCTTGACGTTTTAAAAAATATTTGTGAGTAGCTATACCACCCAGTATATATTAAAGATCACCGTGAACAACAAAAAAACCCACAGAAACCTGTTACATATCTATCTATATTTAAATGTCTATCTTATATTTAACTAAATCGAATAACAGCCTATAGCTGAAATGTTGAAAATTGCTCAATTTATTTTTAGAAAACATTTGTCAAAACGTATTGATATTTTTTGGAGTAAAAACAATACAGACATTTAAGAATCCATATTTATTTTATTTATTCATTCATTTTACTTGTTTATTGGTGCATATCTGGGTTATGATTAAATTCATAGCTACAGTACCCTGGACAGCTACTGTGCCACTCCATAAAGCTTTCAAGCAAAAGTCTAAATTAAAGAAAGATTTGACTTTCTGCGGTGACAGCCGACATTCACAACACGCCGTAACCGTCCTTCAGGTGGTGCGCAGGTATAAAATACAAAACCGGACGTCTGGGCTTTGAATTAGGTGCAATTATTTCCTTGTTGTTCAAAAAGTCTGCAAGTTCATGTTCCATGGATATATGTTGTTGTTGATTTGATGCTTTCATGAAGGCTTTCAGCAGTGCATGTAGTCGCTGGTAAAGTTCTCACCCAGATCAGAGCGTTCTGTGCTACCGAATACAGCGCAGCATGTAATAAACTCACGCTCAGTCAGGCGAAGTAAAGGTCTCATTGCCTTTATGTCAATCAAAATAATTAAGCTCTAGCCCCCACGAATAAAACTTTTAGCCTATTTTATTATTTTGTGTAATGTATATAGTGTAATCAGGGGCGGAGCAAGCTGAACTGGCGCTCTAGGCAAACGCCCTCAACCCTAAAGTGAAATAGAAACTTACCGGTTTGCAGATGAAAGTGAGGACCGAGAGGGGGCGGGTGTCGCGGATGAAAGTGAGGACCAGGGGGTTCTCGCTCACTATTCTGCCGCCCAAGGCAGCTGCTCTATGAACGCGCCAACCCTGAGTGTAAAGCTGGATTTATACTTTCACCTGGCGCTGCATCGCACGCCTCCGCTGACTGCGCGCGCACCTCACGAGAATGGGTTAGCGTGATTGAGCTGAGCCAGCTGTGGTAGCTCATCAACAGAGCCCCGACGTCAACACACAGAATTTGTCAGCACTATTCAGCACGGATGTCTAACAGTGTAGAACGGTTTGTCACGATAGTGGAAAAGCTGCTTTAATATTTTTATTAAAAAAAATAATAAAAAATTTGCGATACCTCGATTTTATAAAAAAATTAAATAGTCTTAAAACGTAAATTCGAATTAATCGAAAAAAATAAATAAAAAATAAAATCGCCCGGCCCTAGAAAGAGGGAAGGATTTGCAAATATGGGAGTTTCCATTTGGGCACGCGCTGATTTTCACAGAGGCAAAACAAACACAAAGACGTAGGAGAGAAAGACAGTGACTGTGTTTACATGGACATCAGTTATCAAATTATTTGCCAAATTATTAATTTGTCGACTTTAACTGCAGTTTGGCACTTTCACTTTTTATTCAGGAACATTTTCTGCATGCCTCCCGTGACAAACAAGATATTGAAAGCGAGGAACTGCTGGAGAGTGGAGTTTTAATGAAATGTTTGATACCACACGGCGAATGGGAGAAAAAAATCTTCTGCATTTCTCGGTAAGTTAGATGGACTCAGTAGGTAGCGTCAGAAAGCTGTGTGTGTATAAAGTATCCTGTCACAAAATGCAGAGAAAATCCTACACGACAGTAATGGTTTGATTGCGGTGTTTATATGTTTGCATTCAGAGAGCAGCATTTACAGCGGATCTTTCAGTCTATAATATTGCAGTGATATTAACATACTGTAAACTTAGTAACTAAATTATTTTGACTAAGGTCTGTCTTTAAAAACTGAAAGAGCACTGCTGACGATACGAACTAGCTTGCCATCTGAATAAAGAAACAAAGGGCACTGATCACACACACACACACACTTACCAAATCTGTAGACACAATCAATACAAATCAATACTCCTTTAAAAGGAGACGAGCTGCAAATCTGGATTTCATTATTTCCAGATGTGAAAAGCTCTCGCGTAAAAATAATCCTTACAAACGCATTTCTGTCACGTGCACTGTAGTCCACACGGGAGTCCAGCTGTGCTCTCATAGCAGGGAAATAAAAACAAAACCTTCGTTCCATCACAATAATAAAAGCAGCACATTAATAAATGCAACACTGATGACCCATTTCTCCAAATTCTCATTCTTACACTTGTTTTGGCAACACAACATGGCGTCTCTCTGTCGTCTGAACACTTCAAAGCTATCATGCATGTTAATGAAGTTGCACCTCATACACAATAGAGCGTGCTGATTGGTTTGAACCAAGTCTTTCTCCTGAATTAATGCAGCACACTCAGAGACGTCACGATGCACTCGCAGGTACAGACATCCAGTCTCCATGCTGGATTACACGGCAGTATCTAATCACAGTGACGCAGCTTCAAAAATTAGTTTCAAACCGGAAGAACGAATTTGCTCAAAATAACGCAAAAACAACCAATTTTCACGTTTTAGTGCAATAACTGTGTCCTAATAGTATTTATAGCAGCGTGGGACACATATATGACTGTCAACAGCTCAACACATGTGTTTTGGTGTTTCGTGACCTATTAAATTGTTAAAATGACTAAAATTAAATGAAATATTTTTAATAATAAAATATGATGTGTTCTTTGGAAGAGTGTACTTGCATTGTGATGATATTATATTGTCATTTTATATAATGAGTGGCATAAAATGATCTTAATATGACAATATAGTTTAAATCCCAATATATTTTGGTGCAATACATCCTACAAAAAAAAGAAAAAAAAAAAGATATTGTGACAGGCCTAATTCTGAATGCATCAATATATACAAAAATTGCTGTGTGACATTATAACTGCTAAATAGGTTATTCTAACTTCTGTTCTGTAACCTGTAGAATCACATAAAAGACCAATAAAAAGATGTGAAGTAAAACAGAATGAATGGTCTTACGGTTGTTCTCCAGGTGTGTTTTGTAAATGTCATCTGGAACTTTCGGCTCCATAATATCCAGCTGCAGAGGACAGAGTCAAAAATAAAACTCTTTACACAGACTTAATTAGTATAATGAATTTTATCAATGCATGTCTAAGTCATGTTAACAAGAATTTGTTTTTAAATGGACAAGGTTCCTGCAGCTAACCAAACCCAAAAAAAATAAATCGTTACTAAAGTATTAATAACATTTAACATTTAGATTATGATTTTCTACATTGTATTTAATTATTTTTAAATATACAATAATGTTATCGCTTTTTAGCCTTTATATAAATGGGAAAAAAATAAAAACACATTAATAATACTCTTTAATTTTAAAAGTGTATTAATTTTCATGAAATTAATCTTAATAATCAATCTTCATTGCAGCTTTTCGTTAAATTATTGCAAAAAAACTATTATGGTAGCAGGGTGAAGAAATAATTATAATAACTACTATTATAAATGCTTTGAATAAAAAAAAAAAGCATCAACCGCACTGGTTTTGGTGGTTTAAAAGGACACGCCTTGTGTATATATAAAGTCGTATGTATAATAATTGTACTGCATTACGGTCGTTTACAAGGACATGATTTGTATTCAAAATGCTTCAAAATCATACTTAATGTGATTTGACATACAAAAGATGTGTGTGTGTGTGCGCGCGTGTATGTATGTATTGGTTTTTGTGGTTTAAAATGACATTGTATTTAAAAGTTAAATGTATAATAATTGTAATGCATTACAGTGGTTTACGAGGTCATGCCTTGTGTCTTTGTAATTCTTAACGCTTTTAAAATCATTCTTAATTTGATTTTACATGCAAAGGATGTGTGTGTATGTATGTGTGCACTGGTTTTGGTGGTTTAAAAGAACATACCTTGTCTATACAAGTTGTATGTACAATAATTGCACTGCATTACAATGGTTTACGGGGACATGCCGTGTGTCTTTTGTAATTCATAATGCTTCAAAACCCTACTTAATGTGATATGACATACAAAGGATGTGTGTGTGTGCACTGGTTTTGGTGATTTAAAAGGACATGCTTTGTATATACAAGTTGAATGTATAATAATTATATACTGTATTACAATAGTTTAGGACAGGGGTCACCAATCTCTGTCCCGGAGGGTCGGTGTCCCTGCAGGGTTTAGCTTCAACTTGCCTCAACAAACCTGCCTGGGTGTTTCAAGTATACCTAGTAAGACTTTGATTAGCTTGTTCAGGTGTGTTTGATTAGGGTTGGAGCCTAAATCTGCAGGACACCGGACCTCCAGGAACAAGTTTGGTGACCTCTGGTTTAGGAGGACATGCCTTGTGTCTTTGTAATTCATAATGCTTCAAAATCATACTTAATGTGTTTTGACATACAACTCAGGGTTTCTGAAGGTCAAATTTAAGACTTAACAGCAGACTGTCATAATATTAGTTATGAATAAGAGTTTTATTGAGATGTATTGTTGGTGATTTGATCTGTGCTGGGTAACTAAACAAGTGCCAATTAAAATGATTTAAGACATACAATGAGACAATGTTTCAGTATATTTAAGACTTTTTAAAGGCCTAATTTGAGACATTTTTTAAGACTAAGAACTTGCAGACACCGTGCATATTTTGCGACATATTCGGGGGTTCGGGTTTAGGGCCATATAACGTGTTTTTTTTCTGTATAAAGTGCATTATGCCTATGGAGAGTCCCTGTAAACCATCAATGCCAACATGCCCCTGTGTTTATTTGTGTACCTCTCTAGCGAGGGCCAGAAAGTTGCTGTTGAGCTGCACGTTGGACATTATCTCTGTCAGATCCTCATAATCCTCCACGTCTTCATTGAGCTCCAGGAACATACCATGACGACCCAACATGAACGCCATCTGCTTCTGGATCACGCTGAACACACACACAGGTTTGTGAGAGCGAGTGAAGACTGTATAAATGTGTCGAGGCAAACTGTAACACTGACTTGAGAAAGCAGAAAATGTAAAAATATTTGTAAAATTTGTATGTTTGAAGACAGGCAGACAGAATGATGGACAGAAGGGCAGATAGACAGAAGGACTGATAGAAGCATAGACAGAAAGATAGTTAGACAGACAGAAGGATATATAGAAGGATAGAAAGATAAAAGGATAAAGATGGAAAGAAACAGAATTACAAATAGAATGATAGAGGATAGACCGATAGATAAAATGATAGAAGGACAGATAGATAAAGCAACAGATAAAACAATAGGATAGAATAATGGACTTAATGACAGATAGAAAGAATGATAAATAAAAGGATAGATGATAGATGGATAGACAAAGAATGATAGACAACAATACACAATGATAAAACTGAAACTGAAAAAATTATAAAATTATAAAATGATAGACAGAACGATGCAACAGAACGATAAAAATATAGAAAGAGTGATAGCTAGATAGAATGATGGATGAATAAATGAATGAATGGATAAAGAAAACGATGGATGAATGAATGGATAGAATGATATACAACAATAGACAGAACAATAGACAGATAGAATGATGGACAGAACAATAGAACTATAGATAAATAGATAGAACGATAGATAGGTCAATAGAACAATAGATGGATAGATAGATGGATGGATAGAACGATAGATGGATAGAACGATAGATAGACAGATAGATAGAACGACAGATAAATAGAACAATAGACAGATAGTTAGATAGACAGATGGATAGACAGATGGATAGATGGATGGATAGACAGATGGATAGATGGATAGATGATAGAACGATGGATAGAACGATGGGTAGACAGATAGAACGATAGATAGATAGATAGATATACAGAATGATGGATGCAATGATAGGTAGAATGATAGATAGATGGATAGATATATAGATAGAATGATGGATGAATGAATCGATGGATAGAATGACAGGCAGATAGATATAATGTAGTGCATCTCCTACATGTCTTTGCAGGAGGTGAAGATGTTCTCCACCAGCTCCACATCGTTCAGCATCAGCGCCAGTCTAAGGGCTTCTGGGTAACGGTTGAACTTGCGGAAGATGTTGAGTGCGCATTTTAGCAGAGCAGAGTTCTCCGGTTCAGGCACGTAACTCACACAGCTGGAGAAACACACACACACACACCAAGGAAATACACAATATTAATAACACAATCACAAGGAGTTATCAGACACAATCAGTGCTGTGTCCCTATTCGTATACTTCTATGTGCTACAAGTATGTACTTTTTTGTGAAGAAATAGTACATACTTTTAAGTGTGTAACAAAAGTGTGCAAACTTTGGGGCAAACTACCTCCTCGTTAACATTCTGTTATGTTGCTTAGTTACGAGATCTGTCAATCATCTTGACAAATCATCCACATTCTTATTTAATTTCCTTCAATATCACAGATGCAGCAGCAGCAGGATAATCTGCCATTCACAAGTCCTTTATGCAGAGAAATCTCCTCAGGTGTTCGGATAATTGTGCGTTCAGACGTTAATGTCCAAACACGTCTTTATAGAAATTCACATTGTTGTTGCAGATGAAATATAACATGGAAAATGTGATTTAAATATTTTACAGTGAGCCAGAAATTTATTAATTAGTCATTCACACAACTTTAGATAGACGGAAAGAATGATTCATGGATGGATGCATAGATAGATGGGCAGATGGATGGATGGATAGAGAGAAAGATAGACAGACAGAACGAACGAACAAACGATAGACAGACAGAACGAA
>CAIGQZ010034620.1:0-18753 GCA_903798205.1 Danio tinwini
GGTAGTGCTGTCGCCTCACAGCAAGAACGTTGCAGGTTCGAACCTCGAACCTCGGCTGGGCTGGGTCAGTTAGTGTTTCTGTGTGGAGTTTGCATGTTATCCCTGCGTCCGTGTGGGTTTCCTCCGGGTGCTCTGGTTTCCCCCACAGTCCAAACACATGCGGTACAGGTGAATTAGGTAGGCTAAATTGTCCATAGTGTATGAGTGTGAATGAGTGTGTGGATGATTCCCAGAGATGGGTTGCGGCTGGAAGGGCATCTGCTGCGTAAAAATCATGCTGGATAAGTTGGCGGTTCATTCCGCTGTGGTGACCCCAGATTAATAAAGGGACTAAGCCAAAAAGAAAATGAATGAAAAAGTCCTGTTATTTTATTAAAGTTCCTGGTTTACATCAAATGAGTCAATATTAGTTACTATATACACATACTGCTGCACTGCTGAATGCTTGATTCTGATTGGCTGATGGTCACTCTCA
Source organism: Danio tinwini (assembly GCA_903798205.1). Taxonomy (NCBI): domain Eukaryota; kingdom Metazoa; phylum Chordata; class Actinopteri; order Cypriniformes; family Danionidae; genus Danio; species Danio tinwini. Next base: position 476 of record CAIGQZ010034620.1, read on the forward strand.
GGTGTTGGGTAATGTCAGATAAACACACAGATAAAGTAGTACCGGCAGGTTTTGAGCGCATTACTGCTTCATATCACTACACCATTTTATATTTGATTACAGCATTTTCCTTATCAGCTCAAATCTACAATAAATAAAAACATGAATTAATGCATGAATATGAAAATGAATCTTTAGTGCAACTTGCATGGTAAATGTTGAAAATTTAGCATTCTTCTGTAAGTTTAAAGTGATATGCAAATCAGTTTGATGTCAGTTAACTACCTTTAACTAACTCATTAACTACATGAGTTGTATGGATCTAAAATTCAGTGTAAATGTGTAACTTTGTAATTGAAGCTTTCAGATGAATTACATTTCTCTTATTCTCTTATTACATTTCTTATATACTTTTTGTGACATTTGGTTTTCTTTTTTGATGTCATGTGGATCAATAGAACTTGTATTAAATGTAGTTATTTTGGTAGTCAAAAGAGCATCAATGTGCAGATGTCAAACAGACGTCAAGATTCTGACGTCAAATCAACATGCGTTTTTTTATGTCATTTGATGTCGTTTTGACACCAAGGTAGTTTACGTGCATTGTAGGAATACAAAATCCAATAGATGAATTACATTTTTCTTATCCTAATATATTTTGTGTTATTACTCAGTCAATTTTTCAAACTGACATTGATGTCAAGAAATGTCAAAAATGATGAATAAAACTGTTCTTATAATACTTTGTGTCTGTATTTGGTGGTCAAAAGAGCATCAATGTGTGGATGTCATGATTTTGACATCAAATCAATTAGCATTTTTGACATATTTTTTAACGTCAGTGATAATTTGATGTCGTTTTGACACCAAGGTAGGTATAAGTACGTAATTTTGTAATTGAAGCTTCCAAATGAATTCAACACAGGCTCACTGTGAAAATGTACCCGCGTATACATTTCTGGAAAGCACAAATTATGTAGCTAGAGCTTACCTCTGTGTGGCTCGCCGTGTACGTCAGCGAACTTGACAGAGAGGAGTTGACCTTGATGACGGGGTTAAGGTCTGGTGAGGAACGGTTCCAGAAAGCGGTTAAAACAAACAAATAGTAAAAAATAAATAAAAGTAAATAACAGGTTGAGAATGTGGTAAGATCTGAAAACATGGTAAAAATTAGGCGAGGGCTAGCTTTTCTTCTTGCTGGATTGCTTTTGAAAACACGATTGGTTGGGTTTAGGGAAGGGGGTGGGTGGGGGTAATTTACCCGCATTGTAGAAATACAAAATCAATATAAATACGTAATTTAGTAATTTAACCAATTTCTCATTTTTGACATTTCTTGATGAATAAAACTGTTCGTTTATCATATTTTGGTGGTCAAAAGAACATCAATGTGTGGATGTCAAATAGACGTTAAGATTTTTTACATCAAATCGTTTTAAATGTTTAGTGTATTTTGACGTCAGTGTCAGTTTGATGTCATTTTGACCCTGAGGTACAGTAGTTTACGTGCATTGTAGGAATACAAAACCCAAATTAAATATGTAATTTTGTAATTGACGCTTCCAGATGAATTCAATACAGACTCATTGTGAAATCGTACCCCTTATACATTTCTGATAAGCGGAAATTATGTAGCTAGAGCTACCTATGGCTGCATTTTGTCTTTAAAGCGAATGCTATGGAGTGGTATGACGTCACCGACGGCTTCTGTTTCTTATTGTGCTATTAGCTGACCGCTTACCTCAGTGTGGATGTGTGGCTCGCCGTGTACGTCGGCAGACTTGATACACAGATAGGAGTTGACCCTGATGACGGGGTTCAAGTCAGGTGAAGAACAGTTCCAGAAAGCAGTTAAAACAAACAAAAGGCAAGAAATAAAATAAACAAGTAAATAACAGGGTGAGAACATGCTAAAAATCAGGTGAGGGCTGGCTTTTCTTTTTCTGTATTGCTTTTAAAAACACTATCGGTTGGGTTTAGGCAAGGGGGTTGGGGGGTTATCGGTCGACAGGGCCCTCTGGTGAAGTGAGAACAACAGGCACGAATGGCACTCATGAGAGAAATTTGAGATTTGAAAATGCGTACACAGCGGCCTCTGGTGGATTCGTGAAAGCAAAATAATGTAGCTCCTGGGATGTATTTTACGATCTCCAGAAATGTATATAGGGGTACGTATCAATAATGAGCCTGGGTTGAATGATTGTATTTCTCTTATATTATCATACAATTTGTGTCATTGCATCAAATTGATTTTCATTTTTGACTTTTCTTTTTTGACGTCAATTTGATGTCATTTTGATGAATAAAAGTTTTCTTAATATAATGCTTTTTGTTATTTTGATGGTGACAAGTGCATCAATGTGTGGATGTCAAATAGACGTCAAGATTTTGACATCAAACTAATTCAAATTTTTGACATTATCAAATTAATATTGTTTTTGACACCAAATGTGTTAGAACTGTAAAGCCTTTCCATATTTCTCAAGAATCAACACTACTCCTCAATAGGACGTAAAGGTGTGATTTGTGTGAATGTCATTTTTGTGATGAGAATCTAATGGCTAAACGCAGGCAGATTCTGGATTCACTCCAGATGGCTGAGAAGCAACGTGATGAAATAATGTGCAACTTTCAGGGAATTGAGGCAGCGCAGGGTCTCTGGAAGTGAATTTGAGACGTAAGCTGTTAATGTAAACCTCCAGACAGACGCACACATCGCTGGGATTCCCCCAACACTGAAGCCTGATGTCTGCGTAGAGCGCTGCGTCCACACAATGTCTGAGATTTGTGTTTTAAATGATGTAATGCTCAGTAAACTGCTGTTTGTGTTGGATGATGATGCTCTGACATCTGTAGATGCTGTGTTTAAGGCGGTTTCAGACTTTCCAATGTTCGTGATGTGATTGAGAAGTTTCTGTCACTGTTTTGTGTACTTCTCTCTCTCTCTCTCACTCTGTCTTTTATCTCTAACCAGAATTATACAACAGAAAAGTTTCATTGCTTCAACAGGAAAATACAGAATATAAACTCATTTTTGTTTTTGTTGTTCATAACTCTTGTATGTTGTTCAAATTTATACACTTTCTTTATGTTGGTTGCATTTAACCCATACAGTATGTGCTGTTGGGTCGTTTTCATCCACTCAATTGGAATGATTTTTGCCGATAAATCATATTTTGGCACATAATTTGGGAAAATGCTTTAAAAATTAACAACAAAATAAACTCAACAATACACTCTGGGCAAATTGACTACACTTTCATTATGTTGGTGGCTGTTTTTGCCCCATTGACTTCCATTATAATCACATATATTGATTGCAAAGCCTTGACAGCATATAATCATTTTGAGTTCTAAGTCGATCTCTCTCTTTTGTATGTTGAAGTGCTGTATTTTTACCATAATAATCTGGTAGTGTTTGCTTTGCTTTGGCTTTTTTGAAGTTAAGCCCTGCTCACACTGAGATTTCAGCCATGATTTTGTCATCTGAGACAAATTTGGGAAATTCTAAAATATCCTGAGATCCTGGGCTATAATCTGTGATCTTTGATTGTTGGTTTGACATGTTCACAGACAGCTTCTTTGTGCCAGTTGCAATCAGATTTTTCCTCTGATGAAGTTCTGGCAGTGTCAGAAGATTTCAGACACTTTCCTGCAGTGTGACAACAGCGGCGATAAGCATCAATCCAAGAACCAATAGGAGCACAGAATTTGATGACGGATTTATGCGACAATTTAAATGACCACAAAGAAATGTCAAACTGTTTTTTTCCTGGTTTTATCATTGAGACGCGCTGTGTGCAAAATTGCTGCTACAGTTTGTTTACGTCTGCTGTGAGGAATCATTTCAGAATGAGGAATAGTGAAAGTGTCACAGGAGGATGACGTCAAACTCTTGGGGAGTTTTCTTCTGTGTTTGGTGCATCTTCATTGTCATTCAGTCTGACTTTATGAAGGCTGAGATCATAGTGTGACATGAGAGTCGTGTTCGTGCAGTCTGACATGCTACAATCATTCAGGATTATAAAAAAATCTCACAGTGTGAGCTGGCCTTTAATTATTGTGATTTCCTCATTGCAACAGAGAAACACTGGGAAATCTCTGTAGACTGATGGCATTTGATGTCGTTCAGCCTGATAATCTTCAAATGTGAGCAAAATCAGCTGTTCTGTCATCACTTTAGACATTACGCTAGAGAATCACTCCAACACTAGCTCTACAGTGACGTTGGTGAATGAGCAGCGGGTTCTGCTGTTCTGGCGTCAGCTGCAGATGTGAATGACCGGTGGAAGAAAGTAGTTCCTCATACAAAAGGGTTTTGAGAGTCTCTGTGTTTGATTTTCTTTGTTATATATCAAATATGTAGTCAAACTGTTGGATAAATGCAATATCACACGAGTAGCAGTGCCATATGGCTGTAAATCGGTACTGATGGGACACTAAGGCACTCGGCCTGCAGCTTCAAACTAATGCACGCCTCCCACCAGTGTGTGTGTGTACATGTGTGTATATATATATGTGCGTTTATATGTATATCTGTATATATATATATATACAGTGAGGAAAATAAGTATTTAATCACACTGTGATTTTTCAAGATCTCCTACTTAGAAATCATGGAGGGGTCTAGAATATTCAGCATAATTGCAATTCAACTGTGAGAGACAAAAAAATCAGCAAATCACATTATATAATTTTTTAACAATTTATTTGTAAATTACTGTGTGAAATAAGTATTTGATCACTTGATAAATATTTAGTACAGAAGCCTTTAACCATTACAGAGGTCAAAGGGTTCCTGTAGTTCTTCACCAGGTTTGCACACACTGAAGGAGGGATTTTGCCCACTGATCTTCTCTAGATCTGTCAGGTTTCAGGGCTGTCGCTGAGCAACATGGAGTTTCAGCTCCCTCCAAAGATTTTCTATTGGATTTAGATCTGGAGACTGGCTAGACCACTTCAAAACCTTGTTATGCTTCTTATGAAGCCACTCCTTGGTTTTCCTGGCTGTGTGCTTTGGGTCATTGTCATGTTGGAAGACCCAGCCACGACCCATCTTTAATGCTCTGACTGAGGTTTTTGCCCAATATCTCACAATACATGGCCACGTTCATCCTCTCCTTAATACAGTGCAGTCATTCTGTCCCCTGTGCAGAAAAACACCCCAGAGCATGATGTCTCCAGCCCTATGCTTCACTGTAGGTATGGTATTATTGGGATGATACACATCATTCTTCTTCCTCCAAACATGGTGAATGGAGTTAAGACCAAAAAGTTTCACTTTGGTCTCATCTGACCACAGGACTTTCTCCCATGAATACTCTGGACCATCCAGATGGTCCCTGGCAAACTTCAGAAGGGTCTTGACATGGTCTAACTCAAGCAGGGGAACCTTCCGTGCGGTGCATGGTTTTAAAACATGACATCTTACTGTGTTACTGATAGTACCCTTGAAAACGGTGGTCCTAGCTCTCTTCACGGCATTGATCAGCTCCTCCCGCATAATTCTGGACTGATTCTAGACCATTCTTGGCATCATTAATACCCCACGAGGAGAGATCTTCCCCAGTCTAAAGGACATTGACAGTCATCATTAGCCTCTTCCATTTTCTGACAATTGCTCCAACAGTTGCTCTTTCTTGGCAATTGCCCCGTAGCAGTTTCAGCTTGATGAAGGTCTACAAGTTCATCTCTTGTGTCTTTTGACAGCTCTTTGGTTTTGGCCATGTTGCTACTTAGACTTTTGACTGATTGTGGGGTGCACAGGTGTCTTTATGACAGCTAGTGACCTCAAACAAGTGCTGCTAAAGTAGAATCATGAGCAGAGTGTAGCTGAACTATTTTAAAGCAGAATAACAGGTCTTTGAGGGTCAGAAATTTGGCTGAAAAGCAAGTGATCAAATACTTATTTTGACACAGTAATTTACAAATAAATTGTTAAAGTCATACAATGTGATTTCTGCATTTTTATTTTTAGATTTTGTCTCACAGTGGAATTGCACCTGTACTGAAAATTATAGACCCCTCCATGATTTCTAAGTGGGAGATCTTGAAAAATCACAGTGTGATTAAATGCTTATTTCCCTCACTGTATGTGTATATATATATATTAGATTAGATTCAACTTTATTGTCATCACACATGTACAAGTAAAAGGAAACGAAATGCAGTTTAGGTCTAACCAGGAGTGCAATAGCAGCAAGTGCAGGATACAGGTATAAGTTATAAAGTGCAGTTATAGAAAAATTATGGTGATATTTACAAATGGATGTACTATCAACATTATATACAGGTTGTGTTAGCTATGAACAGAGATTTACAATAGAAGGATAAATGTACAGGTTGCTATTAATAATCAGAAGTGTGCAGATAGATAAACATAATTACAAATGTATATGTACAGTGGATGTGTACATAATTTACAAATGTACATGTGCAGTAGGTGTGTACAGTTCAAATAAATGAATCAGTGCAATGAAAATGTGCAATTTTTAAATGTGCAAATGTTAAGTAGTGCAGTGATTATGATGAGTGTGAGTTATGAGGAGAGGAGAGTGGGGTGTATTAGGGGGGCAAAAAGTCAGTGGGGAGCAGAGTTCAAGAGGGAGACAGCTCTGGGGAAGAAGCTGTTCTTTAGTCTGCTGGTTACTGTCCGGGGAGCCTGAAGCGCCTGCCAGAAGGCAGGAGAGAAAACAGTCTGTGAGCAGGGTGAGAGGAATCTTTAAGAATACTGCGTGCTCGGCGCAGACAGTGTTTCCTCTGGATGTCCTCTATGGCTGGCAGTGTGGTCCCTGTGATGCGTTGGGCAGTTTTCACCACCCGCTGCAGTGCCTTACGCTCCGCAACAGAGCAGCTTCCATACCAGACTGTGACACAGTTCGTCAGGATGCTTTCTATTGTGCAGCGGTAGAAGTTCACCAAGACGGCTGATGACAGCTGGTTCTTCTTAAGTTGCCTTAAGAAAAATAGGCGCTGGTGAGCCTTCTTGACCAGGCTGGAGGTGTTGGTGGTCCAGGAAAGGTCCTTGGAGATGTGGGTCCCCAGGAACTTGAAGGATGATACAGGCTCGACGGCCATCCCATTGATGTAGATGGGATCATGTGAGCCTGTTCGTCCCTTCCTGAAGTCCACAATGAGCTCCTTGGTCTTGTCGGTGTTAAGGAGCAGATTATTGTTGGTGCACCACGTGGCCAGATGCTGTATCTCCTCCCTGTAGGCAGTCTCATCATTGTTGCTGATTAGACCAATCACTGTGGTGTCATCTGCAAATTTGATGATGGCGTTGGATCTGTTCACAGGCCTACAGTCGATGGTGAAAAGGGAGTAGAGGAAAGGGCTCAGCACACAGCCCTGTGGTACACCAGTGTTGAGTGTGACGGTGGTGGAGCAAATGTGGTCTGATCTAACATTCTGAGGTCTGTTTGTCAGAAAGTCCATAACCCAGTTACAGAGAGACGTGTCTATATCCAGGTCTCTAAGTTTGATCATTAACTTAGAGGGTATGACAGTGTTGAATGCTGAGCTGAAGTCAACAAACAGCATTCGTGCGTAAGTGTTTTTATTGTCCAGGTGTGTGAGTACAGAGTGCAGTGCTATGGAGACTGCATCTTCTGTGCTCCTGTTGCCCCGGTAGGCAAACTGATGTGGGTCCAGTGTGGATGGCAGAGAGTCTTTCAGATGTGCCAGGACCAACCGCTCGAAGCACTTCATGATGATGGGTGTGAGTGCTACCGGGCGGTAGTCATTCAGGCATGTTGGGCTGGAGTGTTTCGGCACTGGCACAATAGAGGTGGTTTTAAAGCATGTTGGCACAGCTGCTAGGTTAAGGGACAGGTTGAAAATGTCTGTGAATACCCCAGCGAGCTGTTCTGCACATGCTTTGAGGACACGCCCAGGAATACCGTCTGGTCCAGCAGCCTTACGCACATTGATCCGACTCAGTGCGGTGTAGACTTCTGAGGAGGTGAGTGTAATGGGTGAGTGGTCGGTTGAGGAAGTGATCCTGATGTAGGGTTCATTATTGTCTCTTTCAAAGCGGGCATAAAAGTCATTAAGCTCGTTCAGGAAGGAGACATTTGTGGCTGTGGGTGTGGAATGGCTGGGTTTGTAGTTGCTGATGGCCTGTATGCCCTGCCACATGCGCCGAGGATCAGAGTTGGAAAAGTGCTCCTCTAGCTTTAGCTTGTAGCAGTGCTTGGCCTTTTTGATGCCCCTCTTCAGATTAGCCCTGGAAGTGCTGTAGGCCTGTGCATCCCCTGATCTGAAGGCAGTGTTGCGTGCCTTCAGCAGGAGGCGCACCTCCTTGTTCATCCATGGCTTTTGATTTGGGTATGTGGTGATCTGTTTCTGGGTTGTAACACTGTCAATGGTGGTGTTGATGTATTCCAGAACAGAGGAAGTGTAGCTGTTAATGTCTGTGTGAGAGCCACATGTGGCCTGGGAAGCAAACATACTCCAGTCTGTGTGTTGAAACCTGTCCTGGAGTGTGGAGTCTACCCCCGCTGGCCACACTTTGATGGTCCTCACTGATGGCTTCACACGGTTGATGAGGGGTGAGTATCGGGGGGTGAGGAACAAAGAAAGGTGATCTGATTGACCCAGGTGGGGGAGGGGGGTAACAGCATAGGCTTCAGCCATGTTTGTGTATACCTGGTCCAAAGTCTTGTTTCCCCGTGTGTGACAGAAAATGTTTTGATGGAATTTGGGGAGCACTGTCTTTAAGTTTGAGTGATTAAAATCCCCCGCAACAATAAAAGCAGCCTCCGGGTGAGCAGTCTGTTGTTTGCTGATGGCTGCATGAAGTTCATTCATAGCAAGCTTTGCATCAGCATCGGGTGGAATGTAAGCAGCGATTATAAAGGTGGAGGTGAACTCCCGTGGCAGATAAAACGGTCTGCATTTGACCATCAGAAATTCCAGGTTAACAGAGCAATGTCTCCCAACGATGACAGAGTTTGTGCACCACGCTTTGTTAATATAAATGCATAATCCTCCGCCTCGGGTCTTACCGGAGTCATCCGCCGCTCTGTCTGCTCGGAATGTCTGATGCTCAGTTAAAGATACAGCGTTGTCTGGTATCCCGCTGTTTAGCCATGTTTCTGTGAAAATCATGACATTACAGTTCCATAATCTTTTGCTGTGGTTGATGCGCAGTCTAATCTCATCCATTTTGTTCACCAGGGACCGTACATTGGCGAGGAAGATGCTGGGTAAAGAGAGCCGGTGTGGTGTTAGCTTTAGCTTAGCTCTAAGCCCGCCGCGCTTCCCCCGCCTTTGTTTACGTTCGCGTCGCCGTCTTCGAGCACTCCTGCCCGGCCGGACGGAGCGCTCAGCCTCGGGTGTCCTGGCGATCTCTGGGATGAGTCGTAGATTGCTGATAAAACTGTCCGAAATGCACAAACCAATATCCAAGATCTCCTGTCGGGTGTACGATGTAAAGGCATTACTGTTCTGCACGAACAGACCCGAAATGAGCAGGAAAAATACTGCAAAATTGCAGAAACTGGAGAGACGCCGAGCCTCGCGATGTGTACGCGCCGCCATCTATATATATATATACACAATCTCTCCATTCATTTTCTTTTTGGCTTAGTTCCTTTTGTTAATCTGGGGTCGCCACAGCGGAATGAACCGCCAACTTATCCAGCATATGTTTTACACAGCGGATGCCTTTCCAGCTGCCTTTTCAGCTGCAACCCATCACTGGGAAACATCTATACACACTCATTCACACTCATACACTACGGATAATTTAGCTTACGCAGTTCACCTATAGCCCATATCTTTGGACTGTGGGGGAAACCGGAGCACCCGGAGGAAACCCAGGTTTAAAATGAGTTAAAACCACAACTTTTAGGTTTTCTTGGGGCAACTTAATTGTTTTAAGCTCAGTCCACTTAAAATGGTAAAATATGATTACATTAACTTAATGGATTTGTGTTGGTGCAACATGAAGAAATTGTGTGAAACCCAGCATTTTACACCGTGTAGCGCAGAGGTCAGAATATAGCCTAGAGATATTCAGCAATATCTCATTATATGTCAAATATCTGGACACTGGACTGCATTTGTGTTCTCATCACCAGAATAAAATGTGTAAATGCATGAAATGTAGTGTCATAATATAGTGTTGAAATATATTTCAACTAAACCTGATGAGATGTCTAAACTGTCTAAGCTAACTGAGTGTATTAAAGATGTTAAAGACTGGATGAACAACAATTATCTTCTCTTAAACTCAGACAAAACAGAATTATTACTTATTGGGCCTAAATCCTGCACACAGCAGTTCTCACAACTCGACCTGCAATTAGAGGGATACAAAGTTAGCGTTAGCTCTACTATAAAAGATCTGGGTGTCATATTAGACAGCAATTTAACCTTTAAAAATCATATATCCCATGTCACAAAAACTGCCTTCTTTCATCTAAGAAATATTGCTAAATTGCGAAATATGCTATCCATCTCAGATGCAGAAAAGCTAGTTCATGCTTTCATGACTTCTAGGCTGGATTACTGTAATGCTCTGTTTGCTGGTTGCCCAGCATCCTCTATTAACAAACTTCAGCTAGTACAAAATGCAGCTGCCAGAGTTCTTACCAGGTCTAGAAAATATGATCATATCACCCCAATTTTATCCTCCTTACACTGGCTGCCTGTTAAGTTTCGTATTGAATTTAAAATATTGCTTCTTACCTATAAAGCCTTAAATAATCTAGCTCCTGTTTATCTAACCAACCTCTTGTCTCGCTACAATCCAACCCGCTCTTTAAGATCTCAAAACTCAGGGCTTCTTGTAGTACCTAGAATAGCTAAATCGAGTAAAGGAGGTCGAGCCTTCTCATTTATGGCCCCTAAACTCTGGAATAGCCTTCCTGATAATGTCCGAGGCTCAGACACACTCTCACTCTTCAAAAGTAGATTAAAGACCTATCTTTTTAGCAAAGCATACACTTAGTGCATTACATAGCGGTGTGACGCATGATGTGCCCCACACACGATTTTGCTTCTTGTTTATATACACTATGAACAGCAGCTACGCTAATTATTCTCCTTATTCTGTATTTCCACATGGGGGTACTCATCTCGAGGCCCTCAGACTATGCAGTGCCACTGATGCGATCCAAGACCAGCGACGAGACGATTCCAAGGCTCCCGGACCAGGCCGTATCCTGAGCTGCTGCTATGGTGGTCATGATGGAGAGCATAAGACTGATTCCTCTGATGCTCCAAGGACAGACGTGTCTTCGCGGAGGTCCAGCTACTGCGCCTAGACTGCAGCTCTGCACAAGACGTTTGGCCATAGGAGAAATGGTCGTGCCCAACTGAGCCTGGTTTCTCTCGAGGTTTTTTAAATTCTTCACTTTCGCCAATTGGTGAAGTTTTTTCCTCGCCGCTGTCGCCACTGGCTTGCATGGTTCGGGATCTGTAGAGCTGCGCATCGATGGAAGTGCTCCTCAGTGTTTGGACTCTCAGTAGTGATTATTAAACCACACTGAACTGAGCTAAACTAAACTAAACTGAACTTAAACACTGAAAACTGAACTGACACTTTTCAATTCACTATAAACTTCCATGTGAAGCTGCTTTGACACAATCTACATTGTATAAGCGCTATACAAATAAAGATGAATGAATGAATGAATGAATGTCATAAGATTAATTCTTTAATAAGCTGATATGATCATGCTAGAAAATGTCATCTCAGTGCACAGCTGGAGTTTTGGACAAAGTAGAAACTCAAATATTTGTTTTGTGCAATTATCCCACACTTTTACACCGGTGATACGTCATAATTTGGATGATTATGACAGAGCTGCTTTTGAAATGTGGAAAAATGCATAAGTAAAAATGTCAAGAATTTAAAGTTGCGTGTCAAAATCTGACTGGTGCTGAATATTCCCCTTTAAATCTGCAAATGCTTCACAAATATACTACAAAAACATTACATTACATAGAAACCTTAATATTTGACTAAATATTTACTGTTTGTTGGCTTTTTTTAAAATGTTCATTCATTCATTTTCTTTTCGGCTTAGTCCCTTTATTATTCTGGGGTTGCCACAGAGGATTGAACTGCCAACTTATCCTGCATATGTTTTACGCAGCAGACGCCCTTCCAGCTGCAACCCATCACTGGGAATTTTTGAAATGTCTATGTGCCAATTATTTATCCTATTTATTGTGATTTCTTAAAATGACATTGCACACCCCTCCCCCCAAAAAATCATTGTCATTGTTTGTTATTGCTCCACAAAAGAGGATATTTTGAAGAATGTTGGTATCCATAAAACATTTTAATTTATCAAAAGAAACATTTAACAAAATATCTTCTGTTGTGTTCAGAAAAAGCAAAAGACTCATTAAGCTTTAGCACCACTTGAGTGAGAGTAAATGCTGGGTAAATTGTCATTTTTGGGTGAACTTAACCTTTAAATTGGAAACCTTAAACACTTTAACTTGAACATAGACATGCAAAGACTTAAATGGTTGCCAACCTTGAATGCTTTGTTTTCAATTAAGATTCATTTTAATGAAGACACTTGTCAGATTGTTGCTGAAGTGAAAGAAGTTCAAAAAGTTAAAAAAAAAAAAAATTTATATAATTTTTTTTATACTACATATTATTAAAAATGGTAAGAAAATCAAAGCTAGATATCGGAACACATTATATTCCAGATTTGAAGTTGATACCTCAAAAAATTAGCTTTCAGTCAGATTTTGTGTGGCTGCCGTACCAGACATGACCACCAGGTGAACTTCAGTTTTCATTGATGACCATATTAGGGCGCCATCTATGTTTTGAGGAATGTGAACCATAGTTTTTCATAACTTTGACTATTTATAAAGTACACATCAATTTCTAAAGTAGTATGGACAGTTTGGTGGTATTTGAATTGAATTTAGCTTCTAAAAATCATGTACATATGGATTGCTGTAGCAAAGTAATGCTTTACAACTCTGAACAACCTTGTAGCAAATTAATAAATAACTTTTGCTCAGTAATATGGATCCAAAAATCAGTCACTAGACATTTCATGCTTTTTAAATAATATATAGTATGTCCTGATTGCTTTATGTTTAGACTATAATATTATGGTTTAAAATGTACACAAAAATAGGTTGTAGGGTGACAATAAATGTGTTTTAATCTATTGCTCTTCCTTAGTAACAAAAAACAGCAGTAAAATATTTATTCAGAAGTCTTCGATCGTTAGATTAGGATTTTATTGCAATATAGTGAATTATACAGTGACTTCTAAGAGGTTGAATCCAGGAAAATGAACAATTTCTACTCATTTATTTCTCTTAAATCTCAAATCACTTTAATCTTTTCAAAGTGATCTGCATCCCATAATATCCCTGTCACAGTAATTTTAGCATAATAGTAAAAGTGTTGGAGTAGACCAGGCTTTGCTCTGGAGAAGGATATGACAAATTTGTTCTGTGCGACATACTCATTTTTATGTCTTGAACAGAGCCGTTCTTTCAGAAGAATTTTTCCCACATCTTTTCTCCTGCCTCCTGCCAAATGCTCTTTCCATTCAGAGTTTCATCTCGGCTCTTTGGACTGTAATGCGGCCACTGAAGCCAAACCGTAGTCAAGCTTTCCCTCACGTTAGTGTCTGTGGGTGAGCCCAGGGCAAATATTCACTATTACTCTAAAGATAAGAGTGCTGATGCCAACTCTCAGTGTTTCTATTGCACAAAAAGTCTACAGGATCTGGCAACCTTTCCTATCTTACACTCAAACTTCATTGATTACTATATTAAAACTGCTAACATGTGACCATAACCCAGAACATCGTTAAATGTAACCTGGAGCTTTCTCATTTTAGCTATATTCACAGTACAAGTATGCTTTATATGATAAAGTACAATAAGTTGTGTCATCTGTGCTAATATGTATGTAGAATTTATTGTATACGATGCTTTGCCACTGTTACACCATTTCCTAAGTACAGTTCACGTCAAGCAATTTTTCTGTTTATACCAAAAGTATAGAAAAGGCTTTTAATGTAATTAATACATATTAAATATTGTTTTTTGCTATTGTTAACCATTTTAAACCATAACAGATTTGACGGAAAACAGAGTTGACGGAAAATAGAGGTGACTAATAACAGAGTTGACGATAACAGAGTTGATGAACAAAGTTGACGATAACATATTTGATGATAACAGAGTTGACGGATAACAGATTTGATGGAAAACAGAGTTAACGGAAAATAGAGGTGACTAATAACAGGGTTGACGATAACAGAGTTGATGAACAAAGTTGACGATTACAAAGTTGACGATAACAAAGTTGACGATAACAGAGTTGACGATAACAGGGTTGACGGTAACAGAATTGATGGATAACAGAGTTGATGGTAACAGAATTAATGGTGACAGTTGACGGTAATAGTTGACGGTAACAAGGTTGACAGTAACAAAGTTAACAATAACAGCGTTAACTAACAGAGTTGAAGGTAAGAGGGTTGAAGGTAACAGGGTTTACAGTAACAGAGTTGACAGTAACAGAGTTGACGGTGACAGTTGATAACAGAGTTCACAGTAACGGTTGACTAGCATAGCTGACAATAACAGAGTTGACAGTAACAGAGTTGATGGTGACAGTTGATGATAACAGAGTTGACGGTAACTGTTGATGGTAGCAGAGTTAAAAATAACAGAGTTGAAGGTAACAGTTTACGGTAACAGGGTTGACAGTAACAGAGTTGACGATAAAAGTTGACATACAGAGTTAACAATAACAGAGTTGATGATAAGATCTGACGATAACAGTTGACGATGACAGAGTTGACAGTAACAAAGTTTACGGTAACAGGGTTTACGGTACAAGTCTACAGTAACAGAGTTGACAGTAACAGAGTTGACAAGAATTGACAATAACAGTTAACGGTAACAGAATTGACGGTGACAGTTGATGATAACAGAGTTGACTAACAGAGTTGATAAATTTACGATAACAGTTGACATACAGAGTTGATTATAACAAAGTTTACGGTAGCAGAGTTGACAGTAACAGAGTTGGCAAGAATTGACAATAACAGTTGATGGTAACAGAGTTGAAGGTAACAGAGTTGAAGGTAACAGAGTTGAAGGTAACAATGTTGACAGTAACAATGTTAACAATAACAGAGTTGAAGGTAACAGGGTTGACGGTAACAGAGTTGAAGGTAACAGGGTTGACAGTAACAGAGTTTACAGTAACAGAATTGACGGTGAGTTGATAACAGAGTTGACGGTAACTGTTGACGGTAGCAGAGCTGACGATAACAGAGTTTACAGTAACAGAGTTGAAGGTAACAGTTTACAGTAACAGAATTGACGGTGACAGTTGATGATAACAGAGTTGACGGTAACTGTTGACGATAACAGAGTTGACAGTAACAGAGTTAACAATAACAAAGTTTACGGTAACAGGGTTGACAGTAACAGAGTTGACAAAAAGAGTTGACAATAACAGTTGACATACAGAGTTAACGATAACAGAGTTGATCAGATCTGATGATAACAGTTGACATATACAGAGTTGACGGTAACAGAGTTGACGGTAACAGAGTTGACAAGAATTTACGATAACAGTTGATGGTAACAGAGTTGACGATATGAAATGACGATAACAGTTGACATACAGAGTTGATATTTTCCATTATGTTGTGCCTTTAGCTCCAGATGCTAACCTCAGAGCAGACTCCACATGGCGCATCTAAAACACAATTCTATGCATTTTCATCATATTACAGTTATTAAAAAGTGAAATATGACAGTAACAGAGTTGACACATCATTAATCTGCTATTGTTGAACATTTTGCTCAAACTAATGAGAGAAGAATAATGACACGCCTCAATGCCTTCCAGAGTTTCCCGCCATAGGAAGTGACATCACTTGCAGCAAGTCACATGCTTTATCTATCAGCGCTTCACAGATTGTTCTGCCTTTTTTAAACCGATGTAGCAGAGCTGACCAGAACGTAGAGTTAAATGTGCTTTACTTATTGCCAATATTACAAATAACACTGAATAGATGTTTCATGCAAATATTAGTAAACACACACACAAAAAAGATTCAAATTAGACTTCATTATTTGATGATAGTTGAAGCTGAATGTTGGATTCAGGAGGCAGAGACAGGCCAAAAAATAGGTATAGTGGGAGTCTATAAGTTTATATATTATATATTATTGTTTAAACGATATTTTTAAAAGAGTGCTTACTATAATGTGTTTTTATTCAAAACTGTTTCATTAAAGCTACTGAGTCTGTAAAAATAAAGAAAGGTTTATCCAGAATTGCCCATAGTTATAGTTAATTGTGACTTCTTGTTTTACTTGTATTTAAAAGAAATAAACCCACAACTACAGTTAAAACACAAAAAAAAAAACAAGTCAAAAAGAATAAAGTCGCAATTTCCCAAAAATAAAGCTGAAAAAAGAATCAAAATAGTGAGCTGAAAACTGAGTTGCGTGATCATAAACTCAGAGACTTATGGCCTGCTTTACAGCCTTGTTGTTGTCAGGCGGGGAATGACCTGAGCAATAATAATCAAGGAATGCTTTTGCATGAGTTTTTCTTCTCATTCTGGTCCAAAGGTCACAGAGACGACAGCGATCCTGCCACAGACACACATTTACACGATTACAGAAACTGCTCTCTGATTATGGTGAAACTCACAAATCTGATATGATGGGACTGATCTGATCTTATTCCTGCCCACAAAATGCATGCATTAAATGTATCAGTCAACCTTTACAATAAGGTTTCTTTAGTTAATGTGTTTACTAATATGACTTAATAATGGACAATACCTGTGGAGCATTTATTAATATAGTTCAGTGCATTATTAAAATCCAAATTCATGCTTGTTAATATTAGTTAATGCACCGTGAGTTAACATGAACTAACAATAAACTACTTTATTTTCATTAACTGATGATAACGAGCATGAACAAATATTGTAATAAATGTATTGTTCAGTGTTTATGTTAGTAAATATATTAATATAACCGTATTGTAAAGTGTTAGCATTTAATTTTTATATTTACAGTGCTGTGAAAATGTTTTTGCATGTCTGTCACGCTTTAATGTTAGTGATCATCAAACTAATTTAAATATGAATATAACACAAACACATCATGCAGAGTTTTTTAAATAAGGGTTTTATTAATTGTAAAATAAAATACTAAATATACAGGGTGGTTGAAAATTATAGCGATTATTTATTTAATGTATAGAATTTTTGAGGATGCCAGATTAAAATGCAAAGATTAGCTTACATTTTTCTCTTGTGTATTAAAGTAAATGTACAGTGTGATTCAGTAAATGTGTATTATAAATAAGGACTTTATTACCAGTTTTTAATGCCTGTTTTCTTTTCACCTGCTCTGCATATATATCTATGACAACACATAATGTTTAACTAGATATTTTTCCAGATTATTGTTTGAGTATCCATATTGCAATGTGTGTATCTGCAATAGTCACATCGCAGGATTAGACTATTTATTAAAGATTAAATGATAAATATGTTCCTAAATATAATTTTTTTATTATTTATACAACAATGTTATTTTACAATTGATTGTTCAGTGTCTGTACTTGAATATGGTCCCCAGAAAACCATAAAACACTGTTTGTGTGTTTATTTTTATTTGTATTTTTTTTATAATTTATGCATATGCACTGCGTAGAAAAAGACTTGATCATCTCATTCAATTTAAACACCTGAAATCTTTCCAAATAGAGCTGTTCAAATCATCTGGTGAAATTATATTCATATCGCAATCTATATTGCAGCAAAACAAAATATGTCCGATTTTTCTAATATCTCGCAGTCCTAGTATTCAGCTTAAAGTGACATTTAAGGTTAATTAGGGTAATTAGGCAAGTCATTGTACAACAGTGTTTTGTTCTGCAGACAATTAAAAGTAATAATAATTTCTTAAGGGGGCTAATAATATTGACCACAGCAGTTTTAACTTTTTTTTATACTTAATCTGTGATAATACTTAAATAATAAGATATAAAAGCTGCAAATTTTAATAATTAAATAAAATATGAAACTGATTTAAAATAGCAATGTTTTATTGAATATCATTAAAGAATAAAACCTCACAGACGGACTAATTATTTTCATCTGTATCTGTGCCTTTATTTGTATCAAAGGTTATGCAGAAGCATCTCTCGTACTCTTCTGACGTCTTTGTCATTCTTGTCATGTGAGAAGATTTGTGAGTGTGTGTGTGTGTGTGTGTGTGTGTGTGTGTGTGTGTGTGTGTGTGTGTGTGTG
>CAIGQZ010034628.1:0-12870 GCA_903798205.1 Danio tinwini
TAGATAGATAGATAGATAGATAGATAGATAGATAGATAGATAGATAGCCTAGATAGATATCCTCTAGAAAATGTAATAATTTATAGTAAATACTATTCTATATAAGTAATATTGTAAATACTCTTTAAACCATACTATAGAAAACTGCTTGAATTTTTCTGTTTCTATATCTGTGATTATACACTTGCTATTGTAAAACAAAAACTATTGTAATGTTACCCAATACTGTAATTCAAGAGTTCACACTTAGCTGATGATAAGCAAGTTTGGCATGCTGTCCCGGGAGAGAGCCCTGAGCCCAAAAGGTCCTTGAGCCCTGGGCTCCCTCCCGTTTGCAGGGCGAGAGGGGAGCTTTGAGCTCAGGTAGATCTCGAGAGCTCCCCCCTTTGTAAGAGTTGATGACAGAAAATAGTTGCTACGGAGAGATATGCTGATAGATAAAAGTTTTACTAGTGCTAAATTTAGATTGTTCAATTAACTTGTAGTGCATGTTTTTGGAACGTGGGAGGAAACCGGAGAACCCGGGGAAAACCCACGCAAGCACGGGAAGAACATGCTAACTCCACACAGAAACGACAGCCAGTCTGTTAAAGGACTTGAACCGGTGACGTTCTTGCTGTGAGGCCGCAGTGCTAGTCACTGGGCCACCGTGCCGCCCTATGAAAGGAAAAGAGGAGAAGTAGGGGTGGAAGGGGGGATTCTTCAAACGAAGATGACTGTAGTAAGAAACCCTGGCTCTTTATAGTGGGTTAGAAATCGTCTGATTGGTTGGTCATACATGGTTAATGCATGACCAGCCGTGTTCAATCATAATCACGTGATCCTCTCGAAATTAGTTTATAAATAAACTTCACGTCTCTACACCTGTAGGGTATGTTATACTACAATACACCACATAGTAAAAGTAGTGTAACATAGTAAAAATGTTAGTAGCCAATACTACAGTATTTATTACAGTTTGTCAGTTAACTGTAGTTAATATACAGTATGCTATCTATCACTCTGTCGGTCCATCCTTCCAGCCTTTTTGTCTAAATATAGACACGTCTATTTGACTTCCAGCCCCTTTTCTCTTTGCATCTCTGTTAAATCTCCATAAATCTGTAAATCTCTTAGTATGTCTGTCATAGTTGGTTCCCTTGAAAGTCAAAGCAGTAAACGAATCTATCATCATTTATATTGATTTAAATGAACACATCTTATGAGGAAAACACAAAAAGATAATGTTTTTCAGACACCCTTCATCACCGTTTACTGTTGTTGCATGTGGTTTTCCCACTGGCTTACAATATTTAGTTAAATATCATCTTTTGTTTTCCAAAGAAGGAAAAAAATTCCTACATGTTTGCCATGACATGAGGTTGATGACAGATGACAGAAGTTTCTTTTTTTCAGTGAACTGTCCCTTTAAAACCTCATCAATCTCTCGGCATGATAATGACTTTTACATTCACGCACGAATGAATCCTTATTCCCTCATTTTAAAGAAACTCGTAATGAATTTGCCCTGAGGACAAGTGGCTTTTGAAATGAAAAGAGCATTCGCTTTAAAACTGTTCATACTTACTTGCACATGAGCTGGGCTGTAACACGTTAAAACAAGTCATACATCATACATCCACGTGAGCTGCTCTGGCCTGGTTTTCTTCATAGCAGACCAACCACATACTGAATACGGTTTCAAAGACATAGTATTATTACAGGTACAGTCGTCTGAATTAACTTCTGAACAAACATGAAGGGAAAAAAGTGATTTGGAAACTCATCGACCTGACTGAGTCATGCATGAAGGTATTTAGAAAGAGATCCATAAAGATTACATGGATAATGAGACTTGAGGATGTCAAAGAGATAGTTCACCCAAAACTGACAGTTCTGTCAACATTTACTCACTTTCCATTTGTTCCAAACCCATTTCTGGTAAATAAAACAGAAGATATTTTGGAGAATGTTGAAAACCAGTAGCTATTGACTTTCATAGCATTTTTTTTCCTACTATGTAGTCGCTACTGGATTACAACATTCTTTAAAATATCATCTTTTTTTCTTTACCAGAGGAAAGAAAAAGGTCTATACCCACTTGAGCAAATGTGAGTAAATTTTCCTTTTTTGTTACATTGAATGTTTTCTTTTACATTGTAAAAACAATACAGAGCGGCATGGTGGCTCAGCACTGTCCACTCATAGCAAGAAGGTCTCTGGTTCCCGGCTGGCCCAGTTGGTGTTCCGTGTGGAGTTTGCATGTTCTCCCCATGTTTGCGTGGGGTTTCTCTGGGTACTCCGTTTTCCCCCACAGTTCAAAGGCATGCTTTGTAGGTGAATTGCGAGAGTCTATGGGTGTTTCCCAACATAAAACATATCCCGGAACAGTTGGGGGTTCATTCTGCTTTAGCGACGCCTGATAAATAAGGGACTAAGCCGAAGGAAAATTAATGAATGAATGCAAAAAAACAAAACAAAAAAGTGCTCAAAATTGTCTGACATTTTCAGCGAAACCACGTGCAATACAAGGGTAATTTAGGAGAAAAAAACTGCCTATATCCTATTATGCCATTTTTTCATGTCATTTATTGAATTAACATTAATCCTTTCAGTTTTCATCTCTTAAATTTTTCAGTGCAGACGGTCTTGACGGAGAAGAGCTCAGATCAGATCAGACATCTTAATATGAAAGCAAAACGAAGCATATGGACTTCTCTGTTAAACAAAATCATTTGTTTAACAGCTCTTCTTTTTTGGAATTTGGAGACATACTTTATATTATTTCAACTTATAATTCATGAAAAGAGTCTAACTTAAAAGTCATTTTAAACTCAAAATTGACAATGTTTATTTTGCTAGCTCACTTTGTCACTATTAAGGTGAATAATTAATCCATGCAAGTTAATCCACTGCAAAAATTGTTCATTAATATTCTGCTTATTTGCCTCCACGTTTGGAGTGGCGGTTCTTCTGTTGACATCAACATGAGAGCCTCCATAGCAACTGCATATTTAATAGCCTCTCTTACTGTAAAGTTTGCTATGAGGGCATGGGTAAGGCACACATCTTAAAAGCATATTATGCAAGATAATATGTAAAACATTTACTTGTAAAAAATAAATAAATAAATAAACTGTATTTGAAAAAAAAACATTTGCAAATTGATAGTGTTACCCAAAAAACTGAGTTAATAAAACATATTTGTGTTTATTGAAACATACATTATTGTTTTTTTACAATTACACATTTTTCTCAGTGTAGGGGCAGGAAAGAGTTACCATGGCACAAATAAGACTAGTTAATGGATTAGAGGAAGGTAGTTTTGGCTGAGGGTGAAACCACAAAAAAATCTGGTGCAAAATCTCATGAGAGGAGGGTAAAGCTCTATATCCCTGTCACTGCCTGATTATACTGGGAGCAAAGTGATGTTGACTTATCAGGTTTTAATTGTTTTTTCAAATCAGGTTGAATGTTTTGAACTGGTATAACTGAAGCATATTAATTGCAGTGCAGACAGCTTTGTCAGGTCTTGCTGTGACTGCAGTGAACTCTCAAATTTGTTTAATTAGAGCTAAAGCAACACTTTTACGGTGCTACATTTTTTTTCACACAGGGCGATGTAGTTTGCATTTTGTTTTCCATTAATCATAAAACCCTTCATTTCAAAATTGCATGAAGTGTTTATTTGTTTTATCTTTGACTAATATTTAAATTTCTTGGATGATCTGAAAGATTAAAGTTGACAAATATGCAAAAAATAAGAAATCAGTAAGACGGAAAACACTATTTTACACCACTGTTTATTTTTTTTAAGAATGAATATGCATGAAATTTGATTGTTGTGGATTTGTGGTATTGTAGTTATTCGATCTGTGTAAGAAGGTAAGAAGCAGGGTTATTGTAGTGAACTGAAACTAAAACCAAAAGCGTAAAACCAAAAGCATTTTTGTAACTTGAAATAAAGACTAATTGTTTATTTTGCAATATTTCTCATTTTTATTTAGTTTAATAAAATTATTATAAGAACTAAAACAATAGCAATAAAAATGACAAAATTATAACATACTAAAATACTAAAACTTTCTTTTACAATGTTAACATTGCACTGATAAAATTATTATGTATTTTGAATAGTATTGAAGTTTACATTTAAACATCTAGTTTTAGTTCAATCAAACTAAAATGGAAGGCATTTTGTAATTTACCTTATCTTCACCCTGCACAGGGGGAAGATTTACAACTTATTTTAACAAACATGTTTTATATGCATACTGTATATCCATTTTGGGGTATGTAATTTGGAACTAATGAATAGAATAAACAGTAAGTAAACCTTAGCTGGAGAAAATTGTTATAAATTATTTAATTCCAAATGTATTAAACTATATTGATGACTCTTGTACACTTAAAGTAGTTATCTGCTTTTTCAGTGGCTTCTACTAAATATAATAATAATAATAATAATAATAATAATAATAATAATAAATTTTGAGTTGAATAAAATCAGTAGGTTGTGTCCTATAAGGAATAAAACAGGCCCTTAAATATTGGATCTGAGCTTTAGTATAATGCTAACAGAGTTTCAATGGAATTTCACCACCGTTTTGGTCTCTCTTACTTGACCTCAATGCTGAGTCTCCAGGAATATGCTAACATAATTTCCACTTCTGTCAGCTTTCAGCAGACAGCAGTCGTGATCCTGAAAAGATTATTGCTGAACCCCGAACCGACAGTCTGGAGGAAGGTCTGGACCCGAGGCCCGAGGGCAACCTCATCTACTCTATCACAGATCGACCGCCCTGGTACCTCTGCATTCTTCTCGGTTTCCAGGTGAGATACAACATGAGATAAAGCTGTAGTTACTCTTGTTCAGAGACGCACAGCTTAAAGCAACCACACGTGAAGCGTCTCCTGATTTAAACTAGTGACACAGTGGACTTTTAATAGCCTTTTAGGGTTAAACTGACAGCTTGAGATCACTGGTTACATGCCAAGAAAAAGTGGGTGTGTGATAATCTGGGACGAGAGAAAGTTGCCTTGAAGGGCTTGATCAGGGTGACTAAAGATAAGGTTTAACTCTAGGATCTAGGAATGAGCAACATTCATCTATTGTATGTAGCTCATTGTGTGCACATCCTGTGTTTATTTTTTATTATTTTTATTTTTTTTGGTGATGTGTGCATCATTAGTAAGCACTGACTCATAAAACATTAAAACATTTCCAAATCTTTTGTTTTGAATCAGTATTTCAGAGCGCATATTAAATTGAGCGCACATTAATGTTTCAAAATGTGTAGAAACTTAGAGACTTACATGGTTTTATTCAGATCAGTTCAATGGAGAATCACTCAACAGGTTTTAGAGTATATTTTGCATTGTAATGATATTTTGCATGTAATAATATGATAAGGTAAGTACATCTGATTACAGTGTAACATTTGGAGTGTTTGTAACTATTTTAATCCATGTTAAAATGTATTAGTTACATTTACATGGTTTTGACCAGCCGGTGTCTCTAGCGTAAATAATTTTGTGAAGCAATTGGTTTAATTGTTTTGAAGTTTAGAAAAGCTTGGGGCCTTTTATTACTTGGTCACTTCATCCGTTTTTATCTGATCGGATAGCTATTTGATTTCTGAAAACAGATTCATTTACATTTGCCACATCAATGTGTCTCTTCTAAACGGATATGATTCCAATCATGTAAATTTAGCTAGGTTAAATTGACTAAAGCGTCAGATACACCACATTTTATGTAACTGACATTATTTACAGAAACATAAGCTTTATATCTTATTTGGCATTCAAATATTTTTTTTATGCAGGATGTAAAATATAATTTCTAACGCACAAGGTGGGCTATGTGGGCTTATTTTCTTCATAGACTAAACTAAACATTTATTTTTGTCATGAAGATATGTACAAGGTACCATTCAAAACTGTAAAGGGTTTCATTTAATTTGTATAACATTCTCCCAAAAACAAAACAACATGCTTTTGTAAATAAATCTACCACTATATTTGTCTATTATCATATATCTCTTTTGCTTATGCTGCCATCTGATCATTTCATGGTCAAAATTAAAACTAAACAAAAAAACTATTAAATAAAACAAACATCTCAAACTGTCACCTGTGGTCTTCCGTTGTTTATGCATTTGCATATCTGACAGTTAAATATCCCACAACACATGCATTCTCATGTTTCATTTTTATTTTGGGAGGAATACAATTTACACATGTGATTTCAACAACCAGATGTATTTAGACCTGTCCAGTTTTGTCAGGAAAACACCTCCTGAAGTAGTCTGAGTGATCCGATTTTATCCATCTTGAATGCTTTTTGGAGGGCATTTACACCTGCCCATATTATAATAGGATAGCTGTCCAATCAGAAAAAAACTTGCATGAAGTGACCAGGTATAAACAGCCCTTTTGCTTTTCTCATTACTTATCACTTGTATTTTTTGCCATCTTTTTTCACATAAAACTAAGGCATTGTTTCCAAATGGTTTTAATATGCACTTTCAGTGATGTGATCACAAGTGGTCTGCCAAGGCATGTTACTGTTTGCACTAGGCATTTATGTGTGTTCAGATCCTTCTCTGGATTCATTCAGACCGTCTTGCTTACTTCATCAAGCTCTACATCACTTTTCTGGGTGTGTTTCACACTTGCTTGGAATTCAAGCAAATGAAAATATAATTTTGATTATAATATTTTTGGGTGCATTGCAGTAAAGTACAAACAGATATAACAAGTAAACAGTGACAGAATGCTTATTTCTATGTGAATTGTCCCTTTAAGCACCCTTCATTTTTTTTTCCATAAGAAATATTTCTTGGCATTTGATTTGAACACCAAATAAAATCAAATAGACCTTCCAACTAAAACTAAATATCTTTTAAGCAGAGATGTTCAAACTACAGTAGGACCTATGAGCCAAAGTTGGCCCATGGTAACCTTTGCTTTGGCCTGCCACCCCATCTGAGAAGAGAGGGAGAATGATGGTGATTGTTTTGAGATTTTCATTTCAAATTTAATGTAATCTTTTATTTGTTTGTTTTAATTTTAAGCTATAAAAAAAGCTAAACTGAAATTAAATGTTTCAATTTGAATGCTGTAATTTAGTTTAAAATGTACATACTGTCACCTGATGGATAGAGGACAATGCAGAGACTTTGGTGAGCAAACCATGGCAAAGGCAGATTCTGCTTGACCAGCATTGAACTCCACTGTGTTACAAATGTGATTGTTTATATTTTATTGCAATAAGCTATAATAAAAAAAACATTATACTGAATTAGTTAATACCATTTAAACAGATGTTTTCTATTTATTTTGAAAAATATTATAAAAGAAATGAGTAAATTCCGCATGGCAACTTCAATGCAAAATAGTTTGGTATATTTATCTTCGGCCCACCGCTCTCAATGATATTTGGTTTTGGCCCTTCATATGAAAAATTTTGGGCACCCCTGCTTTAGAGCAACCTTTGGTTTGTATTTTCCCATTTTATTGAAAAAATGTCAGCTTGAGTCTCTCTGGGCTTGGTGACCTGTTATGTACAATTTATCTTTATTCAAATTACTGCCATTTTATTAAGTAAAGACAGTTATAAGTCTTTTGTCGTCTGAGTAAGTTAACAACCTGCCACAAATAACGGGTTCATTTAAAAACTGCAGTGGGCCAAGAAATCATACATGGTTAGTTTAGGGGGCCACGAGTTAAAAAAGATATCTGCTATAGAGAATGCACCTTCCAGTGAAGCCAAACACCTTATGCAGAGAAACAGTTTTGGCAAATTTAGGGCAAAATGACATAATAACTGACATGACATAAACCTGTCTGAAAATACAAAAGAAAATATTATAAAGAATGTTGGAAACAGGGAGCCATTGACTTATTTTTCCTACTATGGATGTTAATGGCTGCTGGTTGCCAACGATCTTCAAAACATCTGACTTTGTGTTCAATAGAAAAATTTTACTATCAATTTAAGCACCTTTTTGGCTCAGTGTGAAACTCCCAAAGGTGCAAATTCCATACTGAACTGTTTTGGTTTCTCTTGCGAAATTTCACAGAGAAACAACACATTGTTTTTTTTTCGTTTGTTTTTTTACTTTCTGGTTCCTGTAATCAATTTTGGTGTGAACTGGTCTTCTCAGATTCCATTTGCAACTTTGTTGCATCGCCAGTTGTCTCTGTCATTCATAGGCGTCAATTCTCATTAAAAATGACTGACTTTTGGTTGCTTTGACACTACAAATCATCATCCTCTTGAGCACCTCAAGGCATGTCTGCCACTCCGCCAAAGCGTGTTATTCCTTATTATACGCATCTGATGTTCAAGGTGAGAGCAACATGAGACCAAGGTGTTCCACTTACTCATCTAAATGACTATCGAGATCAAAGGCAACAGGGTTGAGGGAGAGAAAGGCCAGGAAGGTACACAAGGGACTCGCAACAACATGTGAGGTGAGATGATGTGCAAAGAGGAGTACAAAGAAGGAGCCTCATGCTCACTTTCATCTCTCCGGCATCATGTAGGGGAGGAAAAAAGACAGGGAGAAATCTGGTCTTTCATGTCAGAGCAGACTCCCTCGCAGAGCCCCCGACGCATTTCTGCTTTCATTACCAGTGTTTTTATCCTAATACATGTCCCTCTAGGGTTATGAAATTAGGTTTAATTCAAAACGGTTTTGCTCTCTCCGTCTTGACTTCTGGGGAAAGGCAACTGTGAAGACATAAACTAGAACAGCCAAAAACCAATAAAACAACAGGAATTTAAGTACGGACGAAATAAAGCAGCAAAACAGTGTAAATTTTCAGATTTACTTCCATCTCTTTCCCGCTGTGTAAATTCTCTCCTGTGCACCAACGCTGTATCCGCACCGTAATCTCCTGTCAACATTGCCGAGCGTTCAGCCAAGTGCTGCCTTTTTTTTTTTTTCACAGCCCGACAAATTTATGAAGCTTACTGCTGAGAGTAAAAAGGGGCTATCAATTCACAACAGATAGGCCAACATCTGTCTTCCATTTCTCACACATCTCCCTGGCTCAGTCAGGCTGCATTTAAGATTTGCTACATTTTTTGTGATCATCCGTCTTCCCTCATGTCTCGCCCTTCATAACGTGTTGTTTGCAATGAACCTAGGCCTGGTGTCATCCATGCTAACTCTTTATTCCTCTGTCTTGCATCACACAGCATTACATACTGGCTTTTGGTGGCATCCTGGCGATTCCTCTCATCCTAGCTGAGCCATTGTGCATCAAGGAGAACAACGCAGCCAAAAGCCAGCTTATCTCCACCATCTTCTTCGTCTCGGGCCTGTGTACTTTGCTACAGACCACCCTCGGGACCAGGTACTGAGTTAAATGTTTGTCAGAGTATGAAAGAGTATCAAAGATGAATCCACAATCTCTTAATGGTGTACACATCAGATTGAACTTACCAAAATGGGTATATATATGTGGAAAGTTAATTACACACAAGTCTCTACTATAATGTTAAAATAAATTCAATTCAAAAATGTTCATCATATTTCAGTGTAACACATTTATGGCAAAAGGAAGCAACATACTGTGTTACAGATAACTAATAAAAAAAACTTGAAATGGGTTAAACCCATTGGTATGAAATATTTTGATCCCAAAACTTTTTATAACTGCTATTAATTTTGTATATGGTCATTAATAAGTGACTTATAATATTTAATTAGGAATTTCACTGTGCTGTATGTAAGTTTTTGACTAAATATAAAGCGACTTTATAAAGCATAATTATACCACAGGTTTGCAGATATTTTGAAAACATGGTAAGTGAACATATGTAATGTAATGTGTATTTATATAGCGCATTTATTGTGTATGGCCATACACCCAAAGCGCTTCACAATCATGAGGGGAGTCTCTTCACACCACCACCAGTGTGTAGCATCCACTTGGATGATGCGACGGCAGCCACAGGACAACGGCACCAGTGCGCTCACCACACACCAGCTATTGGTGGAGTGAAGAGACAGTGATAGAGCCAATTCAGTGGATGGGGATGATTAGGAGGCCATGATGGGAAAGTGCTAATTGAGGGACTTTGGCCAGGACACCGGGGTTACACCCCTACTCTTTACGAGAAGTGTCATGGGATTTTTAATGACCTCTGAAAACAATGCTATAGTCAGATATTCTCATTTGAAAATGTGCATTCCGTGTCAAAATCATTCTTTGTTTTAGTCTTTATAACCCACTTACTGTCAGTTTACTCAATTATATTTCAGCACTCCGGGTTGCTTGGTGGAAAACAGCATATTTCATTTTAATCATTTCAGTCATGAAGGCTCAATGTATGTGGCCGGGGTCGAAACTGCAGCCTCTAGAGCAGGGGTAGGAAACCTATGGCTTGGGAGCCACATATGGCTCTTTGACCAAAAATATGTGGCTCTGTAGCTGTCTTTCTTCAATAATATTTTAAAGTTAAAAAATTATATATAAAAATACAATTACAATTCCCTTTATATTGTATTTTCTACAGCAAAATGAATAAGAACTCAGTTTACAATAAAAGGACTTTTTAACCAATGCGCATATGTGGCGCTGTGGTTTAACTTGAATCTCAACACCAATAAAGGGCAAGCAACTTACATTTCTATGGTAACCCCAGACACATAAATTCAAACAACATTCATAAGTGGCGATGCCAAAAAGAAAAAATATATATATTTTGTCCTTTCTTCATACAGTATATTGTGATACATCGTTTTTTTTTTGTTTTTTTTTTGAGTTGTGCATGGACATAAATAAAGGTTTTGTTTATAAACAAATAAAGGCTTTGTTATATATACACACCCCCAAATGCTCTTTAAAATATGCATTTGCGTAGTAACACTGTGTCCTAACAACACGTGACACAACAAAATTCCAGTGATGAGCATTTTGACTGTCCACACCAGGCGCAACAACAGAAACATTCATATACTGCCATTCAGAAGCACAGAATAGTGCACTCACTGCATTCTAACGAGATGGTGAGGTTTACAATCAGGTTATTACATATTAAACCTCTTTAACATTATTAAAAGTAAATGCTGAGTGACTGATGTTTGTTGGTTTATGTTGGAGTCACAATTCTAATGTTCATTTTCAAATGTTTATTTTATTTTTAAGATCTAAGTTAAACAATCTATTGTTGCTTTCAGTATGACAATAAATGTCATGTAAAATGGCATTCAAACTCACATTAGTAGCATTTAACACCGAATAAAGCACATAATCAGTACCTGAGACGTTCATTGTCAGAGTAGTTTATGCTGTTGTTCAACCACAAGAAATATAAATCATTTCTAAAATTGAAATTTCAGGTAATGTTTAGGGAAAAACTCAATAGTTGATAGCCAGGCATGCTCGCTCGTCTTGGTGTCATCAAGATGCCAGCCTGCATTTGCGTGGAGTGGTCGAAGGAGGATCTGGGTGAAAAAGTATTTTGTATTTAAACTGCAATACCTAGTTCAACCACTGGGTGTCAATCATACTGTACATACTGCACCTTTACGTGTAAGAAACCTTGCATATATGCATAATTAAATAACTATAATTATCACTTTACCTGACAAATGTACAGACAGAGATGCATTTCATTGTATTTCAACACATTTTTTTAGTTTAGCATTTGGTAAGTAAGAAATGCTGGATATGGAAACTTTTTATTTAATGTTTGGACGTTGTGTCCATGTCATAAATAAAGTTTACATTTCTCTGACTTCTGTGAAGCACTTTGGGCAATCTAACCTGCAGTTGAATGTACTAAATAATTAAAGCTGAAGTTGTGTTTTGAAGCTTTAACACATATGAAAACACAGGCAGGAATAAATGTCAACCTGTCCATAAACATATGTGTTTTATAAAGATCACTGCCCTTTTTTCATTGCAGAAAAATCAGAGTAAAAGCTGAGTGACATGACATGATGCATTAAACATTTGTGTTTACATAGTCTACATGTGTTTGTTCCCTCATTTGCCCCAATCACATATGGCTTATATTTGAACAGATCTTATGCCTCTTGATGGTGGCGTAAAATGCAGTTACAAACTGTATAGCCTGCATTTTACATTCTGATGATGAGCTGGGGACAGATGGCTGGCTGAAAACTGACTTTTTAAACTCATTGCAAAATGGACACCAAGCGCCATGCCTTACCTTTTAAATTTTGAAATATTGTCTTTTTTTCAGTGTGCAGTGTACACACACTTTGCAAAATATAAAAAATACTGTAAAGATGTGGTGCAATGGACTTTATGCAGAAGCTGATATTAATTCTTGGCTGTGTTTTTATTTACATTATAGCATCAAAATACAACACAATACATCTCTATCAGTCTCTTTTGTTGAGTTTAATTATAATTTAGCCATATAATTATCCACTACACAATTCAGGAGGTAAAAAATAAAACCACCACTTAAAAACGACTTACCAAAGCATCTACCCCATTTATTAAAATATTTTATTGACCAATAAATTCATATTATTTTGCACTTGTTTATTTCATTATTTAGTGTGATTAAAAAAGAGAGAGAGAGAGAGAGAGAGAGAGAGAGAGAGAGAGAGAGAGCACTGAGAGCACTGAGAGCACTGAGAGCTGTGTTTTGGAGAAAGCTCATTAATATTCACAACCCTTCCAAATATGGTCAATATAGAGCTTCTGATTCTAGGGGCATTTTATGAAGTTATAAGTGAGCACAAAGAATTTATTATTTTTTTGCTAAGCCACATACTATGTAGATGTTAGAGAACAGTTTAACTTATTGAATCAATGCATTATATGACACCTTTAATGATTCCATGTTCAAAGTATTTATTTTGTTCTGATTGGCCTGTTTTTCATCAGGAATTT
>CAIGQZ010034880.1:0-14373 GCA_903798205.1 Danio tinwini
TGTTGTTGTAGCTATTCTCACTTACATATACAAGACACACACAAATAAAAATAATGTAGATAAACCACAACCACGAATAAACCAAAGTTTTGCTTCACTAACCATATTTTAACCATTGTATTTGTAGTAAAACTGGTTAATACAACTGCCAATCAATACACCAAAAGTGCATGTTTGCTGCTCTGTAACTAATAAAACTAGTTGATTTTTATGTTAGAGTTTCTTTTTGATGTGAAGAACATCGTAATAATCTATACTTTTTTCACTGTAACAAAACCTTTGTGATATGCACAGCTACAAATTTTCCTCTATGATCCAATTTTTTCATCAATGCTAGTTATAATAGCAAAATATGATTTTATTGACAGCCTACAGTATTTAAAGTTTATCTAAGTCAGAATGTCTTAATGTGCCTAATGTGGCACCCTCATCTCAGCAAAACAATTAATCATTTTCAACATTAATAACAACATTACACATATTACTCAAACATACCTTTTTATGTTGTATGAAATATGTGCAATATTGTTGAAAGTATTTTTTATTGGACATCAAAAATAAAGTATAAACAAGCTGACAAAAATGTATATATAATCAGAAGATTTATTATAAAAATGTGCTTTATTAAACATGATACTAGTCACAATATAATCTTAAACATTACATTTTAAATGGAAAAAATTCATCATATAAACATAAAAAAGTTTTTGAATTCAAATTTGACAGTGTTTATTATGCTAGCGCACTTTGTTAGCCTTAAGGTAAACAATTAAAGAGTTAATCCACAAAAAAAGAGGTTATTTTTGGCAAATTTGCTTCCACTTTGGAACAGCAGTTGTTCTCTGATGACATCAGTTTGATGGCTTGGGTGAAATATGATTAGCCACGCTCCTCCAACCGTTAGTTTGCTGGAAGTGAAATAAAGTGAAAGAAGAAAGAGCACAAAAATAAAACCCCATCCCCTATTCAAGTCTGGAGCAACTTTGGTCCACACAGACTTTTAATATAGTTGTGTTTTACATGGTTTCACTTCATTGTAAAAACAAACAATATAGGTGCACTGCAAAAAAAAAAAAAAGCTTTTCTTTCTTAGATTTTTCGTCTTGTTTCTAGTCCAACTATCTAAAAATGCTTAAATCAAGATTAATTTTCTAGACAAGCAAAACATGTTGTCTTGTCTTAAGAAATAATATGCCAAATTGAAGTGAGTTTTTCCTTCAAAAAAGCAAAATAATCTGCCAATGGGGTATGCAAAATTATGTCAAAAGAAAAAAACAAGATTATTTTGCATACCCCATTGGCAGATTATTTTGCTTGTTTTAAGGAAAAACTGATTTAATATTGGCATATTATTTCTGAAAACAAGACGTTATGTTTTGCTTGCCAAGAAAATGTTTCTTGATATAAGAATTTTTAGATATTTGGACTAGAAACAAGACAAAACATCTAGGTAAGAAAAGCATTTTTTGCAGTGTGCAAACAAAAAAAACATAGTCTTTTTAGAATTTACTATTAACGTAACCTTTTTTTATTATTATAAAACAACTGTAACTAAACTATGTTCTTTTCCCCCTATAATTTAATGTACACCCTAATCTCAACTCCCCAGCGATCATGAATGTAACCAGTCCATCAACCACTCCTTCAAACCACACAAGCAGTTGTGGACCACTTTACGATGAGGAAAACCCCCTTCCACTCGTGGCTCTCTACAGCACCGTCCTCACAGTAGGTCTGCCCGCAAACCTGATCACAGTCTTCCTCACGTTCCTGGAAGTGTGTCGGAAGAACATTCTAGGAGTGTACCTCTTCAGTCTGACACTGTGTGACCTCATGTATCTCAGCACACTTCCATTGTGGGCCATTTACATCCACAGAGGCCATCGCTGGGAATGGGGTTCTCTGTCCTGCAAGGTGACTGGATACGTGTTTTTCAATAACATGTACATCAGCATTTTCTTGATGTGCTGCGTTTCCGTTGACCGTTTTGTGGCAGTGGTTTATGCCATGGAGTCTCGAGGGTTGAGGAGAATGAGACATGCCGCGATCATCTCGGTTACGATTGTGGCAGTCGTTGCAATAGGACATGTGCCGGTTTTCACCATGACAGAGGGTAATTCAGAGGAAATAACGAAAAAGAGATGCTTCGAGCCGAGCGATCCTTCTTCTGTAGTGACAGGGCTCAATTATGCCCGATTCTTAGTTGGTTTCTTTATCCCGTTGTGTATTTTAACTGTTACTAACTTTGCGATTCTTGTTAATGTTCAAGCGAGTGCAGGCCTGAAGACGAGAACCAAAGTCAAAGTTCGCAATCTGGCTGTCGCCGTCGTTTTGTTCTTTTTGGTCTGCTTTACGCCATACCACGTGATTCTTCTGCTGCGTGCTATCAACTTCCACGTTTCGGATGGGAAATGTGACTTTGAGAGACGTGTCTACACGCCGTATACCATCTCCTTGGGATTGTCTACTATAAACAGTGCATTAAACCCCGTTTTCTATGTGCTTGCTAGCAGTAGTGCACAGAAGAAGATCTACAAGGGCCTGCAAGGGTTACGCAGCAGCTCAAGATCCTCTTCTTTAGCGTGATTTGTTTCATGTTTTCGAATGGGACTTTCTGTGGCATTTAAAACCAAGCATAGCCAGCATTACAGGTACTCTGTGTTAAGAGTCTTAACATTTTGTAGATGGATGTTATTGGTGTTTTCAATGAAGGCCTGAAGGATTGTTTTGAGGTAGAAAGAAGTTGGAATTAGCTTATAGTTACTGAATATTCTAACACCAACCATGTGCTGCACATTTTCTTTGACATACCAAAATCAACATACAACTAATATTACAGCGGTGAAAAAAACAGCTGCGAAGAAAAGGTGCTGTGTTCAAAAGGCTCAGTCTGGTCTGTTAATTCTTTTTGCTTTTGAGAGATTTGGTCAATGCAATGCTTTCAGTTAAATCTTTTATAAAAATTGAGACACTGTTGGCGGCAGCAGCCTTGTGGGTAAACTGATATGTAGCACAACTGTGAAATCCCAAGTTTGTAACCTGTCCTCACTCTATCTCCAACTTGTTTTCTGTCCAACTACTACTAACAAATGCCAAAAAGACAGAAAGAGACATATATAAAGAGATCTTTGCCCTATTCTGAGCTAAACTGATTATCATTTGCAGCTGCAGTGGGCTTCTCTGCATCATCTAGTCCTCTTGTGCATTTGTCTTTAGTGGACGACCAACCTGTTTTTCTGAGACTTGAATCAGTTCATGTCAGTGTAAAGATTCAATATTCTAGAAATTCCCTTGATAATGCTGAAAGGTTAATCCCTTTTTCTTTCATCTGAACAATCTGCTGTCAGATTGTTTTGGTAACTTGATAACGGGTCACCATCTAGCAGTCAATGAAATTATGCTGTCAGTTCAATAGTTTTTTTCAGATAACCACCAGGTTCCAGATTAACAGCAATTTCTGAGAAGTATCTGAAAGTGTTTTCTAAATTTGATCTGTGTTCCTTCTCATATATGTGATGTATTTTTGTTTTTAATACTGTGCTTCATGTATGTAACACAATATATGCTTTTTTTACTCCACTAATATATAGGACTAAAAAGTGGCCTCACATTGCAGGTTGTTCTTTAATTTTGATCAGTGTTCCTTTTCAAATATCTTGTGTAATTTTATTTTATTAATATATAACGTGCTTCTTCTATGTAACACATAATAAATGGTTAAAAAATACCTTTACTTCACGTATATCTTCAAAAAGGACTGAGTGTTGATCTCAAAATGAAGCAAATTGTATGGTAGGCTGTTCTCGAAGTTTATTCTCCACTGCATGGGTTACCACTTACCAAGCTCGGTCCTGCACTGTTAACAATTGTAGAATCTACAGTAATTAACTGTTAATCAATAACAACACAAAACATTGTATTTACATTTACAGCACCATTTATCTTGCTGTAAATATATTTACAGAATTGTATGTACCTGTATATCTTTAGAGTAAAATATGCAGTAATTGTTTTACAATGCAACTTTAAAATACAGTAACGTACTGCATAACCGCCCCACAGTAAAATACAGCTCATATTACAGTTAAATACTGTGTAATTTACAAAAATCGTTAACAGTGTCTTGCAGTTGAACTCCCAACAATAATCGAACACAGCTGATTTGGAATGACACTTCAATATGGTGGCCACGATTACTGAAGTGTCATTCAGAGGGTGATATATCCCATATAGAAAACACTGATACATGAAACTGTGTAGTATTTGGTAAAGTTGGAGATAAACTCTTCAGGGCACCAGCCCTCCAAGACCAAATTTGGTAACCGCTGCTCTACTATATATTGGTGAATGCTGTTAAAGATTCATCTATGCTTGTTTTACATTACTTTCCATCCAAAAGTCAATCTCTATCTTCAAGTGGAACAACTCAAACAGATGTGGACACTATTGTTTGGTACCCTTCAATTTTGTCCAGGCCAGCTTTATTACTTCATAGTTTATTTTCAGTAATTCTGGATTAATCGTGACTTTTTTCTGTTTCAAGTTATTTCAGTGACCACTGAGGGGTTTTCTTTCTTCAGTGGAAGGGTACCACTAATTTTGTCCACAATTGTAAAACTGCAAGATCTGCCTCTAACTATTAACAATGTTGAAACATTTTTTTCTTGTCTGATTTTCATGCAATTCTTTGCTTTAATTCAGAGATTATAATGTGACTTTTCTGATTGCTTAGTTCATGTCTTATGGTGTGTTACCAAAGACGTTTTTTACCAATATTTACAATAAAACTTATTTCTCTCTCTCATATTACAAAAAAACATGTCTACAGTGAATGGGAACTAACGCACATTGTCATTTAGAGAACTTCTTCTCTTCCACAAAATGACAATTAGTCAGAACAACAAACACTTTATTTTGTTGCGCTTATAAATCATTGTTAATCCACCAAGCATTTACTTCTTAATCTTTCTTAATTTAATATATTGACATTGTGGTGTCTAAAAACATCAACAACAAAAAATCTATTACCGACACAATAAATGACAATGTAAATCCAAAGCAACGGAATTTAAGTGATCTCTTTTTTCCATATACTGTATTGAACTCAACAGTCACAGTTTTGAGTTTGGTGTGAAATTGATTGCATGAAGCCACAGAAGATTTTTTTTTTTGGTTAGGAAGGTGCTGATGTGCAAAAAAAAAGGATGTCTGTCAGCTTGGAGGTGGCAGTCGAGACACGTACATACCTGCAGTAAGACACGTACTTACACAATTAACTTGTGTGGTTGATAAAGACCTATGTTTGTCTGGCTTAGTGTTACTTCATCTTTTGATTAGAAATCAGAGGAGGACAAATATATGAGTTTGATGATTAACTGCTCTTCAGGACAACAAGAAGTGAATTTTTTTGTTGATCTTAGAAATCTTTATTACTATTATGATTGTTATTATTAAAAAGCTTATTTTTCCAGCCAAACTAAAAGAAATGACTTTCTTCAGAAGTAAAAAATATAATAGTAAATACTGTAAAATAAATTGCACTTTTGAAATATTTAAAAAAGAATACAAATGATAGTACATATTAGAATACAGGAGGGCTAATCGTTTATGCAACTGCTTATGCATAGAACACCAAACTGTTTCCAAAGTAATCTAAAAAGAGTCCTGCGATGCTTACTTTCGTCAGATGATAAGTGTGAATAATCAGTAAGCTTTCATTCTGAATAGACGTGACGTTTCACACTTCATTGTGGTGAAGGCTTTAAGCATGAGAACGGAAGTTGTAAATGTACTTTTCGTGACCTTTAACAGTTTGTGAACTTCCCATTTGTTAAGCAGAGTAGTTTTCAGTTTGAACTGAAGCAGACTGAATGACAGGAAGTGTGGCAGAATCAGTGTGCGTTTGAGCACCAGGAGAGCCACATAAAGCTTTTTTTCAGGTATACGTAATGTTTAAAGAATGTTTTCAACTTGTAAAACTCATTCTAGATCACATTTGATGATTGACGATCACAGCGAGCAGAACAGATCTTGTAATCCCAGTTGCTTTGCGCTTGTCCTGTCTTGTTGATATGATTATACACTACTACATAGACACATTAAATGCGGCAATCAATGTGTCAATCAATTCGGTGAACAGATAAGACCGCACTCCTTACGTCACGTTGCGGTCGGCCTCAAAACAGAGGGATTTAAATCCTATTTTAACTTTTTAAAGAGATTTAAAAAAAGACACTTATGTTTCTACCACTCCAATATGACTATGGACACAATATACCTACACACAGTTCTGTCCATACAGCTCACAAAAGGTGATTTTCATCATAGGTGCCCTTTAAATTAGGTTAAATTTACATGGCAACAAAAAGTGGAAATGTTTGGGTACAACAACATTGTCAAAATGATCTCCTTTTACACAGATCTGCAAAAACAATGCTAAAAATGCTTTATTATGCATGCCACTTTGTAAAGAAGTGATAAGCATATCAGATACTGCAAGCATATCATTTTCAAAAACCTGTCCTTCAAGAGCTTGTATTTTCAGTTTTCTTCATTTTGCCACATTCATTGTCAGAAATGGTGCTGGTAGTTAGCTCTACATTGAAATTAGCCGTGTGAGACTTCAGGTCTTGTATAAAAATAAAAATATATTATTTTTAAGACTCCTTGACAATTCATAAAGAAGTTAAATAAATGTCGTGCAACAATAATAGAGTCAAAAGGCTTGCATTTTTTTATTACCTTAGATTAACTTAGATTAGTCTTTTTTTTTAAGCAAACATCTCTAAAACTATTTGATCTGTATATTCATGTATTTAAATATCTCCAACATAAATATGCTAAATACATTCAAACATTTCCATTCATAGTTTCAATTTCTCAGTTCACACCAAAAATGATGCATGCAGGCAGCAGCAGCTTCTTCATTTTCTTATTATTAGGCACTTGTAAGTTCTGTTGTGGCAAAGTGTGTTTGTCAAGTAACATTTCCCTCCTGAGTTTGTGTGCATAGCAATACAATCCAGTGTGTTTTTCAAGTATGTTTTTAACAGATTTTTTTTTTAGATTCATTTGTAAAAGTTGCTTACCTGCACTTGTTTGAAAGAAAGCAGGGACTGCATTGTTTGGTAAAGAAACTCAGAAATGATGACAGAATGTTCATGTGTGGCTGAATTCTTTTCACTGGAGATTCAGTCTTTTGAGTGTAACAGTGTGACTCCTGTGTGTGTGTGTGTGTGTGTGTGTGTGTGTGTGTGTGTGTGTGTGTGTGTGTGTGTGTGTGTGTGTGTGTGTGTGTGTGTGTGTGATGTTGATTACTGCAGAGGATCATTGTTGTACTTGTTCAGGTTGATGTTGAGCCAGTGACGTGAGACCTGATAAAAGAATCCTGGAGCATTACGGCAGTTTGATGATGGCATTAGCTAAAAAAAATAAATGAAACACAATTGTTGTCAATAAATTGTCAAAAAATCAAGTGAAGTATTGAATGAATAGAGGAAGGAAGGATTGAATGAAGGAAGAAAGTATTGGATGAATAAAGGAATGATTGAATGAAGGAAGGAAGAATTGAAGGAAGGAAGGAAGAACTGAATAAATGAAGGAGGGACAGATTGAATCAATGATGGAATGAAGGAAAGAAGGGATGGATGGATGCTCACAAACACAAAACATTGCCAAAAGGTTTGGGCCATCTGCCTTTGCATGCACATGAACTTTAATGAGATCCAAGGCCATGTTCACACGTGTGGATATTTTTATAAAGGCTTTCCCCCAAAAAAATCTCTGTCCACAATAAAAATCAAAAACACACGATGATGCATTTTAAGGGCACGTCAAACCAACAGGCAGCGATAAAAGCCTTTTATGCTGGGTTCACATTAAATGCGGAATTAATTACGACACTGAATACGCAACATAATTGCTGTGGACGTGCAGAATTTGCCTCAATCTTCTGCATTTGGAGTGAACCCAGCTACGTTTGGCCAATAAGAAAAATAAAAGAACAAAAACAGTTGTCATTAGGCAAAAACACTAATTGCACGGTCTAAACACCCACGATGTATCCGGACTTTCTAAAAATCTTCACCCTGGGCTGAGATCTTGGAAAGTTTCAGTCAACTGATAATGCGTTTTCGTGTGGATAAACAGCCAAACCACATTGGAAAAAAATGGTTTTGACAATACCCGTGTTCGTGTGGCCAGGACCTAAATCTTAAACCATAGGATTTAATATGGAGTTTCCCACCCTGTGTAGCTATAAAAGTTTCAACTCTGAAAAATCAGAAAATCTTGTGGTATAAACTTGGCATTAGTAGAGGGAGTGAATGGAACTTCTGAATTAATGATTTGGAGAGGTGTCCCAAAACTTTTGCCATACACATGAAATATACACCAACCTTGGTTTGAATAAGTGCTCCAGGATGGTCTTCCTGAGCTTCTTGTTCAAGATCACATACAGTGTTTGTCTGACACAAAATTAATTTATTTTAATACCACAAGTCTGAATATGTAGCAAGGCCACATGAGTTATGATTCATGTAATGTGATATATTATATTTTATTATATTCATTTTTTTACAGCAGTCTTTACCCACCTGTGAGTGAGTGTTTGCATCAGGCAGTCGGAGGTGCAGTGTTTTTAGCAGTCCTTCCTGGGAGTGTAGTTTGGGTTTGGGACCTGACAATCTCAGCATTTTTGATTTAAAATGTAAATGACACCAGAAACTTGCAGCTTCACTAGTGGAGAAGAGAGATACTTTTTTTTTTTTTTTTTTTTTTTTTACAAATTATGACATCAAAACTCCACTTCACAGAGGACAAATAAACCACATTTTACTGTGTCAAGTCACTGTCCATACAAGTCATGTTCTTAAAAATCTATTCTGTAGTTGGTTTTATATAGTTTAGCAAAATCAATGCCATCATTCAATTTAAAGACTTATAATATAATTTAATGTCTTTCAGCCATCGATATTTTAGTAAGATTAACATGCCATTATATGAGTATATTTTTATTTAATTTCAATTAGTTTTTACTTTAGTTTTTGTTAATTTTATTTGTCAGTTCTTTAACTTACATGCTTATGATTTATTATATTTTTATTGAGTAGTCTTAGCTATTTTAGAACTTAACATTGAGAAAGAAAATTGGCTAAAATTGTATTTCTTTTACATAATTTGAAAGTCATCTAACCTTAATTTGACAAAAAAAATCTGATATAAAGCTTTAACAAAAATATTTTTTTCTACTAATACTATTACTACTACTTATAATAATAATAAAGATATTTGGCAGGTTCTAAAAGAATTTAACCACCTATATTTATGATTTAAATATATACCGCATGGGAGTCTATGTTTTATTTATAATTCTGCTTCTGGGACGTGTGTATGTGTATATAAATGTTCTAAATACAATTTTAATTCATATGTTAATGTTTGATATAGTGTATATTCCAATCTGTTTCTTACCATTCATTACAAATTTATATTCTATAGATTGTTTTAAAATATTATTTATATTTACACCATGACAGAAAATTGATCTATTATCTATTTTTAACAATATATTTAGCAATACTTTACAGTAACTAAGCAGGAGACTAATCTCACAGTAAACAGTAGTGATAGACTTGTACCTTGTTATTGCAGAGGACTGAGAGAGTGTGTCTATGGTGTGTTCTGGCAGCAGGGACAGTGTG
Source organism: Danio tinwini (assembly GCA_903798205.1). Lineage (NCBI taxonomy): Eukaryota > Metazoa > Chordata > Actinopteri > Cypriniformes > Danionidae > Danio > Danio tinwini. The sequence continues at coordinate 9,702 of CAIGQZ010034880.1, forward strand.
GGGATTTCCATCACAACAGGATCTTTTTCTGCCTCCTCAACTTGAAAACAGTTGTTAAAAACCAACCAGGGGTTTACCTCATTGCCATTGTCAGCCTGTAAAAACACAGGGTTAAGTATCACAATAATAAGCACAGACATGTCACTTCCCATATATATATATATATATATATATATATATTATATATATATATAATTATATTGACTTTACTTATTTTATTTGTTTTATAAAAACATTTAATTCCAGTCAAACTAAAACAAGACTTCTATAGAAGAAAAAAATGTACAATGGAAATACTGTGAAAATTACTTGCTCCGTAAAACATCACTTGAGAAATTCAAAGAAAAAAAAATTTAAGGACTAATAATCTTGCCTTCAACTAACTCTCTCTCTCCATTTATACTTTTATCATTATATAATAAAATGTTTATTTGATATCTAAAACATCTAAAACTTTTTATCTTTAACTTTTTATTTTAAATAATGGACACATTTGACGTCCATCCCTCTATATCAAAAATGCATTGTCTTGACCCTGAATTACACATTCACATATTTTAGTTTATACAGTTGAGGTCAGAATTATTAACCCCCCGGAATTATTAGCCACACTGTTTATTTTCCCCTCAAAACTGCTTTTATTTTAGCTGAAAAAAAAAAGATAAGACTTTCTCCAGAAGAAAAAAATATTATCAGACATACTGTGAAAATTTCCTAGCTCTGTTAAACATCATTTGGAAAATATTTAATAAAGAAAAAATGTATTCAAAGAGGGCTAATAATTCTGACTTCAACTGTATAAAAGTGTTTTAGCCCAAAAGATAAACTACATTTTAACTGTATGTGCATTACAGTTTTTCTCAGTCACTTTAGTCCATTTCTCAGATCAGAATTGAAGTTATCAAAACTATCTGTTCCATCTTCACATCGTGTCATGTGCACATCAAAAAAGCAGTTTCTTATTAATTTAAACAAGTTGCAGATGCTTTTGAACATCTATGCAAATGATTATGTGCAATTCTCTGATGTTGCCTACATTATCAACTGCTTATGTCATGTTGATCAAAATGTATTATTTTAGTCTGTCGAATAGTCTCACCCCCACAACATTTAATCGTTTGTCATGGCATAGGTCTTTACATGCAAAATAGCTGTCATAATGCATCGTTTTATACATTTGTATATTCTTTTTTTTGTCTACAAATGGTACATTTCAATTAGTAAATCTTGACTTTTTCTAATGAAGGCACATCTGAAATGAGATTGTCCTTTGTTTACATTTCTACTTAAGTTTTGTTTTTTCCTTTTGCTCTGTATCACAATGGCGCGATCTGTCAAAAAATTACAGTACAAACACACACAAAAAATTTGCCATAGTGTAACTAGAACACCCCACCAGAGTAAACCGTTATATTGACAACATGACTAAGTAATTTGACAGTCTTATCCGTATACAATGACTTGTCATTCTATTGGTCTTCATTGACATAGAAATTTAGTTTTGACAGATGAACTAAGGATTTTTTGAGTAAGAGGCTGGCCACAGAAAAAAAGCAAAACTGCACAACATACATTTTCATGACAGTCGAAAGTTCCTGTTTCCGCCAGAGGCATGGTTGATAATTCCTCCTTCCCGGTGTTATCCTGAAATCCAGCCCAGTCTGAAAACTCATTGTTATTTTTCTGAGTTTCTGTCCAGTCTGCAGAACTAAATGTGGCCCAGTCGTCAAGCCCTTCACAACTCTGAAACCCATCTTCTTCGTAGTGGTCCAACACACACTCTCCCATTACACACAACAATGTAATCCAGTCAAACCTCAGAGCCCGACACTTTTCTGTCTACATCTATTTGTACTTTTAGGCTACAGCTGATTCAGTTCACATCAGTGTGTATTTTGTTCTCTGGTGTCCCAAAGGAGGCAGCAATTGTGCTTGTGTTCCTATTGTGTTTCAGAGGCAGATTTGAGGACACGCGCTTCCTTCCAAACACATTTCCTCAGCTGTGTAGCTTCTAAGTCTAGGAACAAGGCCAAAGAATCTGAAAAGTGAAACAAATTATTAATGCCTGCAGGACAGAAATGTACCTTTTTATTTACAGAAGTTTAACATTTAAATGAACATTTAAAATTTGTATACAACACTGGTCAAAAGTTTTATTTTTATTATTCTGTTCATCAAGGAGGCATTTATTAAATGTAAAAAAAAATGTTGAATTGTAAAACAAGGTATGTAGTTTCAAATTAAATTAATACTCCAGTCATTACTGCTTTTATTACTATTACATTAATAATAATAATAATAATAATAATAATAATAATGAAATAAATACATACACATGCATAAATACACTTTATTCATATATTTATACCACGGTTTGGAAAAGTCACGGTTTTAAAACCGCTAAAATTTTCTGCTATACGATTCCTAAGGTATGTGTAAGATTTTTTTTGTTTAGTTTTTTTTGCTTGTTTTTTAGGACAACGGTATCTCCAGCAGAAAAGATATTCAAAGATGCTATTTTAAAATTGTAAAAAAAAATCCGTTTTTAAAACTAATGAAAACTTCATAGAAAACATGTAACTGTAAGGTGGAATATTAATGTAATTTAATGTTGTTGATTAAAAGAACACTTTAGTTATTGTAAGTTTGTCAGTCAAATTTAAAATTCCCCTCCGCACAAAAATGGAACTGTCCAACTCTGCACTTTGCTCTGATGAGCGCTGTTTTTGACTGGAGTTCGCAGCAGCTCTAAAAAAAACCATGCAGTGATCTATTGGCCAGCTGACCAGCGAACTATGCTGGTTTGCTGGTCAAGGACATAAGTAATAAAATGACAAATGAGTATTACGAGAAAGATAGAATAAAATATTATTCTGGTTTGCAGCATTAAATTAAATTGGTAGTTTCATTGTAACGTATAGTGTAGTAATTTTGTTTAGGCAATCGTTTGGAGTTTTACATTTCAAGGTCAAATATTTATTGCTGAATTACAAGTTCAGTTTTCGATTGGCCTTGTGAAAAGAGAATGATTTCGGATTCTTGACACATTTTTGCAATTTAACAACAAAGACAACATCAACACTTATAATGCCAGGTCTAAAAGAAAGATTTTGCTGCATGAGGTAGGGCAGTGGCTAATATTTATATTAACTGCCATGCCAAAACACATTTTTGTTTGTTTGACAGAAAGCTACAAATATAATATAATATAACATGACATGAAAATATAATATAATGTAATATAATGTAATATAATATAGGCAACGCAGTAGGTAGTGCTGTCGCCTCACAGCAAGAAGGTCGCTGGTTCAAGCCTCGGCTGGGTTGGTTGGCGTTTCTGTGTGGAGTTTGCATGTTCTCCCTGCGTTCGCATGGGTTTCCTCCGGGTACTCCAGTTTCCCCCACAGTCTAAAGACATGCGATACAGGTAAATTGGGTAGGCTAAATTGTCCATAGTGTATGAGTGTGTTTCCCAGAGATGGGTTGCAGCTGGAAGTAAAAACGCTGTGTAAAACATGTGCAGGATAAGTTTATTTCGCTGTGGCGACCCCGGAATAATAAAAAGGACTAAGCTGAAAAGAAAATGAATGAATGAATGAATGAATAATATAATATATACAATTTATTATTATTATTATTATTATTATTATTATTATATAAACTACCGGTCCAAAGTTTGGGGTCAGTAGGATTTTTGATGTTTTAAAATAAGCATCTCCTGCTTACCAAGACTGCATTTAATTAATCAACAATACAGTACAAATTGTGAAATGTTATTGCACTATAAAATAAAATAAAAGTTCAAAAGTAGTTTATAATTTAATTGAATAATATATTCCAGTGATTTTAAAGATGAATTTTCAGCTTCATTACTCCAGTCTATTCAGTCACATGATCCTTCAGAAATCACTCTAATATTAATTATTACTATTATTATTATTATTAATGTAATAATAGTAATAAAAGTTAGAAGGCATAATCATTCCATTTGAAACTGCATACAGTAATAATAAACAAACATTTAACAAATAAGTATTTAACAATAAAAAAATATATATTTAATAAATTCCGCCGTGATGAACAGAATTTTTTTTATTCAATTTTTAAATAAAATTAATAAATAAATGAACTTTATACTGACCCCAAACCTTTGACCGGTAGTGTAGATCAGTGGGTTAGTTTAATTAAATAATTTAATGTGCGTGTTGAATAATAGACGTTAGTTAATGGGCAGTGCTAAAACATATTCTTTGTCGGTCGCGAATATTTTTAAAACGCATTAAAGGGCAGCGCATATATTAGCCTCACCCTGGAGTTTGTTCACCCTCTGCCTATGCCTAGTGTCAAACAAACAAATAAGTAAATAAGCAAACACGTTTTATGGTTATTCAATATATTTTACATAATATAGATTTAAAATACTACTTAGACATGTTGCTGTCTGAATTTACATCATAATAACTTTCTCCAATTATAATTTTATATTCAATATGTAAAACAAATTCAGTTCAAACCATTTTGTTATATTTATTTTTTAACACCATGTCAGCAACTATTATCTATTTTCAAAAGATTTTAACCAATACTTTACATCTATAAATATTTTATAATCACCATACTTTAAAAAAAAGTCTGGAAGAAAAGAAAATAATTATATATATATATATATATA
>CAIGQZ010034880.1:14473-31855 GCA_903798205.1 Danio tinwini
ATATATATATAAACATATATAAACATATATAAACAACAACACGTTCTTAATGAAAATAGTTTGTTTTAATACACAGAAAATGTTACTTTTCATAACACTACCAATAATAATCCTGTGTTGGTCGATAGGAGTCTCTTGAGTCTTTAGAGACTACAAAATGTAGTACTTGTCTGTTGAGACAAATGTATTATCAAAAATTTGTCAAGTACCGACAGTTGTGTCGTTTAGAGCAATGCATAGTAGAGGTCAGATTAAAAGATGATCACGTAAATACACCTTTTTGTGTCAAACACTCGCTAAGTCGCAATAAACGCCTTGTGTAACAAAGCAACAAGGCAATAAAAGGACAATATTCCACTTACCTTATAAACGAAGAGTAACAGGTGTAAAAAAAACTATTTAAAAAAAAAGTTTGAAAGCTGATTATAGATTATCCACGTCGCGCTTCCGCAGTTTTCTGCCGACGGTCTGACGTTATATAAACAGGAGGAGCAAGTACCTGAGCTGTACCTCTGAAACACGCCCAAGAATAGCACGTGCTCGACGTTCTGGCTGCTAAAATATCGCGAGATTATGGTGCGTAAAGCGATTGACAAAAAAAGCAAGCAAGGTAAATATAATATATAGAAAGAAATTGGAGTTTCACAAACATAAATGACATTTTCAAACGAGACTAACAAATATAGATTTTTTTTTTATTCTGGAAACACAACTTCATTAGATTCACTCAATTACTGACTTTGTGAATTTAGCATTTTACTAAATTAATCTGTAAATAAACTCAGTAAACTCAGGACTGGTAACAATGAATGTTTATACAATATCACAGTGACATTCACTTCTGCAAACATCAGTTAAAAAAAATGACTGAACTTGGTGCTAGAATCAATTTAGAAAAAGTTTACACAAGCTGGAGAAAAGACACACATTTAATCTTCACCGACGCCATTGGATTCGGTCATCAAATCATCAAATGCAACATTCTTTTTGTTTTATGGCCGATGGGAAACACCTATAGGTGGGATCGTGACATACTAATCCACGATAAACGACACCGAGGCCATTTCACACAAAACAACAACAACAAACAAACCAGCAAGCACCACTAAAATTATAAAACATTATGGTGAAACTAGATGTAGAGCAGGAGTTCTCGGTCCTGGAGGTCCGGTGTCCTCCAGATTTTAGCTCCAACCGTAATTAGACAGCTGGGCTAGCTAATCAAGCTCTTGGCCTACCAGGCTTTCTAGAAACACCCTTGCCAGTGTGTTGAGGCAAGTTGGAGCTAAAATCTTCAGGACATAGGACAGAAACCCCTAGGACCAAGTTTGAGAACCCCTGATGTAGTGAACACATGGCTGGTTAATCACTTGCTCAAATTATTTTGGATCATTAGAGAATTTATGTGTGAAGAAAAAACTTGATTATGTTTCATTATGATTTGTTTTAATGTTGTTTGTAACCCATATTCACTTCTGGAAAAAATAGCAAGGAGTTCTGGTGGTTAATGAAGCTGACACCATGGAAAATATTGACTTAGCGGATGACAATCTAACTGAGGAGCAGGAGTATGAGATCTTATCTTCTTTTAGATTGCCCAGTGAGGTGCTTTGACACATTAACACATTAGCACTTTAACTGCATGTTATACAAAATCACACGTACACCTATCACCATGCTATACCTAGACCTTAAAACTGCAGCATCCCTAGATCACCGCATCACCCCTACAGGTTTGTATGGTTAACACTTCATCCACCTCTCCTCTTCCGCTGATGCGCCATCACTACGGAACAGGGTAAATCCATTGTTTAGTGTCCAATCTCTGTGCTCCCACAACATTTCACAAAGCGTTTCTTAATTCTGAATATAAACAGACCAAATAAAAGTCTTAAAGACCACAGAAAATAATAGAAATGAAGAATCCCTTTATTACAGATAATGTTTAGTTTGTTACAACTGTCAGACATTTATTTAGGACAAAGATGTGCAAAGGTTTAGCATGGCCGCATAGAACATCTAAACTCAGCCCAACACCCACATACCTGTCAGCTAGTAAACCTGTGGCCAGAAAAAGGGAGGGATTCCTCTAAAATATATTAAAAAGCAGTATATTTAAGTGGCTAGAGATGATGACAGAGGTCTTAGAGTTATCCTGCAAGTGCATTTAATGATAGGTTTGAGGACTTGGTCTTAGTAACTGCGACCAAACAGCGTGTAGTATTGAGCGGGTTCTTTGCCGCTGACACACATCTGACCGGCCTGGAGATTCTTTAAGGGCTTGAAGGGGATACACAGACTCTTGGCTCCCATTGAAGGAGCACCAGGCTCCAGGTCTTGATCCCTGAAGACACAGGAAATAAAGAGTGTGTTAAAGGTAACATCTTTTTCTCACAGTTTTGTCCTTCTGTTCACATCTCCAGTAAAAAACAAAGCATTTTGAAAACACTCTCCTCAGTGGATACATTTGGTATTACATTTCATATCATATAGTATTGATACCAACCCCCAAAAATTGATTTTAGACAGAATAAACAGAGATAATAAATTATTAGAAAAAATATTATAATCTATAAAATAAAAAAATAATACCATGGTTAATATTTTTGGATCTATATTACAACATAGCTGACCTTTAGGCATGGGTATAGTTAAGGGTTTAACAGCATTACTACTTTTATCAATACCACTTATTGGTTTGGTACCTTCACAGTAGTCTTAACTGTACTTTTAGTAAAGGTACTTTACACAGTTGGAGCATGCAGGTAGGATGCAAATGACTCTGTTTTTAACAATTTGTCTAGAGAAAAATCAACATGTTTGCATTTTCTGGCAGAAGTTGGGACCTTTTCTTGGCTTATTGTGCTCCCTGCAGTAGAAAATATCCTCTTTGAGTTACAAAATGCAGTTAAACAATCAGTTGTGGTTAATGTTTATGATTTATTAACACATTCACATAAATGAGTTAAATTAGTTTGGGATTAAAAGTGATAATTTTAAAGCTTGCATTGTAAAAATTAGCTGTTTTTTATCATTGCTTAATAAGCATAGTTATTATTATTCATCTTTTTGTAAATACAGTGATGTAAAAGCATTTTTTTAATGTTTAAGATTTAACTGAATATGTGTATTTATTAAACTATTAATATTATAATAATTTATAGAGACCTTATTTGATTGGCTGTTAGCATATGAATGTGGATGATGTAATGTTAGTAGCTAAGCAGTCGAAAACTTTGCATTTGTCTGTCTGCAGTTAATGCACTTTTGAAATGTGCTTAGCCAGATTGCTTGTTTCCATTTATACAATAAAACAACTTCTTGTATTTGTTGCAACGGGCATTGTCGGTATCCACTTGGGAAATACAACCATACTCTTGACCGTTTAGTTCTCTTCAACATCGTCACTCTATTAAAGGTGCAGTATGTAAGTTTGACACCCAGTGGTTGAATTAGGTATTGCACTCCTAGATCAAAACAAATGCAAGCACAGGTTGCCAGATTGAAGACAGGAGCGAGTGATTTAAACTGTGTTCTAAATAAAAGCAACGGCACCCGATAGAAGGAATATTTTCCATATTAAACAGAGTTTAGTGTCCTAACCAACACCTCAAATTGATATATTAGAAACAGCTTCTATTTCTCACAGGTGAACAACTGAAAACTATGACAATGCTAACCTTAGGTACACCTCATGTGCTTTATTCAGTGTTAAATGATAAGAATGTGAGTTTAAATGCCATTTTACATGCCATTTATTGCCATACTACTGAAAGCAGCAGCAGATATTCTCAGATCTTGAAAATAAAATATTCACCTGAGATCTTGAAAATAAAATAACAGTTTGAAATTGAACTTTAGAACTAAACACATATCAGGGATTCAGCATGTACATTTAATAATGCTAAAGAGGGTTAATATGCATTAAATAGATTATAAACCTTATTTCGTTAGTGAGTGCATATTCTGTGATTCTTAATGTCTGTATGTAAATTTTGTCTGGTGCAAATTGCTTATCACTGCGTAGCTCATCACGTAGCGTATTGTTAGGACACGCTGTTAACAATGTAACCTGCTCACCTACTGTTTACGTTCCTAATATTTATATAATTTGCTAATTAATAACCTCAAACTACTGGGTGGAACAAGATGAACATTTCTCACGTGAGATCGCCAACAGTGCAAATGAATAACAAATATCACAAATTGGAAAAGGTTGGTCAGTTAAATTACGCTACTGTAGGCAACATTTATTTAGCAATAATTCTCCAGTACCAATAGCAGAGCTGTTAACATCAGAGCTTATCGATACTTCAGTCTTTTATAAGTTAGCACTGGTACTGATAAAGTAAGAGTTTCGGTACCCATCCCTATCGACTTGATATTCTAAAAAAGAGGTTCCCGATTGTGGGGATTACCATACCATCTACCATATAAGTGTTTTTGTCATTGGTTTCAAGCCTTTGTTAGGGTAACTGGATAATAGTTATTTATGAATAACAACACAAGAAATGGAGAAATGGACTAATGTCTTACTTGGCTGTGGTCTTTTTTATCCAGTCCTCACATTCAATGCCTCCACAGAAGGGAATCTGCACGATCTATGATAAAATAACATAATTTATGCATATTCCTGACTTTTATAGTAAAGTATAACCAAGGTTTCAAACAGGTCACTTACTTTCCCCTGGTCCAGATCTTTCTGGAATTGTTCCATTGTATCAGCAACAACCATGTGTTTTTTCAAATCATCAGAAGCACTGTGACAAAAAAAAAGTCCTAAATTATTCTGCATCAGACAGAAATGCTGACCTGAGAAGATCTAGAAAGCAGGTGTTTTCTTCATACCGTTTGAAAAGGTTATTCTGGATCTCCTCCAGAAGGTTTGGGATTTTCTTCTCTGCATCAGCCTCCTTCACAGTGATCTTCTCTCCGGTGTCTCTTCTTACAGCTACAAACTGGCCCTGCTTCAAATCCTTTGGACCGACCTCGAACCGTATTGGCACACCCTGCATTCATACACAACAGGATGTTAGAGAAAAAACTTTTAAACATTTGTGCGATCACACAGAGATGAACAACCTCCATACCTTCAGCTCCCAGTGATTGAACTTCCATCCAGGGGAATAGTTGTCCCGCAGATCAGCCTTAACCCTGATGTCAGCCTTCTGAAGTCTGGAAAGATATTTGGAGCACTGGGCCAACAGAAGGTCTTTTTCCGCTTCAGGCAAAGTGGCTGTGATGCCACAAGGTATGATGATGACCTGCCAATCAGAGTGCAAGTTTGCAGTCAGCATTACGATTTATTCTAAATTAGAAGAAAATGCTAGATCTCCAAGATACCTGTAGACATGCCACTCTGGGTGGCAGCACCAGACCCATGTTGTCTCCATGAACCATCGTCAGGACTCCAATGGTGCGTGTGGTGATTCCCCAAGAGTTCTGATAGGCCAGCTGCTTCTCGCCTGGTTTCTTAGGGTCTTCAAAAACGATTTCAAACATCCTGGAGAAGTTCTGGCCCAGGTGATGAGACGTGGCACCCTAAGGGAATGATACAGAGAGGGTTTAGATCAGCGTTTCTCAACTATGTTGCTGGAGGACCTCCAACACTGCATGTTTTGAATGTCTCCTTTGTCTGTCACTCCCATCACTGGTCTTTGAGTCTCTGCTAATTAGCTGATGATCTGAATCAGGTGGGTTTTATTAGTGATTGATTTATTAGTAATGATGCTTTTAATACATGTCTCGAGACATGCTGTAGATACTGGCCATTGCAAAAACAATGAAAATGCTTCAAAGGCTCACCTGAATAGCTCTGCCGCTTGCTGAGATAAAAGCCTCCACAGTGGTGGTGTAGTCTCCTCCTGCAAACTTCTCTTTCTCTGTTTTCCTGCCTTTGACCACTGGGATAGCCATCAGCTCCTCGTACACCCGAGCATACAGATCCAGAATCTGCAACACCTATGCACATGATATACAAAAAGAGCAGAAGGTTTAGCACAACATGGCACAATTAGCTCTACATAAGAATGCAAATAGCAACTTATGAGCGAGGTGTGATAAAACGCATTTAACCTCCTCTGTAGCTTCCTCTTTAGTAGCAAACGCCGTGTGTCCCTCCTGCCAAAGGAACTCTCGGGTCCTCAGGAAGGGCTGCGGATGTTTGAACTCCCAACGCTGAAAAAGCAAGAAAATAAATGAATACATGCACCTCTATTTTAGCAATAACTGAGGTATGACTGAGGCTGAAACTGACCACGACATTGCACCACTGGTTGAGTTTGATTGGCAGGTCTCTATGTGACTGGACCCACTTGGCATAAGCAGGATACATCACTGCAACAACGCAAGCAGAAAGTAAATTCATGAAAAATAGAAGACAAGAATGCAGTCATTTCATATACAACTGCTTACCGGTTTCGCTGGTGGGACGCACAGCGATGGGCTCCGCCAGCTCTGTCTTTCCTGATCTCGTCACCCAAGCAACCTAAAGATATTTGCAGATAAGCCTATTAAATTTGCCTCTACATTATTAAGCCCCAAGCACCACCCTTCCTCAATAATTTCATTTAGGGCTGGGTGATATGGGAAAAAAATTATTACGATAATTTTTTTCATATCACTCGATATCAATAATTATCATGATAAATGTCAAATCTTTATATCTATCAATTTTAAATGATTTTCAGCATGCCTATCCCTTTGTGCAGCTGATTTAACACATTTTGTGAAATGTTTTATAAATAATAAAATATTAAACAAAAGAACAATCTTAATTCAGCATTTACTGTTCAAGTTTTCAACAACCAAAGATATTCCTCTCCAAGTTATTGTATATTATTGTTCAACATCAGAACAAGATTAAAACAGGTTTGAAACAAGAAAAGGATGAGTTGATGTGATAGAATGTTCAGTTTTGGACGAACTGTCCTTTAATGAGGAGTATGGTGAATTTAGGGTGAAATTTACTTTATCATGTTTTATTTAGGGATGCTAATGATTACTTGATTGATGATCTATTGATTATCAATAACCCTTTAATCGATAGACCTTATCGATGACTGATTAAGCATGGACATTTAAAAGTTTAGTTATGCTTTGTGCTGTGAGATGCGTCCACGCATTATAATCAAGTGTGCGCAGTTTATCTAACCTTATGGAGTCACCCTCTTGACATTGCATGTCAAGCAGCATAAAACCCTGTTATGCGCAGATCTCGGTTATATCCATGGGTGTTTTAACAGCTCATGCTGCTCACACTGCTTGATTAATTAAACTGAAACCTTGAAAACGAGTTTAATGGATTGTTTTGGCGCTAAAGCATATACTAAGCGGACTTGTGTTGAAACGCTTGAATTGAAATTCATTGCAAAAAGATACATAAAAAAAAAAATAATAATAATAAAGTATATATATATATATATATTTTAAATAAATTTAAATTTTCGTGCCTGTGGAAAATAAGGATTTAATTAATAAGCCACTGCTGTTGTAAACATGCAAAACTGTTGTCATATATTTGCTGCATTTTTAATATGTCATTATTTTAAAAGATTGTCTCTATGAAGGACAATCGCAGAGGAGAAATCAGATAAAGGCTGGTTATTTTACCGTCTATGAGGGACAATAGTAGTATTACAGATTTCAAAGAAAATATCTTAATATTAAAAAGAAAACATCAATGTGGTAATAAATGCCCTTAAATAATGCAGCCTGTAGTTTACAGCAAGCATCAAGTGTTCTTGAGATTGTGTTGTCTGTCATATCTTTCGTCTGTAATTTTGGGGGTTATTCTCATAAGGTACGGCTTTCAAAAATGATGACATGAAACTTTGCTGGGTAGTTGCGCTGGTTTACCAAAACTTTGTTTGTAGTGTTGCCTGTTTTTGATGGCACTTTGGATTGCAAAAAACTAAGTAGCTCCAGACTGAAGTTTAGTGACGTTTCTTGTCAGCAATGTCTGTGACTGTGACCTTTTTTACCTTATTTTTTTCTAGCGTTATGCATAGTACATATCAAATATCATCATATTGATAGTACACTTATCAAACTGTCATTATCATTTATCAAAAAATATGTATTGTGATAATTATCATTATTGAATTTTCGCCCAGCTCTAATTTCATCCACACCATATTGTAATATATACACTAATCTGACATACTGAGGTGCGACAAATTTTCTATATCATATAATTAGATTAAATGTATTATATTAAACATTAGTATATATACATAATATTATCCATTAGGAGTAATTAATGTAATTGTTAATATAAATCACTATTTTTAAAGTCTAAGTGTAAGCTTAGGAAATGTCTCTTCTATGTAAACACTCCTTAAAATAGCTTATTTAATATATTTATTAATTTGTAATCCAAATAATACTCTTTAAATAGCATAGAGACAAAAAACATTCTACATCCATAATATCTATTTATCCATTGTATATATAAGTATTGAAATGTTTCATTAATCACTGTTACGTTTCACGTACGTTTTGTGTTTGCATTGTGTCTCGCTTTCTCTTCTCTTTTCCGTTGTGCACTCTGTCCTGCACTAGGTTTGGAGGAGAAGGCTGTCAATCATCATTATGAAGCCACACGGAACACCAATCAGGAGCTGGTCCACCGTGTTTAATAGGCGTTCACTTGCGCTGTTCAGGAGCGCCTGATTCTACATGAAACTCCTCACTTGTGTCGACCAGCCAGTTCATTTGTGTTCATATTATTTTGTTGTTGTTTAGTTTGTTTTCGTCTAAGTGTTTGTTTAAATAAGTTTGTGCAGCTTAATTTACCCAATGATTAGGAAGTCAAACGATCTTTATAAGAATTGAATTATCACATAAGCTCTTGCTTTGCTAATTGCTAACTGTGTACTTTACGAGAACTCTAGTAATTCTGAACAGAATAGCTTTTTTGTGTTAGTCAGTTTATGGGGGAGTTGCCACACTTGTAATTATGTTTTAAATAGTTAAGTAGTTTAGTTAAGCGTCACATTCGCTGAAGATTACAGTTTTGTTTCTGCATTTTTCTTTGATTAGTAAGTTTAGTTGGTTGGGGTTTAGTTAGATTGTTTTGTTATATTTATTTTCTTTTTGTTTTCGCATAACCATTTTTTGTGTTCTCTTATTTTCACCCAGCACAGTAGAAACTTACTTAAGGTTACGTCTCATCCAACAAAACAACATAAACACGTAATACACAAAAACACAAATTACTACTACTAACAATTTATTACTAATTACTAAAAGTATTACTGCCATCAAGCAGCATTTAAAAATGAATGAAAATTGTCCTATCATAAACACATAGAGCTGAGCATTTTTACCCAATAACATTTATTTCTGTTGAGCTTAAAGCCGTATCTAATTAGATGCATTAAGTTTAGTCACCACTGAAAATGGCACGGTTTTGTTTTGTATCGAACCAAATTCTCAACGCTTGTAAATTTTCTTACTGCAAACAATGTGCTGAAACTAAATAATAGACTCATCCACAGTAATTATATTGTTTTTTCAATATATTTATATTTAAATTTTATATTGTTTTAAATAACTTGTCAGAATATGATGTACCATTCCAAAAACATACAGAAAACAAGTAGCTCGCTCTTGACTATACTTCACAGTTATTCACCTCGGGTGCAAAATCTGCAATGTGTGTTTTCTCCTTCTCCAGTGCAGCCTGAGACACAAACATGGGGAAGTAGCAGTTCTCCACACCCAGCTTCTTGATCTCTCTGTCAAAAAATTCTTTGATGGCGTCCCAGATAGAATAAGACCAGGGCCTCAACACGTAACAGCCACTGACATCATAGTACTCGATCATCTCAGCCTTAGTGATCACCTGATTAAAACAAAAACACCTCAACAATAAGAAATCTGTAAAGATTAAAGCTCCTTTTTATAATATGAAGGGAAAAGATTGTACCTGCGAGTACCAATCAGCCAGGTTCTCCTCTTTCTTTGCCTCCAGTCCTAACCTACATTTGAGAAATACAAAATAGCCTATTGAGATCCTGTTTGCAAATTTTACCAAACAGAAAACCAAATATCTAGCTTACAGTGTTCATAAACACAGCTCACAATCCAAAAAGGGAAATCAGATTGAACAGACTGTATCTGCGGTTTAATCTTGGAGGACATAACCAGTTGTGTCAGTACTAAAAAGACTGCAAAACTTTCTCAAGCCTCCATTGACAGTTTTAAAACCTTAGCATTTGAAGTTCATTGAGGATCTATAAAAACAACTGTCATTATCAATTTGAAAATCTCAATTTCACTTTTATCTGATTAAATAGATTTTGATTTTGAATGCAATTTTGCATAACTTGTCAGTGAAGCTCCATCTAAAGCATAGGTCTCAAACTGGATTCCTGGAGGGCCACAACTCTGCAGTTTTGCTCCAACTCTAATCAAACACAGCTGATGCAAATAACCAAGGTGTTGAAGACTACTAGAGACTATTAAGCAGATGTGAGTTAAAGGTGGTTGGAGCTAAACTATGCAGAGCTGCGGCGCTCTAGGAATTGAGGTCCCATTTACACTAAACACGTTTAAGTTTTTAGAAAAAAATACTCAGCAGAAATAGCAAAAAACGTCCGCAGATTCCGTCTGGCCCTACTTATGTCACTTTCAGGTATTATATTTGAGGTGCTAGGCTGTAGCACTGGATTAATGAAGACAAAGACAGGTGACTTGCAGAGGATAATAACAAATGTGTGTCCTGCAGCTTTATTTATAATGTACATAGAGCGCATGTGGTCGTGATATGCAAATGTGAGAGCGGAAAAAGTGCACAGCCACACACACATTCAAAACGATTTCATAATGTTGCATATTGTCACATTATAGAACTACACAATATCATTATGTTATATACACAGTATTCTGGGTAGGTCTACAATTACATCCCTGAAAGACGTCCGGAATGCAGCAGGTCACCTGCTTTGATGACGACGGAGCCAATTAGCTTTTGAGATTTGTATAGATGCAATGGGAGTTCTTGGAAGTTTTTTTGAGCCTTTAAATATTATATTAATATCGGTATTATATTGTATCAACCAAAATGAAGAATTATATTAAATTATAAATTTTGGCTAGATCATCCAGCCCTAGCCCAATTGGGCTTCTCACCGTGTCTGTTTCTTTGGCCCCTGGCCCTCTCCTCCTCCACCGGCTCCAGAGTCTTGACCTTGTTGAGGTTTCTCTCCTCCTTTCTGCTGCTTGCGTCCTCCTCCACTTCCTCCTCCTTGCTTCTCAGACTTGTTCTCCCGCTCTTTGCGGCTCTTGTCTTCTCCTCCAGAATTTCCAGGAGTGGTCACAGGCTTGTACTCTTCCCCTGTGAGTGCCTTATACTGACCCTTCAGCTCGAGCAGAGTCTTCACAGCTTTATCGACCTGCTCCTAAAAGCATATTAGAATCACATCAGAATCAGAATCTTTATTGTCATTGTCCACAATACAAGCAAAATTTGTGTTAGTCCTTCCTTTCAGTGCAAGTCCTACTTGTCTAAAACAGCAATTTATTTAAGATTAAATAAGTGCTAATGAGTGTTATGGTCAATTATTTTAACTTATTTGCAAACAAACCTTAGGTGCTTTCTCAATTTTAAGTCGCCTCACTTGCTCCCCCTGCTGGGCTATGTCTGCAAACAGTGCTTGAGCCTGAGGGGAGGAGCTAGACTGAGGCTGGGAGGAGCTTGATTGAGGTGGGGCGGGGCTAGACTGAGCAGTTGCGGAGCCTGATGAAGGAGGTGCACCTGGTTTGTACTCTTGTCCGGTTTGCTGTTTGTATTCAGTTTTAAGGCTCAGCAACTGTTTTACAGCTGCATCTACTTGATCCTGTCAAATTGTGAAAGTTTCATCAATCAGTTTTGAAACTTATTTTAATGACTATGTTAAAAAGATTTGACCAAAATAAGATAAGTCAGATACCTTGGGTGCCTTTTCCGTTTTCAGTTTCCTCACTAGGTCTCCTTGTTGCGATACACAGTCATAAATGGCTTGAGGAGAACTGTCTGATGGGGCAGATGTTGCAGGGGTGGAGGCAACAGTAAGCTGACCTGGAGATGATGATGATGAAGATGCTGGTGAAGCAGTAGCAGGAGGAACTCCAGGTTTGTAGTCCTGCCCTGTCACCTGCTTATATTCAGCCTTCAGAGCCAAAAGCTGCTTCACTGCGGCATCAACCTGGTCCTGTAGAGAAAAAAAAAAAGATATCAAGTAGTTTTACAAACTAATAAGGCAACCAATGTGCTGTGCTACATAAAATCTCTGTAGCAAAATAGAATTAAAACTGAAGCATAATGATACATATTTTATACACATAATACTAATTGCACATGCAAAATCCTATACTCATCATTGCATTTTATTTGTAATAGTGGGCTGGACATCACTAGATATACAAAAAAAACAGCACTGGTACAGCAATGATACATACAATACTATGTATTTGCATTTTATATGAGATAGTGGGCTGGACATCATTAGCTATACGTAGAATACAGCACTGGTACATTTTTTTAATAAAGACCAGCTATTTTCTTCCATGTGTTTGCTTTTGAATATACCTTGAGTTTGTACAGAACTGGGAAAAACTGTTTTGTTATTGTGCAGCTGAGGCATCGAATTAGAAAAAAAAAACTTAAAACTAGATAAAAACTGTGTCTTTCTGTGAATTTAAAGGCATTATAAAGAGAGTTGTATTGGAAGCATGTAACTGTTTTTGCTGAGAGGATTGATAAAATGTAATGTGGTGTGCTCTGGTATTTTAAAACAGTTTTACTGTATGGCTGTTATCTTTGCCAGGTCTCACTTGTAAAAGAGATTTTAAATCTCAATAAAACTTTCTGGTTAAATAACAGAAAAAAACATTCATAAATAAATAAATGAATAATAATATTAATATAATAAAAATGTATAATATTATACACAAAATCTAAATTAATCAGTCACTCTTACAATAAGGTTCCATTAGGGTTAATAATTTTACTAACATGAATTAAAAATGAACAATACATTGTGACGAGCTGGTAGCAGTCACTTAATGTCCACACGGGGGTGATGTATTTTAAAAACTTCTCTCAATCATTGTGCAAAGGATAAAAGAAGGAAGTGTTTGTTCACCAGGTAGCAGAGCATGCGGAGCTTCGTCCAGGAGCTCAGGCAATGATAGCCTAGGCTGAAATGAAGTCGTCTAGCTGGAAGACTATGTGTTTGTATGATTAACCTCTGTAATCTTCGAACTGGTGAGATGATCTAACTTTAAATATTGACCAGAAAAGACGATGATGCAGTGTACGTCTGAACTTCTGCGTTAAAGAGTTGATTCAGTCCGTATGTGGTTTATGCGTGAATCCGTGAACTGTTTGAACTGAATCTATGAACAATCGAACTACTAGAACCGAGTGATTCATTGAACTGTTTGAACAAATTGTGAGCATCTGAATAACTAGAACCAAGTGACTCATTGAACTGTTTGAACAAATTGTGAGCATCTGAATAACTAGAACCGAGTAAATCATTGAACTGTTTGAACAAACTGTGAGCGTCTAAATTACTAGAACCGAGTGAATCATTGAACTGTTTGAACAAACTGTGAGCATCTGAATTACTAGAACCGAGTGAATCATTGAACTGTTTGAACTGAATCGGTGAGAAATTGTACTGGAAAAACTGGAACTGAGTAAATCATTGAAATTACTTGAAATTACTTAAACTGCATGAAGCATTGAAAGGTTTGAATTGTTTATTGAATTCCTGTATAACGGTAGTGAATTTAATCATGTTCTAACAAATTGATGTGAATCAGTGGTTTAATCTTTGTGAATTGGTCATTAATTTCAAGTAGACCGAGGTACCTCTTTATTTGGTTTATTTTATGTTTTGTGCATTTGATTGTGTTGAATATTTAATATGCATGTTGGAATGGGTTTGAATTGTTTTGTTGTGTTGTAAAATACGTATACAGCGTTATTTTGAGGTTGTAAAAAGGGCAAACAGAATTATATTAGAATGCAATTCAAACTGGTTTAGTTCTGTCTGATTTATTTTTGTCTTTAGCTCTATAAGGGGTTACTAGAATAATTTTACTACTAGTGTATCCTTTGTAGCACTGACTTATAAACATAATTTTTTTTACTTATAAATTTATAAGTTGGCACCCCTACCCAGTCAGATCGCTACAACATGTACAGCACTTAATTTATTAATTAATTATAGTTTTGCATTATTAAAACCCGAATTCATGCTTGTTAACATTAGTTAATGCACTTTGAGTTAGCATGAACAACTTAATTTTCATTAAAATAAATACTGTAATTACAGGGAGTGCAGAATTATTAGGCAAATGAGTATTTTGACCACATCATTATCTTTTTGCATTTTGTCTTACTCCAAGCTGTATAGGCTCATAAGCCTACTACCAATTAAGCATATTAGGTGATGTGCATCTCTGTAATGAGAAGGGGTGTGGTCTAATGACATCAACACCCTATATCAGGTGTGCATAATTATTAGGCAACTTCCTTTCCTTTGGCAAAATGGGTCAAAAGAAGGACTTGACAGGCTCCGAAAAGTCAAAAATAGTGAGATATCTTGCAGAGGGATGCAGCACTCTTAAAATTGCCAAGCTTCTGAAGCGTGATCATCGAACAATCAAGTGTTTCATTCAAAATAGTCAACAGGGTCACAAGAAGCGTGTGGAAAAACCAAGGCACAAAATAACTGCCCATGAATTGAGAAAAGTCAAGCGTGCAGCTGCCAAGATGCCACTTGCCACCAGTTTTGCCATATTTCAGAGCTGCAACATCACTGGAGTGCCCAAAAGCACAAGGTGTACAATACTCAGTGACATGGCCAAAGTTAAAAAAGGCTAAAAAACGACCACCACTGAACAAAACACACAAGCTGAAACGTCAAGACTGGGCCAAGAAATATCTCAAGACTGATTTTTCTAAGGTTTTATGGACTGATGAAATGAGAGTGAGTCTTGATGGGCCAGATGGATGGACCCGTGGCTGGATTGGTAAAGGGCAGAGAGCTCCACTCCAACTCAGATGCCAGCAAGGTGGAGGTGGAGTACTGGTTTGGACTGGTATCATTAAAGATGAGCTTGTGTGGCCTTTTCAGGTTGAGGATGGAGTCAAGCTCAACTCCCAGTCCTACTGCCAGTTTCTGGAAGACACCTTCTTCAAGCAGTGGAACCGAGAGAAGTCTGCATCCTTCAAGAAAAACATGATTTTCATGCAGGACAATGCTCCATCACACTCGTCCAAGTACTCCACAGCGTGGCTGGCAAGAAAGGGTCTAAAAGAAGAAAAACTAATGACATGGCCTCCTTGTTCACCTGATCTGAACCTCATAGAAAACCTGTGGTCCATCATCAAATGTGAGATTTACAAGGAGGGAAAACAGTACACCTCTCTGAACAGTGTCTGGGAGGCTGTGGTTGCTGCTGCACGCAATGTTGATGGTGAACAGATCAAAACACTGACAGAATCCATGGATGGCAGGCTTTTGAGTGTCCTTGCAAAGAAAGGTGGTTATATTGGTCACTGATTTGTTTTTGTTTTGAATGTCAGAAATGTATATTTGTGAATGTTGAGATGTTATATTGGTTTCACTGGTGAAAATAATTTTTTCAGTTTTTTGTTAAGCTGCCTAATAATTATGCACCGTAATAGTCACCTGCACACACAGATATCCTCCTAAAATAGCTAAAACTAAAAACAAACTAAAAACTACTTCCAAAAATATTCAGCTTTGATATTAATGAGTTTTTTGGGTTCATTGAGAACATGGTTGTTCAATAATAAAATTATTCCTCAAAAATACAACTTGCCTAATAATTCTGCACTCCCTGTAATCTATATTTAATATAATATAATATAATGTGTGTTTTTTGTGTGTATTTTACATTTATTTTATGCTAATGTACATTTTAAATGAATTACTATTCTTTTTATTGATTTGATTGTTTTTACTTCTTTTTTCTTTACTTTTACATTCAACAGTTTAAAAAACTAAATATCTGCGCATATATGGAACTTTATGCTTATTCACGGCTACTTACACATTCAATTTGCCTCACAATCAAAAATAATAATTTGATTTAAAACATTAACTAAAATGATAGGTTTTTACGCATTCATTTCATATCCTTTGATTTTGATAATACATTTAAAAAATCATTAAACACAGAATCTATAAAGAAAATAATTTATTTATTTATTTTTTTTTTACAAAAAAACGTATAGGGATCTTGCTAAAAGCTTTAATTCCTAAAAAAAGCCACTCTTTGCTTTATCTAAATAATATTTATTCTTGTCTGCTTAATGGCTATAAGTTGTTGTTGTTCTTTAATAAGAAATGTATAGCTTTATTTGTAATATTTTTATATCAATTTTTTTTCTTTTCATTAAGTGTTCAGATTTAAAATAAAAAAATCTGTTTACATAAAAAGAGATGTTATTATTATTTTAATGGTCATTGTTACATATATAAATTTTTGTTTAACATATACCATGAAACCTCAATATTTTCTGAGACGATTACTATACTGTAAAAATCTCATATCATTATAACCCTTATTATAATTTAGGCATTTTAAATGGCTAAAATTATTTTAGGAGAAAGAATTTAAAGCTGAAGCATTATCATTATTATTATTATTATTTTAAAGACATAAGCAGGCAACTACTATGCATATACAAGAAAGTTATGTATGGTTTCCAGATGTATCTTATATGTTGTTCTAGATTTAGTCTGTCTCGTTTTTTTCTTAGTTTATTTTCTCTTTTCAGATGACTGAATAGTGATGATGATGAAAAATAGATCTCTGTGTTGGATGCTTACAGATCCTTGTAAAAACAAGAAACTCACTGGATTAGTACAATACAACCAGTGGCATAATTTACTGAAACACTACAGCAAAATATAGAAGTAAATCAAAAAATAATTACCAACCATTTTTAGTTGGTAATATACTAATGCATTTATACATTGAGCCACCACTCCAGATACATTTTAGTTGTCAAAATCATATTCAGTGTACAGCATACATGTAGTTTCATTTAAAAAAAAAAGACTATGATTTCATGGATTAGAAAATCAAAACACTCTGACCTATTAGAATTTGAGATTAAATTTTTTTTTATTCAATTGAATTCAGTTTCTTCTCTAGAAATATGACTTTATGGTGACATATTAATATTTCCTATCTGATAATAGTTTTCATATCTGTATTTAAGAGTCATTTATTTAAAAATAAAGCATACAATCTTACTACAGAATATTTGGTTATACTGATTACTGCAAGACTACAAGGTTACAGTTAACAAACGTTTAATTACAAAATGCTGCATTTTTTTTTTTTTTT
>CAIGQZ010034880.1:101855-131645 GCA_903798205.1 Danio tinwini
TATATATATATATATATATATATATATATATGATATACATTTTGACTAACTTCTATTTAATTAAATGCTGTATTACACTTATTTCAGACAATCAATCCTGCTCAATATGGTTTACATGCTTATTGAAAACCTTATAAATATAATTATAAAATGAACCTAAAATAACTATTATATACAAGAAATGTTTTTACAAATACTGGATATCCCAGCTAGTAATTGGTAAAAATTATCAACATCCAATCAGAAACCATCTTGCTTTAAACCAGTTTGAATTTAAATCGGTAGAGGAAATATAGTTGTAATTATATCGTTATTATATTTGATGTATGTGATGTGAACTTTAAAGCATAGTTTAAAGCAAGAATAGTGATTTAAAACAATCTTAAGGCTACTAAGTTAACATACCAGTGAAAGAACTTGAAATACTGTTTTAATTAACAAGTCAAAGCATAACGAGGCCTTCAAAGATTTTAAATGCCTCCCATTAAGAATCTATAAGTTTAATTATTTTGCATTTGAGAAATTATCATATACAGTATATTGTATGAATACTAAAGAGTACCACTGGATTTATTTAGATTTGTTTAGAATTTGGATTTGTTTAAAGCATAAATTGTTAGGGATGTAACGATTAACCTGACTCCTGATTCAATACGATTCACGATACTAATCTCACAATTCACGATTTAGTCATGACTTTGTGCAGCTACATTACAAATTTAAAACGAATTCCAAATAAAAAATGAACAATACAAATAAAAGAAGGCTCTTTATTGATGTGGTCCAGAATGTAATTTTAAAGCTTGGTTGTGTTTATAAGATGCAAAGCAATGTGTGCTCATGCTTCATTTGTAAAAAATCATGATAATGTTTTATATATCTTACTTTGATTACATACAGCTACTCAGCTAATATAAAAACGACTGTCATATTTTCTAGTTCCTCTAAAAGGCCCACCCTCAAAAGGCTCTGATTGGTCAGCTAACAAAATGTGCTGTGATTCGCGGATTGGCTCCACGTCACCATGTCACGCCCCTACAAGCGCACGATTTTGCGCCATGTAAAGCCTGGTTTTTGCTCGACGCGTTCGCTAGTTCGCGGTGTTAGTGGAAGTTCGCTTTGGGTGGGTGCGACATAATTTTGGCTGGCAGTGCGCACTGTTCGCCCGAGTCTCAAAAAATTATGTGCGCCCTGCCAGCCGAAATTATGTCGCGCGCACCCAAAGCGAACTTCCAATTTGAGTTGGCGACGCGTTTGATTTGAGTTAAATATGAATCACTTTGAAGAGAATTTGTCTGAAACAGTACGACTGTACAGGCATCTTTATGATCCGTGATCATAGAGAAAACCTGTTGAACAATAATTCTTGGCTGGAAATTGCAACAGCAGAGGGGAAGGAGGAAAGTTTGGAAAAACCTAAGGGACAAGTTTGGGTGCTTTCACACCTATGAATCGATTCATTTGTTCCAAAACAGGGATAAAAATTGTTACATTGTTTCTCTTTGTTCTTGGTGCAGTTCGCTTTCACACGGCAATGTTTCTAAACGGACCAAAATAAGTCACGTGTGAGTAAACTCTCCTCACATTGGTCAGAGTTTCACTGTTTATTTTGCAGAGTCCAGCTCAGCTGTCGAGGGGGTGGTTTTGGTGGTGTTTGATAGGCCCCGCGCGACATGTCTGAAGAAGAGCGAGGACGGATGCGGTGGGGAGGGGTGATTTAGAAGGGTGTGCGTCGTATTTGAGGACCGGGAGGGAGACAAGCGATTTCCGGGAGATTATCACTCGTTTGCGGGCATCCGGGAGTCTCTGTGCATTTGCGGGAGATTCCCGGAACTTCCGGGAGACTTGGGATGTCTGGAATGACCTCCCGCCATACACAATTCTCTCTTTATATAGCCATATGCCTATTAGCTACATATCCATAAAACACTGTGATATAGCCGGGCTTGGATTGTATCGCTTTCTCACTACAATCGATCCGCTCCAGAGTTTGTTTCAATCGAGCCAAGACCACCATATTTAGGCGGTCACGGAGCAATTGCTTTGGCGCGGATCTAAGCGTAATTGCCCTGTTCACATATGCCAAATGAACCGCGTTAACTGGGCAAACGCGCCAGGTTCCTGAACAAAAGTCTAGATGTGAAAGCACCCTTTGTTAAAGCCAAAAGAGGCCATGGCAAAAGTGGAGACCCAGGTACACAATTGTAGAATATGTTTTTCCACCATTCACAGGTTTTACACTGATGTATATGTTATAATTTTGAATTGAAAACAACTGGAAAGGAATTGATAACTGGAAAGGAATATTTGAACCTATCGGTTTACAATATACTGATGCCTGTTTTTCTAGGCTTTATTGGTGATAATGGTCAGGAATGTTGGACCATGATTACCTTTTTAGTATAAGTTAAGGACAGAAACTAACCAGAGAGTATATAATGTGTGAATTGTGGAGGGGGCTAAATCTAAAAAACATCTGTATTTTTTAGTAAGTGTGCTTTTTTTTGCTTTTATTCTTGCCATAATAAAAAATATATTTGTAGAGCAACCCATGTTCTGTTGTTATTATTATTTTAATAAACATTAATAGGTAAAACTGTCCGAGGTATGAACAAAAGCAAGTGATGCATCAAATTTAATAAAAAAATCTTGAATGGTTATAAAAATCTTAATAATTTATAAAAAAAAAATATATTTTAAACATACCGAACGATATTAATGATATGACGTAGTTCCGGAAACTTTCTACTTCTCTGTTTATTCGTCTGACTTTACAGTCAGTTTCTTTTGACCACCCCCTGTCATTTTAAAGAATATCACAATGGCGAAAGCAGCAAGTATAAAAGCCTAGTCCATTTCACGAGGTGCGCGCGCAGGCAGCGGAGGTGCGCGATGCGGCGCCAGGCGAAAGTTTTTTTTTCTGCTTTAGCATGTATTTATGTTATATTAATAACAAATACAGAATTATACAGTAATATACAAAATATATATATATATATACATGACAGAGTTTATATATATAAAAAAATCATTCAGTAATTAAAAACTTATATTCCTTAAGAATATTACAAGTCTTCTTTCCTTTTTTATTAACAATGTTCTCCAAACTTGCGCAGTAGCCCTTAGTCTCTTGAATGAAGTGAACAAAATTTGGCTTTGATGCAGTTCATTTTTTTATGTATATGTAACTTTTCCATAATAATAAAAAAGTTGTACTAGAAAGGTAAATGTTTTACATGTGTTGACATAAATGCTTGAATACAATATTTGTTTTTCTTCTAAGAATATTTTCCATATCCACCCAGAAAATCATTGCGTATAAACAATCACAAAACATATGGACAATAGATTTCTTTTCCATGCAACAAAAATCACAGGAATAGTCAATATCCATTTTAAATCTCTCTAAAACTTCTTTAGCTGGATATATACAGTGTAAAATTTTGTTATTTATACAATATATTTCATAAGAACACCAAGCTTTTTTCCAATTTATATGTATGAATATATTGGTCCATTTTAAATTATTATATATAACTGTATGCCCTGTTATAATATTTCTAATATATTTATTATTGGTATAACTTTGTTTAATCATATTAATATCTCCTAAAAAAGGGTTTTCTTTGACATATTTTCCTTCTAAAGATTTATTTCCATACTCTCTTATAAAATGAAGAAGCTGTTGAAATATGGCATCAAATTCAATAGCATACTCCTTTGGAGTAACTGGAAAACAAAATTTATCAAAAATTTCACTGTAAGATAATGAATTACCATTTAAATTTAGAAGTTGTTTAACTAATACAATATCATTTTCATACCATTTTTGGAAGAAGGGAGATTTATTTTTATATTGAATACATCTATTATTCCAAATTATATACTTGTTTGGGGAAAATGTGCTTAAATACCAGTATCCAGGCCAAATAAAGCTTGTTTGTGAAATTTAGCTAATTTCACTAGAAGTTTGTCAATTTTAAAATCACATCTCAACAGATATTCTATGCCCCCCATCATGTCAAATATGTGTTTTGGAAAAGTATACCACATACTGTCCTTTTTTTCATGAATTTAATTAACCAATTAATTTTGAATGTATTGTTATGTAAGGTTTAAAACTTAACACAGATAACTTACCATTGCATTTTTGTTTACACATAATTTCATTTTTTAAATAGTGATGTCTATTTCTCCATAAAAAATTCAATAGTAGTTTGTCTAATTCTTTGTATACATTAGATGGCATCTCTAGAGCTAAAGACAGACAGATCTTGATATCCCTTCTGCTTTGGACAGTAAAACCTTATACCATTCAAGGATACATCTCTTTGAAGCCAGATATTAAATATTGTCGTATATGTATTCATTATGGGTTGAACATTAAGCATATTGCGTTCATTTTCATCTTTATGAATGAAAACCATACATAAATAACTGTATGTTTAATAGGGATACTAGTTCTGTCAAATTGCATGTTTTAATTGGAAATAACACAGATTTAATAATATTCATTTTAAGACCTGATACTAAGGAAAATTCTTTTACATAGTTAACTGCTTTTAATATTTCTAAATAATTTTTAAGAAAAATAGTAGTATCATCTGCCAGTCGGGACAATTTAAATTCTTTTCCAAATATGCGTATACCTTCAAAATCAGCTTTTTTTATATGAAGGGCCATAATTTGTGTGACTAATTAGAACAAAAATGGAGATAAAGGGCTACCCTGTTGTATACCACGATTAATCTCAAATCTACCACTTGTACCAGATAATTTAACTGAGCTATTGCATCCATTGTAGATGATTCTAACAGCTTTTTCAAAGTATTCGCCAAAACCAAAATGTTTAATGTATCTAAACAGAAACTCATGACTTACAGTATCAAATGCTTTATAAAAATCTATGAATAAAATAAAGGAATCAGTTGGAATATAATAATTATAATCAATCATATCTAAAATTAACCTAATATTATTACTTCTAGTCTTCTAGTCATAAAACCTGATTGCTCTTCCTCAATTACCTATGGAGGATGCAGTGGATATCACCCATTGTCTCGGCCCGCAGAGAAAAGATGGTTTACAGAGATACAAACTTATTTTGTTTGCTCTTCGTCGCTTTCGAGACATTGTGTGGCAGTCAGCTAGAGGATGTACATTTTTGCGCGATAACAAGCTGCGATTCACAAAGGCATTGTGCTCAGAAGACAGAGTGGTAAGAGAGAAACTTTGGCCCTTGATCAAAAAGGCTAGAGAAGATGGAAAGAAGGCTTTTGCTCTAATTGACGGGAAGAGATATGACTATGCCGATGTTAAGTAGGAAAATAGGTGGGTAATTCTGCGTTTTTTTTCCCGCGATCAGATTGTAGCTGAACGGTATAGATGCGGTTCATATTTAGCCAGAGTTTGATTTTTCAAAGGTTCTAATTTCTAGTGTGAACTATTTAATTTAAATTTATGTTAAATGCTTGCTGACTGATATGCCAAGATTAAAAACGTAAATTTAGCCAAAACTTCTGACATTTATCTTGGTTGTGTCTAGACTATCTTTATCAAGAGTTATATAAAGATCTTTAATTTTGTTATAGTTAAAAAGATGTTTTCTTTTGTTGTAAAATATTGTCATAGAGGTTATTTTGTTTATTCAATGACTTAGTCGGTTGTTGTTCCTTCTTTTGAGGTAAGGTTTCTACAGTTCCTTCAATCGTTTATTTTGTTTATTTATTATGGATTTCAAATTCAATTCATTTTCTGTTTTGTCTTTGAATGTTAGAGGTATGCGAGATATGGTAAAGAGGAAGGCATTATTTTTATTTTGTAAAAGCTGCGAAATGTAATATTTCTCCAAGAAACACATTCTAGTGAGTCATGTAAAATTCTTGAAGAATCAATGGGGGAATTTAATTTATTGTAGCCATGGTTCCAATCACTCAGCTGGGGTTTCAATCCTTTTGCATAAATTTAAGGGGCAGATTCTTGAGACAGCAATCTCTAAAGAAGGTAGATGGATAATTATGGCACTAAAGCAAGATAACTCTATATTTGTTATTTGCAATTTATATGGATGTAACTCACTTTCTGCTAACACAATATTACTTTCTCATATTCCTCAAATTTTTTTTGAAATACCCAGATTCTTTCCTTATTTTAGGACAGATTTCCTCCTAGAAGCAATGAAGCTCTTCATTAGAACTCTAATAACATCTTATCAATATGTTCTTCTTTCTCTCTCACAGATCCTTGGCCCTTTTTTCACCCTGACACACAAGACTTTACTTGGTCAAATAGTAATTTGTCTTAAAAATCTAGAATTGATTTCTTTTTATTATCCTCATCAGCCTTACAATATGTTAAAGACATAACTCATTCATTTGCACCCCTCACTGATCACAATCAAATAATATTAAAATTAGGTTGTCATAAGGAGAATCCAAAGTTACGTGGTTATGGGAAATTGAATAATTGTCTCTTAAAGGATGACGTTTTCAATACCACTACAAAAGATTTAATTAAGCATATATTATTTAGATAAAATGCTAATTGGGTACAAGAATAAATGGGATTTTTTTTAAGTACAGGATCAGACAGATGGCAATAAAAAGAAGTAATGAATTAAAAAGTAAAAAAAAACAATAATAACAGAACAGATTAATAGAATAAATACTTTACTGACAGGTAATTTGTCTCAAGAAGAAAAGTTAGAATTAAAAGGACTGCATATACAAATTAATCAAGCCTATCTAGATATTGCCAGAGGGGCCTTTGTTAGGTCAAGGGCAAAATGGCTGGAGGAGGGAGAGGCGAACTCTAGCTATTTTTTTGCATTAGAAAAAAGGAACTGTAAAACAAATTCTCTGACCTCTCTCAATATCAACGGTGTCAAATGCACTGACCCCAATTTAATATCTAACTTTGTTACAGATTTTTATAAAAATATTTACACTTCTGCTTTTGACAAAAATTGTAGTGATCATTTTGTAAATAACGTTAAAACTTACGTTCCAGTTATTGATCCTGAGTTCAAAGCTTTATGTTATTCCAATTTGACCTTGCAGGAAATTCATATAGCCATACATTACATGAAGAATGGCAAATCTCAATGCAATAATGGATTAACCATCGAGTTTTATATGCACTTTTGGGAACTAATTAAAGACCCATTGCTTTATATGTACATTGAATGCATTGATCTAAAGGACATGACAACGTCAATGAAACAAGGTGTATGCCTTATTCCCGAACCAGACAAGGACAACAATTTAATAGATAATTGGCGTCCAATCATGCTTCTCACTGTTGATTACAAAATTTTAGCCTTGATATTTGCTAACAGATTAAAAATGAAAATTGATCAGCTGGTTGCTGAGACACAGTCTGGATTTGTAAAAGGTAGACATATCAGTAATAATATAAGACTTGTTTTGGACCTTTTGGATTATGCAGATTTATACATTCTGAAGCTATATGATTCTTTTCCTTGACTTTTATAAAGCATTTGACACTCTTGAACACGAATTTCTTTTGCAGACCCTAAAGTTAAAATGAAAATTAATCAGCTGGTTGCTGAGACACAGTCTGGATTTGTAAAAGGTAGACATATCAGTAATAATATAAGACTTGTTTCGGACCTTTTGGATTATGCAGATTTATACATTCTGAAGCTATGATTCTTTTCCTTGACTTTTATAAAGCATTTGACACTCTTGAACACGGATTTCTTTTGCAGACCCTTAAGTTTTTTGGTTTTGGTGACTTTTTTCTCAATGCTATTTAAATGTTTTATAGAGATATTAGTAGTTCTGTTTTAATTGGCTTCAACACCTCTAAAAGATTTTCTATTAACCGCAGTGTGAGACAGTATCTCACCTTTTTTTTTTATTTATTTTAGTAACAGAATCAGAATTTGCTATCGCTAAATAATATATATGAACGCAACCTAGAAGGTATATCGATTTTTGATAAAGAAATTAAAATCTGACACTGCCTTATTTTTTAAAAGATAAAGATCAGTTGTCCAAGGCTGTAAGTATAACTGAAGAATTTTCATGTGCTTCTGGATTGAAATTGAATATGTCTAAATGTGAAATTATAATGATTCATGAAACTTTTAGTAAACGAGACTGTAAAGTATTTGGGTATTTATTTACAAAAAATTTAGCCGCTAGACAACAGCTTAACTTTTCTGGTAGGCTTAAAAAACTCATAATATTTTTAATCTTTGGCTCCAAAGAGACCTTTCCCTTTATGGGAGGGTTCTTTTGACCAAAGCAGAAGGTTTATCTCGTTTGGTATACCCTTCACTTTCTCTTTCTGTTAGTATCCCTACCTCTAAAGAAATTAACAAAATATTTCTAAACTTTATTTGGAAGAATAAATCCCATAAACTTAAAAAAACAGTTCTATCAAATAGTCGAAAAGAGGGTGGACTTGAAGTGTTAGACTTTGAGGACATAGTAAACACTTTTAGAATAAATTGGATTAAAAGATGCTTAAAAGACCCTAACTCCATATGTTTTTTTATTCCAAATTATATTTTTACAAAAATTGGAGGTCTTCTATTTTAAAATGTAATTATCTACCAAATAAATTGCCAATTGCACTGTCAAAATTTCACCAGCAGGTTCTTCTTTCCTGGAAACTGTTATTCACACAATTTCTCACCTCATAAATGCATTTTATGGAACAACTCTGATATTAGAAATAGAAATAAATCTATTTTTCTAGCCACAGGGTTTAACAGAAATATAATTGGGATTCTCTTAATATTTGACAAGTCTGGCAACTTCTTATCTTATGAACAATTTATGACTAATTATAATTTTCCATTACCTTTTAAAGAATTTAATGCTGTGCAAAAAGCAATCCCTTTAGGCCTAATTCAACTTATAAAATCTCATTTAATTTTTTATGAAAACATTATTTAAGAATCAGAGCTGATCTTAAATGGAATTAGTCTATTTGACAAAAAATGTAATAATAAATATATTCGACAAATATTCCAAAATAATAAGTATAATGTTCCTAAGGGCAAATTTTACTGGGCATCCTTCATTGACCTAACAGACTGGAAAAAAACCTGGCTATTACCTCATAAGTACTGCATTCCCAATAAAACAAAAGAGGTTTATTTTAAAATTCTTCATAAAATATTTCCAGTGAATAGTACTTTGGCAAAGTATATGGAGATTGATAGCACATGCTCATTTTGTAAAAGTGAAGACGAAACCCTTATTCATATATTTTTTCAGTGTGAAACCACAAAAAGCTTTTGGAATAGCTTATATCTCCATATAGGTAATTACATTGCTTCTTCCAGACCCTTTAAACTACAATATATTATTTGTTACTATAAAGGTAAATCCAATATATCAGAGAACTACTTTATTAACTTTTTTATTTTGTATGGAAAATATTTTATTTACAAACAAAAATTCTCAAATTCGCAGCCCTCTTTTTCACATTTTTTTAATTGAAATTAATGTTTTCATTAAATCTCTAAGACTCATTAAAAATAAGAAAAGCAATAGATTCTTGGATTATTATGATAAGCATTTTGGCAAAATCACGGATACATAAGTCTCTCTTTCCTCTTGCTGTATTTGTGTTATGTATTTGTTTAATTTTAAATTTTTATTTTTTTTATAGCTTTATCTGTTTGTAATATTATTTAACCTGATCTGTTATGTTATTATCATTGTCTTTTTTGTGTAAGATTGGAATTTGTATATTTGTTATTGAAGTCAATACATTTTTTTTTTAATAAAAAAAACTAGCGGACGTGTCGAGTATAAACCAGGCTTTAAGCTGCTTGAATCAGACAGAAAAATTAAGAGCACACAGCTGAACTGAGCTGCTCTCTTAAATAAAATCTGACAAGTGTCTTTCACATATATTCAGGTTATAAGCATGTTTAAGTAATTTTATTTGTAAGTATATTTTTTTGCGAGTTTGTTTTTCGAGATGTTCAACACACAGAAAGCCGCTGTATAGAGAGACACGCATAAAGAGACACTGCACTGCTGAAGATTGTATGTGTTTACAGTGGTTTGACTGATAAATATAAATTTGTAGCTAAATTGTTAGCAGTGCCAAACAGCATTTCCTATTGTTTACATCCTTGTTTATGTCCTCGCTACAACATACTGTTAACGCTAGAAGCTGCGCATGTAATAACTTAATTTTAACAAATAATTTTTTTTATCTCACTAGCCTGGATGTATTTGTTTTGTAGTCTCCAAACTTAGTTCGCTGTATGCTTTGCTAAGCTAACCCTGTACAGCCAATTTCCCCCTTTGCATTGAACTTTGAGCATTTTACATTCACTTGAGTCATATTACGTTCACACAGCTACATTACACATCAACAAAAGTTTAAAATATCACATCATACTGGACCACCCCTTTAATACAAACAAACTACAACTGTGACTGTGCTGGGATTTGACTTTTTTTTCAAAAGAAATATCAGAATATCTATTTTTTGGTATAAGCTGTGATCTTTGAACATTTACAATGTCCCCTACTGATGAAAAAACTCTTTCACTGGGGAATGAGATGGCTGGTGAAAGCCTTTCCTAAAACAGAGCAGGTCAATAGGCCCTCTGCTCCAGGGGACTGGCCACTGGCATAAAATAGCAACTTATTATAATATATATAATAAGCAAATTATTAAAATATGCATAAACTAAATTGAAAAAGAGAGGGGGAAAAGGAAAAATCGAATACCTTGCTGTGTAACAGCACAGCTTTCTCTTTCAGTCTGAAAAACATCTTCATACTTTTTACTATGAAAACACTGATACACCAAGTGGAGCTGCTAATCCTCCGGTCAGTGTGGTTTGGCCTATTAACAGCTTTTTGCATAGACGTTTGTGACAGTAGTTTTTCACTGTGCTGCATTATATTCGTTGTTCTGTTGGTGTAAGTTAAGGTCTTTTTGCAGTATTTGCACACAGTTTGCGTTTGTTTGGAGCACCTCGACGCTGTCATCTTAGTCTGCTGCCTTCTCTCTCTCAGGTAAAGGAAGTTCATTCATTCTTTCATTTTCTTTTTGGCTTAGTCCCTTTATTAATCCGGGGTCGCCACAGCAGAATGAACCGCCAACTTATCCTGCACATGTTTTACGCAGCGGATGCTCTTCCAGCTGCAACCCATCTCTGGGAAACATCCATACACACTCATTCACACTTATACACTATGGACAATTTAGCCTACCCAATTCACCTGTACTGCATGTCTTTGGACTGTGGGGGAAACTGGAGAACCTGAAGGAAACCCACGCAAACGCTGGGAGAACATGCAAACTCCACACAGAAATGCCAACTGACCCAGCCGAGGCTCGAACCAGCGACCTTCTTGCTGTGAGGCGACAGCACTACCTACTGCGCCACTGCGACACCTGTAAAGCAAGTTTGCGTCTGTAAACACAGCTCCCGCTCTGTTCAAAACATGTCTCGCAATTCATTCAACATTTGTACCAGTTTGAATCGTCACATATTTTAATCGATTTTCACCCAACTCATTGTGAATCGTTACATCCCTAAAAATTGTACATTGTAGTTTTTTTGTGAAATATTTCCATGAAAACAAGAAGCTAGTTTACCCATTACGTGTACAAAAACAAGCTATGGTCTCATGCCTAAAGCCACATATTGTAATCACATGATACCAACATGAAAAAACACGATACCAACAGCCTCTAAAACAAAGATGTATATTTTTTATGTATTTATGTATACTAATAAGTTTTTAAGGTTTTAAATGGACACCCATACCTAAGATTGACATTAATATAATAACGCAGTGTATAAATATTTAAAATTAAGAAATAATTTAAATAAATGTATTATTTGCTTAATACTATACATACACATTTTTAAGAATATAATTCACTGTATCGGCTGCATATATTGTAGTATAATGTATTGTAATGTAATGTCCCTTCATTAAAGGAATAGTTTTATTACTCACACTCAAGTGGTTCTAAAGTTTCGTGTGTGTGTGCGTGCGTGAACTTTGTAACGATATTGTGTGTGACTTATCGTTGCAACTTTCCAACAAATACATCAAATAATCATTGGGAAAGTTCTTACTATAGTACTTCTCACGAACGTTATGTGAAATCTGCTTCCTTCATGTCTGTCACTGTGCTGTTTATCTGATGCAGCTGAGGTGGAGATTGAGGCACACACATTGAGGCACACTTTACAGACACATTCTGGAGACAAAAAATACTTAAATCTTAACAAAGGGGTAAAAAAGGGTGCCCTTTAAACTAGAACGTAAAATCCACACTAGGATCTTAGGTAACTAGCTAGTTTGTAACTAAATTTGTTCTTACTTCAGTTGCACCACTTGTTCTTAAGGCAAACCGTAGTTAGTAGTTCGTATGTTCTTCATAAAGTCACTCATAGTTGCATTGAACGACGTAATATCCAACAAAAAGTATTCAAATCGTTAAACTGCTTTACAATTCTGCAACTAATGCATCTATATATAACTGTCCTATGAAAATGAAGTTGTAAGTTGCGTTTTTATAGCACATTAAATTACAATCAATCACTTATAAAATCAATCAATTACAATCAATTTATAAAAGTAAAGTAGCTGATGACATCTGATTACTTTTTGATTACTTTTAAGTTTTAATGGATATTTTCAGCTAAATCATTTTCAAGCATTTATACCAAGCAGATGTGACCTTACGGTAGCACTCTGTTCACTGATAGAATTTTAAAATCTTTCATCACTTAAATTAAGAATTTAAGAATATTCATTTAATTTTAAAGTACAGCCACCACAAAACCAGACCTTATAACAAAAAAAAAAGTTTATTGTTGTTACAAAATCTAAATTTTAGTTAGTTGTGCAGGGTGATTTTTGTGGCGTTTGCAATAAAAAAAGACATCTAAGCTATTTTTTTTCTTTTTTTTTTAAATAATGTATTTATGATTTTTTTGTGACAGAACAAGTGAACAGAACATGGGGGGAAAAAAAAGAAAGAGAAAAGAAAAGAAAAAAGGGCATCAATAAAATTAGAGATATTGCATATTCATGCACCATAACTCTCTTCACAAGATCTAACTTTGTTAAATCAACCCTCTGATGAGTATGGAGGTTATGTTTAAACCCATATGTAACAAAAATGGATCCCACCTCTTATGAAATAAAATATCTTTGCCATGTAAAACACAAGTTAAGTAGTCCAGTGGTACATATTCAATTATTACCCTGTGCCATAAAGACATTGTAGGAGTTTTGTCTGTTATCCAGTTCCTGTCATTTTCTTGCACAAAATGTCAGGAACTTGCCAAGTTTTTAAAAAATTGTTTTTATTGTTTGTTCATATTAATCTCATTGTATATTCCGAACAGTATATGCTTGGGGTCACAACCAATATTAATAGATAAAATACCATTCATTTCTTGTTCAATCATGGCCCAGAACTTTAGAATTTCCCTGCAAAGCCAAAAACAATGAACAAGGTCTCCTTCCTCGGTTTTACATTTCAGACACATTGGTGACAACTCCTCATTAAACTTGTGCCTCCGTGAGGGAGAGATGTGAGCTCGATGTAGAATTTGAGTTGCATTGCTTTAACTCTGTTACATACACTTAGCGACATTGCATTTTTCCAAGCTTCCTCCCATTGATCATCTGTGATTTGTATATCAAGGGTCCTTTCCCAAGTCTCTTTCAAGGAGCCTGTATTTGAAGAGCCACAATCCTTGAGGATTTTGTAGAAACAGCTTGTAGAATTGTCCCTGTATGAAAAAAGTTGTCTTTCCACAACTGAAATGTCCTGATTTTCAAGTATTGTAGTGTCTTTTTTCACAAAGTCTCTTAGTTGCGAGTAGCGAAAAAACATTGTAGCAGAATGTTATATTTATTGGTCAGTTGGTCAAAAGACATTAAAATATTTCCATCAAACAAGTCATGCAATGTGGTGAGACTTTTTTGTAACCAGACTTTAAATTGTGGGTCTTCAGTCCCTGGCAGAAACTCAAAATTATCACAGATGGGGGTAAAGTTTGAGGTGAGTCGAGATCTTCCTTCTAAACATTTTATAAATTGCCATGCTTTGATAGTACAAACCGTGATAGGATTTTTGCAAGCAATTTTCACTGATTTAACCTTTTTTTAAAAAAGCTAATTTTTGAGAAGGACTTTACAGAGTGAGCTTTCAATGTCAAACCAAACTGCACTCGGTCCTTTATGTATCCAATCAGAAATAAAATGCAAATGTACACTTAATTGCTATTTCCGAATGTCTGGAAGGTCAAGACCGCCTGCCAAAGATGAAAGCATTAAATTTGAAATTTTTATACATGCTCTTTTGTTTGCCCAGATAAAAGAATTGAAGCAGCCATTCAGTTTCCTGATGGTTTTGTGTGTAAAATTTATCGGAATCATTTGAATAGGGTAGTCACGGCAGAATATTCATCTTCAGAAGGGAGATCCGTGCCATTCAAGAAATAGGCAGAATGTTACATCTTTGTAGGTCCATCCGAAAGTGTTCAAAAAGTGGAATAAATTTGGCTTTATACATTTGTTCATAGGAGGGAGTGACATTAATGTCCAAATATGTTAAACCTTCTGGTGCCCACCTAAATGGAAATTAGGTGTTTGGGGTATTTGTTGTAAACTTTCTGTAGGCATTGCCACTGATTTATGGTAGTTAATTTTATAACCAGAAAAAAAAACTGCAAATCTCTCAATCGTGTATAAGAGAGTTGGAGTAGAGGTTTCAGGAATATAAGAAAATCATCTGCATATAGGGCAATCTTGTGTGGTTTGTTTGCTACCATAACACTATTAATGTTATTATTTTCCCTTATAGCTTCTGCTAACGGCTCTATTATTAAGGCAAACAGAAGCGGTGAGAGAGGGCAACCTTGTCTTGTTCCTTTCTCAATTTTGAACATAGAGGATCGACATCCATTAGTGAGTACAGCACTAAAAGGCTCATTATACAATATTTGTACCACTTATTAACTTGTTCACCAAGACCAAATTTATGTAACGTATGGAATAAAAAGGGCCATTCAATGCGATTGAACGCCTTTTCCGCATCTAATGAGATCACAAGACCTTCTACAGATTATTGTTTAGCAAATTGAATCACATTCAACAGACGTCGCATGTTATTTAGGGCCTACAATAAAGCCTGTTTAGTCGTCCTTTACTAATATAGGAAGAAAGCCTTCCAGGCGGGTGGCAAATAATTTTAAAAGGATCTTCAGATCTACATTTAGCAGTGATATAGGGCGATATGACGAACAGTACCCTGCTTGTTTTCCTTTTTTCAAAATTAAGGATATATTTGCCTCTCTCAATGACTGAGGTAGGCGGCCTTTTCTAAAAGAGTCATTGAACATGTTTAATAATGGATCCACTAATAAGTCTTTGAATTTCTTATAGAATTCACAACTGAGTCCATCTGGACCAGGTGCTTTCCCAGATTGTAAACTCTTTATTGCTGCTAGAACCTCATTTTCAGTTATAGGGGCATTAAGGGGTAATGACTGATCTACAGATAGCGTATGGAGATTAAGAGTTGAGAAGAAAAGCTCTGTGGTTTGTGTTGTGTCCCCTTTAAGCTCCGATTTGTAAAAATTCTCAAAATAATCTTTAAATGTATTATTAATAAATACACTGTCCATAGAGTGTATACCGTTATCTATAATAGATTGTATAGATTGATCTTTTCTTTGTTAGGTGTGCTAAATATTTCCCAACTTTATCCCCATGTTTATACATTTTCTGCTTAGCAAAATGACTATTCACTTCTGCCTGTTTTGTTAAAAGGGAGTCTAAAGCAGACCTAAGCGCCGTGATTTCCTTTAACATAACGGCTTGGTTTATTAATGTATGTTCTCTCAGCATCCCTAAGCTTAGACTCTAAAAATTTCTTTTTGTGCAGCTTGTTTGCGCCTTTTATTATGTGTATACGCTATGATAATACCTTTAGAAAATGCTTTGGTTGTTTTCCATAATAAGGATGAATCTTCAGTTGAGAAATATTTCCCAAATGATGTTTAACAGAACAAGAAAATTTTCACAGTATGTCTGATAATATTTTTTTCTTCTGGAGAAAGTCTTATTTGTTTTAATTTGGCTAGAATAAAAGCAGTTTTTAATTTTTAAAACCCATTTTAAAGGTCAAAATTATTAACCCCTTTAAGCTATTTATTTTTTCCATAGTCTACAGAACAAACCATCATTATACAATAACTTGCCTAATTACTCTAACCTGCCTAGTTAACCTAATTAACCTAGTTAAGCCTTTAAATGTCACTTTAAGCTGTTTAGAGGTGTCTTGAAAAATATCTAGTCAAATATTATTTACTGTCATCATGCCAAAGATAAAATAAATCAGTTATTAGAGATGAGTTATTAAAACCATTATGTTTAGAAATGTGTTGAAAAAATCTTCTCTCCGTAAAACAGAAATTGGGGAAAAAAAATAAACAGGGGGGCTAATAAATCAGGGGGTTGAATAACTCTGATTGCAACTGTAAAAGTGTTGAATTCCTCTGTAAAATATGTAACAAAGTTATGGTCAGCTAATATAAATGGATGAAATCTCCAATCTCTGGTTTTATTATTTTGATTTCCAAGGTAAAATACAGTGAAAACTGCCGCGAGGGCAGATATTATTATATCTCTGATTTTGCAAGATATTATGTGCTCCAACATATTTTTGGGAGAGAATAGATAATCTATTCTAGTGTGAAAACTGTGAACTTTTAAAAAATAAGTGTACTCTCGCTCTGCAGGGTGGCAAGCCCTCCAGATATCTACATAATAAAAGTCTTCACACAGGGCCTTAAGTGTTTTAGCCTGTACTTATAGTAACGGTTTACCTGCTGGGAATTTATCAATAATAGGGCATAAATGACAATTGAAGTCACCCCCAATAAATAATGTTTTAACTCCCCAGTCTGCTAATTTGGCAAAGGCCAATAAATGTTCATGAAGGCAATTTCATCCCCATGTAAAAGCCCTTTCAGAATTACATAGCGCCCTCTGGTGTCTTTAGCAGTTCCACAGATTGCAGTGGCACACCTTTTTGAATTAAAAAAACTACATCACTACTCCTTGAAGTAAAAGAGGAAAAATGGGCTTGGCCATAACACCCCCGCAAAAGCTTAGTATGTTCTTGGTCATTTAAGTGGGTCTCTTGAAGTAATGCAACATCCACCCCCTCCTTTTTTAGATAAGGACCTTTCTTTTCTTAATAGGTGTGTGAATTTCATTAACATTCCAAGTACAGACTTTCAAATTTACCATTTTAAGTATATATTAAACATAATGTGACCCATCTGTAAAAGTTAAGTTGCATGAATATCGTACGAAAAACAAAAAAAAAAGGGGGGGGGGGTAAGAAAAAGGATTCATTCAAGTATATAATAGACACAAAACTGGAACAATAAAACCACAGTCCTTAAACATAAACGAAAATATTCCACACTAACTCTCGATATGAGAGTGTGAAAAGGGCACCTTAACAACAAAAGGATCTACTAAGAAAACTTCAACCTAAAAATTATGCGGTAGTGCCGCTATTAACATCAGCATGGTTTAATAAACCGAACAGTACGCCTTATTGGCCAATCTTTCTCAAATACTCAGTTAAATTCACAGTGTCTGCCTTCACATTAGTGTGTGAGTTGGGCGACCATCAGATGATTCAGGTACTATCGGTAGATGTTGCATTCATCAAATCCAGAAATGTCATAACAGCAGCTGTGTCATAAAACACCTTCACTGAGCCACAAAAGTTTACCTTGAGGAGGACAGGGTAAATTTGCCTGTATTCCGCGCCTATAGCAATGGCGCCCCCAGAAAATTATCTTAGGGGTGGCCAGAAGAGGCCACACCATGATGAATTTAGAGCAATGTTATATTTTTGTATCTGGTAAATTAAATAATGTGGTTTTAACTTTTCCGTTATTTTTCACATACTTTTATTGTACAGCATACAGTATATGCCATGTCTAAAATTAATGAAGATTAATGAGTTTATTAATGAAACAAATGAACAAACTGAAAAAGGGCATTACTATATACACACACACTCACTATACAGACCCTAATAATATCATTTATCCATATTCCGTTTTGAGCCACAACTTTATAAATGCAGCTTCTTCTATTGATGTACCTTAAGGTAAATATTAAATTGCCATTGCTGTCTATAGAAGGTGTGTGCGTGCTGTCAACGACGACTGGGGAGGGCACCCCATACACCCCTCCACCACCCTTAAATTGTTAATAAATTTTTTAATAAATATAACAATTTATTTATATTTATTCTAAATAAATACAATTATTATTCTAAATAAATAACAGAAATCAGCCCTAAATAGTACTGGGAACCAATGTAACAACTGGAGCGATATGCTAAGATCACTTAAGAAATCTTTTACATGATTATTAGTTAGATTATTAGACAACTCTAAAGAATAAAATACTGTACATATGTTTTATAGAATTATCTGTGGTCTTAGACCGACTCATGGCCGAGAATTAATGTTATGAAGTCTTACCTATCTGACTCTTTATCCCTCCTTTTGCTTTATAGCCATAAGAGTTACATCATCATCATCATCATCATATTATATAAACTTTAGTTTGTCGACTTGCAAGACTCGCTGCGTGCCGACACCTCTGCACAAAAGGCTGTTACACGGCTTTCACGGCGCATGAGCGACGCGTATTTTATCTGCGTGCAAGCAAACAACCGGGATTCACACAGAAGCGCGGTAATGGTTTTCTGCGCGCACGTGTCAGTTTGCTTTCACCAGCGTTGTTTCCGTTGCACACAGAGAACGCATGCAAAAGATGCCAACTGTGAACGGCCACTAACGTCTTTATTTTGGGATTGCCTCTCTAAGCTAATACACTTGCATAAAATAAAATCGTATCCCAATGCTTTTACTAGGGGATTTGTTTTTGTAACGTCTCCGCAGGCGCCCCCTGCAAGATGCCTCCCTGACATTAGGCATATTGCCCATGCCTAAATCCCCCACTGGGGGAGGGGGAGGGGCAGTGAATCGGCTACAGTGGCACCAACAATATTTAGTAGCTGCATTTTATTTATTTATAGAAACATTGGGAATTTACAGAAGTACATTAATAATATCAACAGCAAAATCATATTGGGGTGGCCAGAGTTTACCTATGGATTTTAGGCATTTCTTGACTTCGTCGAACATCCTGCGTTTACAGAGAATGTACGCTGAGAAATCCTGAAAAATCATCACTGTGTTGTCTCCGAATTTTAAAGGAGAACTGCTGGATCCCAGCTCCCGCGAAGCATTTAACACGTTGTTTGTCTTGGAAATTGTGAAATCTTACCAGGATGGGACATGGTCATTGTGTAGCGAGGGGTTTCGGAGCAAGGGCCCGGTGCACACTTTCTAACTTTATACGGCCCTCTTTTTGACATGATGGTGAGGGTCTCAGGAAGCCATGACTCGAAGAATCGGATTTTCACCTTCCATGCCCTCAGGTAATCTGACAATTCGGATATTCTTCCGTCTGCCCCTGTTTTCGAGATTGTGAGCCCCTTCGCTCAAGTCGTGCACAAGTTTCTCCAGACTTTGTAATTTAGTTTTGATCGGGGACAATTCGTCCTCCATCTCAGAGATCCTGGTTTCTGCTTCTGTAATACTTTTGTTATGCTTGTCTAGCTCTGTGTGGTGCATTTGCAGTAGCTGTGAAATCAGGTCTAGGAGTTTAGAGATATTAGCTGTAATCTCCGCAACCGCATCCGAAAGTGGGTTTGTGGATGAGCTTGTGTTAGCGCCATCAGAATGTTCATTAGCCTCTTCACAGCTAATAAACTGTGTTTTTTATGTGGCATATTTTCTGATTGCATCAGAAAATGAGTCATTTATGCTCATACTGTAGAATACTAAATCTCTGTGTGTAAAAATGTACCCTGCTGAAAACTTTGAACCTACCGTCACTTATTGAACCGCGAACGGTAAATGTAGCTTGTGTGGACGCTACTTCGCTAC
Source organism: Danio tinwini (assembly GCA_903798205.1). Lineage (NCBI taxonomy): Eukaryota > Metazoa > Chordata > Actinopteri > Cypriniformes > Danionidae > Danio > Danio tinwini. The sequence goes on from CAIGQZ010034880.1 coordinate 121,885, forward strand.
TGAAAAGCTATTTGATTTATATAGTAGTGACCCTACCGCCACGCTACTGAGAAATGTAGTTAAGCTAATAGCTAAGCTAGTGCCAATGCTTTCAGCGGTAGAGTATTAATGTAATTGGTAGATGTGGTGCGCTGCAAATTGGGTATATGCAAAGCTAGTGTTTCTTCCCATACTGATAAACTTCCGGTAAACGGTTAATGCGACTTTTTTTCCATTTTATACGGTTCCTTTTATAGCATCGATGTTGTAATGTAATTAAAATGTAATCAGTTATATAGACTTTGGCATTCATTTAGTTGCTCAAGTGTAAACTGAGATGAAAAGCCATTGCAGGCTAGCGCATAAGCTTCATTGAATATATTGGGGTAAAAAAAAATATTTTAAATACATGGCGGGGAAAAATGTAATTTAATGCAGCGCTTCGTGTACATTCTGAGACCCACTTTATATTGGATGACAGTGAGGCAGTGGAGCTTGCTGATTTTTAAAGAAAACAGACCGAACGTTCCGATTTTGTAACTGCATACAGTTCACTGGAAGCGCATGACACAGGTAACTAGCAAATTAAAAGTCATGTAGCTTACTTCCGCATATACTCTATTCAAACCAAAAATCAATTCAAAGCATCATAATAGCACCGCTTTAATAAATGGCCTTAGTAAAGGCATTGTGCATATCAAAAACAGGCAAAGCAACAGATTAATATTTTTCAACATATCCCAGATTTTTAAAGAATATTTTAGATGTAATCCCATTTGTATTCTAAAACATTTTCATAATTGTAATTTAAAATACACATTTTTTCTCAGTATTTGTAACAAATTACTGTTACATTTATTTTGTAATTAAATTACGTAATGCTGCAAGTTGTAACTTATTTATTTATTTATATATTAATGCCATATCAGCAGCATTGGCTATTTTCATAGCAAAATCTATACTAAATAAACAATGTATAACAATCATATCAGTTTTTTAACAAACATACATATACAAAAAAAACATTGAAAAGAGTCATATACAATCTTTTAGTTTGATTAAAGATGAATATTCAAAATCCAAATTTCCATTTCAAACATTTTCCTTAAATTATCTCCTGAATAAAAACACTCTAATATCATTTAAAAATACACATTCTATTAAAATTTGTTTTATCGTCATAATATTCTTTCACAAGTCACAAGTCTTTCCCTTTCAATAAATATGAGTTTGTGAGTCCTGAGTGTCCGATTTTGCATGTACAACCTGATCATGTTTACTTTCAAAATGGTAATTTTTTTTTTCATTTACAATTGGATTCACTATATACAATTTGTTGTTTCTACATTCATCCCATTCCATTTGCCATCTCTCATTATTATACAGATTTAAAGCCGGTTTAACATCAGATGCAGGAATTTTACATTCTGTTATTTCCAACTGTAGGGCTTTCTTAGCTGTTTTATCTGCACATTAATTTCCAATGAATCCCATATGACCAGGTATCCAGCAAAAAATAATATCAGTCTCTTTCCATTAAAAGGTCCACTTTTTCTATTATGCTAAAAATTATAGGATGATCATAGATTTAAGTGCTTGTAAGCAGGATACAGAAACTGTGCAAATTAAAAACTGGCGTTGCTGTTCTTTTTCTATTCGTTCCAAAGCTAAAAAGCAGTGTACAAGTGTGAGCTGTGAATATTGAGCTTTGTCCAGGAATACCCTTTTTTAAAACACCAATCACTGCTGCAGCAGATACTCGTCCATCTGACTTTGAACCATCTGTATACACTGGTACATAAGTTGGTAGATTGCATCGTATATTGATGAATTCTTTCTGATAAAAATCTGGGTGAGTTTCCCTTTTTTGTACTGAGACAGATGCATTATAATAGATGTTTTTTTTTATATATACCAAGGTGTTATAGGGCATACATGTATTATTGTTATTATATCCAGATGAACATCCAACTTCTCCAAATGAGTTTTCATTCGAATTCCAAAAGCACTGATGTATCTGGATTTGGCTTGTAAGTTGTTACTTAGTGTCCCTTTAAGACACAACTAGCCTACGTTTTAATTTATGCACAGCTAGTGCAACCAGCCCCTGTTGAATTTATTTGAACACGAAAGAATTTACTCTATATTCTGAAGAATGTCAGGCATTGACATCCATAGTAATAAACATAAAATATACATTTCAATGTGCAGATAAATACTTTTAAAAAAAGCTATTTTTATTTCTACAATAATAAACCTTTAAGGTTCCACAAAAGCCAAGTTCCCTTCACAAAACCAAACCTTTTACGTAAAAAAATATATTTTTACGAAAGAAATTACCATGAAAACTGTCTGTCTGTCTGTCTGTCTGTCTGTCCTGCTATATATCCACGAGCACATCTTTTTCTATTTGGATCTGAAAACATACACAGAAGCAGCAATTTCCCGTTTGAGTTTTTAATATCTGACAGAAATACCCACTGATCATTATTAGGAACTTAAAAGTTCAAAACCAGAATAAATACTTTACGCAGTGCTGAATGAAGGAGTACAGTGATTTTACAGGTCTGTGAAGTGAAGGTCATGATGTCACTCAGCAGTTTATTTTGTGTAAGTGTAAATGAAAAGCTTTTACACACTGAAAGAAATGATGAGCTAAAACTCTCTGGACTCAGACTGACAGTCAACAAAAGCACTTCTGTTCGATTTAATACATATTGACAATTAAAATACACAGGAGTTTAGCCGACAGGCATTGTTGCATGTGATTATTGACTTTTTGTGTGTGTTTCTTTATTAAATCACATTTATAGCAAAATAGTCTAATTATAATCTAATCTAATTATACATTATTGTTTTATATACATCTTCCTGTGACATTATAGCATGAATGAATCTCACAAAACATCTGAAGAGTCATATTTTATATAGAAAGCAAAAGTTAGGGAAAACATATGTTATCTGCTGTTTATAGTAAGTATAGTATCTTAAAATAACTGCTATAATATAATAATAGTAAATTATATATTATTATTATATTATCATTTTTACATAGCAGTTATTTTATGATTATATATATATATATATATATATATATATATATATATATATATATATACACACACACACACACACACACACACATTTTTTAGATTAATTTTGTTTGCAATTTTAATCAAAATGTTTCTGTACACTGATAATAATACTAATGGGAACATCAGTTAGTATAAATGTTAATATTACTGATTTAATTGTTGTCAATACAATAATATTAAAAATAAAAACTGCTATGCATTACTGTATTCAACACAATTTATGCAAAATCTGAATCTTTCTTTTGACTTGGAAAATGTGACCCCAACATGTTTTTGTGAGATTCATCTTGCAAAAATAAAAAAAGCACTGAATATACAGTTTTTTTTTCATGTTGAGGGCGTATATGCATAATAAGTATACATTATATTCACATGCATAAATTCCTCACACAGATGAAAAAGCCAAAAAGCAGAGTGAGAAGAGCGGAAGTGTGAAAGAAGGCTTTGAAAACAAGAGCAAAAACATCACAATGTGCTGTATGTGTGAATCTGCAACCTGAAGAATGAATAAATAAAGACTGAAAGTACACAGGGGTTTGTTTAGCGTGGTTACCCATAATGCATTGTGATACGCTGCTTAGAGCATCTGCCACTCGAAGGGGAACATGACGTTGAGGAGCTCCAGACTACGGGCGATCTCCTCCAGGATGCAGTGCTGCTGCCACAGGTGGAGCAACTTACAATAACGCTCTGGACACAAGTGAAGAGGATTCCCACGTCTGGAAGAACAGGAAACAAATGTTCTTACTAGAAGTGATGGTAGCACAAAATATTGGTCCATTAGTTAATGTATTTACTAACATGAATAAACTATTAGTAATGATTTTATTACAGTAACTAACGTTAAAGATGAATAAATAATGTTAGTTCATATTAACGCATGGTGCATTAACTAATGTTAACAAGCACAACTTTGGATTTTAATAATCTATTAGTGAATGTTAATGACTATAACAGCATAATAATAATAATGCACACTTTAAAAAAAAATTCTTAATGTTATTTAGATTATATAATTTAATGCTAAAAACGCAAATGTCCTTTTATATATAGTATTAAATCTCCTATTAGGTAAATGTCCATTTACCTATTATAAGCTTTGACACCGGTGAGGTAGAAATGTCATTGTAAAATGGCTTTAATGTTAATTGTGAATTTGTCAATATATATATTGCAATGGCAAACATTATTGAGGTTATCTCCAAGTATTGCACGATAAGTCGATATGTTAATTATTGTGACATCCCTAACTATGATTAATAAAAGCTTTACAAGATTGTACATACACAGTTAATGTTAGTACATGCATTTACTAATGGACCATTATTTTAAAGTGTTACTGAAGTGATCATAATGATGAAACTGATTATATTGTGATATGATAAAATAGAAGGCGATTTATGTCAGCGTTTCAGGCTGTGTTTCATCAAGTGTGAATGGTCATGTATCATGTGTTGTAGGCTGTATAGTGTGGATGATATATTTAGATATTAATCCAATTTTAAAATGGCAATTTGTAGCTCATTCTAAAATGGCAAAAGAAAATGCACTAGTATAAAATATTATTTAATGATATTTATTCATAATATCTAAATCACGATCATAAATCTTGCAGGATGATTTAACAGTATAAATACCAAAAGCTCAAGCTAACTTTGATTCCACTTGTCATGACCCCTAAATATTTTATTAAAAGTACATTTTTAATCATAATACTTACAAACTGGCTAGAACAACATTCAAATAAGTAAATATGTATTTAATAAAGATGCAGAGTAAGGACATTATAATGGACTTGATATATAAAGTTTATATATAGTGTAAGTATAAGTATATATATAGTGTTTAGTGTATTGCCTCTTCTAGTTGAATCACTGAATGCCTCAATTTTAGTCACTTTGGTCAAAAGCGAAATGACTAAATGTAAATGTAATCCAACACAATGACCCTTACCCAAGCTGAGGGTCTGTTTCTCCATAGTCATCTAGGTAGGGTGCTGGATAGGGACTGCCACGTGTCTTACTGGCCATCAAGACAATCTCACACTCTCGAACCCTGTTTAGAAATACACAAACAACACATTTAAGGCCTCATGTAACTTCAAATAAAATCTGAAAAAGAACTGAAATTACATCATTTCTAACAAAATCCAGCCAAAAAAGTTATTTTTGAGTTGGTTTCGGCATTTCGAAAACGAAACCAGATGAAAAGCACAACTTCACTGCGCTGTTCTGTCATTAAAGGTATTTTGATAAAGCGTAGGTGTATCAGAAGGTTCCAAACAGTATACCGTCACTCAGTCTTTTCAAACTTTTTGCCCTATTCATTTGTATTTTATTAAAATCCACCAACCTATTTCTTTTGTCAAATAAATACACAGCACGATTCTGCATTTGAGAATCATTTTTTTTATTAAAACAGATCAAGATTCTCTCACAATTCTGTATTGTAAAAATAATGATTAGTATTTCAGTTTGAATTAATGATTCAACTATTAAATAATCTCTTTAATAAATTATTAAGTCACATTGTCATAGTTGAGTAAACTTAGAGCGCTGTACATTTTTTACAACCCTATTTGCTGAATGAATAAAAGAAAAACTCCTCGATGGTGTTATCAAGAGTTCCAAAAAAAGAAAAAAAATAGTGTGAAACTGATTACAGCAGTCAGAGGAGAGAATAACGTCAAATTACTCTAAGCCCCATAGATGTTGTGTTAAAAACACTTTAGATAAGTGGTAATTAGTTTTTTTGTAATTTGATGCTAATATATTATAATACATACATAAATGCATATAAATGTTGATACATTTTTTTTTTATCAAAATATTAAAAAAAGGATTTAAGATTATGATAACAGTCTTGTGAAAAGGGTCTTTTTGTGTAAAGGTGCGTTCACACTAGACGCGGATTAAGCATCAAGCGTGAATGATTTACATGTTACATGCAGGAATAGAATATCCTGTGGTGCGATTCACGCAAATGAGGCGGTGCAAATAACGTGATTCACGCAAATGAAGAGGCGCGAATTGACCGTTTGGCACACTTAAATCACGAATCACTCGAGTTGGAAAACATGAACTTCAGCTGACATTCAAATCACATTAACCAATCAGGAGCTTGCTCTAGTATGGACGTAATTATGATGTAGCCTGTAGTGTGTGTCCTGAGGGGGAAATCCTCCTGCTGACACCGGACAACAGCTCAACAAACTGGGCTTGGCTCAGTCAGAAGCACAGCTGAAAGCCTCTATTATCCAGGTATAGTTTCTGGATGAGTTGATGAACTCGCAGAGCTGGGTGCACTTCAGAAAGGATCTAGTGGACTCAGACATGGCACTAAACAAACCTGAAAATATGTATCATGCTATGCTGTACCATACTGAACTGTGCCACTCAGTAAAAACGATCCATACATGTGGAGCTGTTATTGTCAAAGGTTTAATAAAAACATGCAAAATTTTGTCAGAATTGAGGTTGTGATCTTTCAAAGATGAATTAATCATGCCACTCTAATACGGAGTAAATGGTTATCTGGTTTCTCTCACCTGAGAAACAGTCCCACTCCAGCCCCACAGATGGCAGCGTGAGCTGTACAGGCTCCCACTTCCTCGCCGTTGAGCTGCACATGACAGCAGGAGCTCTGAGCACACAACATCACCCCACACAGCAGACACAGAGTGGGGTGTTTTCGCTCGTCATCTGAGGAGTTTGGACATCTGCAGGAGACAAGAGGAAATCATCATAGATAACTCCACATTCAACTGAATGAAACCTTCATGTGCCTCCATGACCATTCTCAAAGAAGTAATTCATGCAAAAGAAGCTGTGACATGCATTTCAAAGATTATTTTAATATATTCTCTGAGGAAGACTTACAATGTTGATAAAGATTATTTTACACTAAAAAAGAAAAATATTTAAACATATGTAGAAAAGATATTTTCAACTCTAATTCTGAGAGACAAGCTCTGAATTTAAGAGGTGGGTCCTTAAAAGCTTGTCGGTAAATGACCTCTGTTTTAATTGGCTAATGTCACTGCATAGGAAACGGCATCAATGCTCCCTTAATTTTGCATAATGTTGCATACACAATATCAATATTAGGTCTCTAGAATAAATCAGTTTAGCATCAATATGGACAGCATCTGCAATGTCTACATCTGCAATAGCCACATAATAAGATATGCAATGTTGAGTCAGGATTCTCTTTGACCAACGATTCATTTTTTCCAGCTTGATTAAAAATAAATGCTTTGTTTATGACTTGAAGTTTTGAAACTTGCAAGATGTTTTAATGAAACAACGAGCTCCTATATGTGAAGATGAAGGCCACTTTGATCATTAATTCATCGAAAAAACATACTTAAAGTGACTGGCTTGGTTGAGCAGCACACTATAGTCCTCTGGAAGATCTATGAGCCGGTTTCTCTTACGAGGATACCTAAAACAAATAATCAATTACAGTATTTGTTCAATATGAAAAAAATGTGGTTATTATTATTGTTATTATGGAGTTTTTAAAATGAGTTTCTTCTGACCTGATTATGTGCATTTCACCTTTGAGAGCTTTGGATATGGCTGTATTGCCACACCACCTGATGCACACAGACACACACACAAATTGTGCAATTACCTATTAATGTATCATTAAATTAAACATTAAATGAACAAATGGATGAAAATATGGATTTAAATCATAAGATTTAAAGCATAAGAAAATTGGATTACTAGTAATAATAATGATTAATAAAAATGTAACTGTTGGAATTGTTGTTGAATAACTATAATAATAATAATAATAATTATTATTATTAAGTTTACATTTTTTAAATAATTAATAAAAAGCACTTAAAAATAGAAACATTCATATTAAATCAACAAAACCATCCAGAACAATTTAATAAAATTATATTACATTATCACTATTATTTTATTATAAAATGATTGTAAAGTAAATAAAAACTATAAAAACATTTTAAAATATAAAACCATTATTACTAATAATCTTATTGTTATTATTACTATGCACATATTTATATATATATATATATATATATATATATATATATATATATATATATATTTTATATGAATAAGTACTTATTTAAATACTTTAAATAAAAATAAAAAATGTTAATAAAATTGCATCATCTGACTGTACCTGTTTATTAAGGTGGTCATGACATCCCTGTGGTCTTGAAACAGTTGGAACAGATTAGAGGGCAGGGAGAGGTAACTACACAGCATAGGCAGCTGGCTTTCAGGTGATTCTGCAGACACAAGTTTAAACAGTTAGATTTACTCTGACCACACACTGTCATGTAATTACAATTCTACAATTTGAAAGCAGCATAATCAACATACAGACAATAAACAATACCATGTGCAAATAGCATACATAATATAATATCATTTAAATTGCCAGACAGATTTTATTTTACCATTTAAATTTGACATTTTGAAATTAGCAGGTTTTAAAGAGAGAAAAATAAAATTTACTCAATTACTTTTTTAGCTTAATTCAATTTAATGGCTTTCTGTTTTTCTTTTAAACACAGAATGTTTTTTTAAATGTTGTAAACTGAAAAAAAAAAAAATACAAATGGAAGTCAATGGAAGACCTGCAGACGTGGACAGCTCATCTGGAGGCGGTACTCCTGTAAGGCAGTTGAAGAAGAGAGCAGCACAGCGCAGAAAGGGAAGAACGCCTCTCTTCACACCCTCCACACTGAAGCTCAAAACACCAGACTTTATCCTGAGGAGCGCAGAGACCATCAGTCACAGCCGGAGAGGAATAAGATGAAGTCACATGTATAAACTCACCTGTCTGTGTGCTGAGACACAGTAGAGAAGAATTCAGCTGCAGCCTGAGCCTCATCGCCCTCCTCCGCCACTGCCATCACAGCACAATCTACACACACGCACACCCAAAACAAAACAAAACAAACACACACACACACACACACACACACACACACACACACACACACACAAACAATATTACTCAAGACTGCGAAAGAAAGAAAGAAAGAAGAAGTAAATGAAAGAAAATGGAAAAAAGGAAAATAATCAAAGGAAGTAAAGAAAAAGATTAAGGAAAATAAAGAACAAAAAGAAAGAAAGAGGTAAAGAAAGAAAGAAATTAGGGAAAATAAAGAACAAAAATAATGAAAAGAAAGCAAGAAAGAAAAAAAGAAAATAAAGGAACGAATAAAAAGAAGAAGAAAGAAGAAAGTAAAGAAGGGAATTAAGGAAAATAAATGAAGAAAAGAAAGAAAAAGAAAAGAAAGAAGTAAAAGAAAGAAAAACAAAACAAAAAAATCAAAGGAAAGAAAAAAAATAAAGGAAAGAATTAAAGGAAGAGGAAAAAGAAGGAATAAAAAAGAAAGAAAGAACAAAGCAAGGAAGACAAAGAAAGAAAAAAAGGAAGGAGGGAAAGAAAGACAGAAATAAAAGACAAAGAAGAAAGACAGAAAGAAAGAAAGAAAGAAAGAAATTAGGGAAAATAAAGAAAAAAAAGAATGAAAAGAAAGTAAGAAAGAAAAAAGACAGAACAAAGGAAGGAAAGAAAGAGATTAAGTAAAATAAAACAAAAAAGAAAGAAAAGAAAGAAAGAAAGAAATTAGGGAAAATAAAGAAAAAAAGAATGAAAAGAAAGTAAGAAAGAAAAAAGAAAGAACAAAGG
>CAIGQZ010034880.1:131926-151264 GCA_903798205.1 Danio tinwini
GAAAAAGAAAATAAGAAAGAATTAAAGGAAGAAAAAGAAAGGAGGAAAAAAGAAAGAAAGAACAAAATAAGGAAGAAAAAAAAAGAAAGAAAGAAAGAAAGAAAGAAAGAAAGAAAAAAGAAGAGAGGAAAAAGAAATTAGGGAAAATAAAGAAAAAGAAAGCAAGAACAAGGTAAGGAAAGAAAGAAATTAAGGAAAATAAAGGAAAAAATGAAAAGAAAGAAATTAAGTCAAATAAAATAAAAGAAAAAAGAAAGAAAAAGGGAGGAAAGAAAGAAAGAAATGGAAAAACAAAAAAAATCAAAGGAAGGAAAGAAATTAAGGGAAAAAATAAAAAGAATGAAAAGAAACAAAGTAAGAAAGAAAATTAAGAATGAAAGGAAGAAGAGAGAAAGAAAGGAATTAAGGAAAAAAAAAATAAAAAGAAAGAAAGAAGTAAAAGAAAGAAAAAGAAAAAACAAAAAAAGAAAAGGAAGGAAAGAAAAAGAAGAAAAAGAAAGGAGGAAAAAAGAAAGAAAGAACAAAATAAGGAAGAAAGAAAGAAATAAAGAAAGAAAAAAAGAAGAGAGGAAAAAGAAAGAAATTAGGGAAAATAAATAAAAAAGAAATAAAAAGAAAGCAAGAACAAGGGAAGGAAAGAAAGAAATTTGGGAAAATGAAATAAAAGAAAAAAGAAAAAGGGAGGAAAGAAAAAGAATGAAAGAAAATAAAGAATGAAAGGAAGAAGAGAGGAAAGAAAGGAATTAAGAAAAATTAAAAATAAAAAGAAAGAAAGAAAGAAAGAAAAAGAAAAAACTAAAAAAAATAAAAGGAAGGAAAGAAAAAGAAAATAAGAAAGAATTAAAGGAAGAAAAAGAAAGGAGGAAGAAAGAAAGAAAGAAAGAAAATAAGGAAAAAAAAAATAAAAAAAGGAAGAAAGAAAGAAAGTAAAAAAGGGAGGAAAGAAAGAAAAATAAAGAAGGAAAAATAAAGAAAAAAAAGAATGAAAAGAAAGAAAGAAAGAAAGGTTTCTAGAATTGCTGCTATGTTTATTATATTTTTAGCATTACGAAAAAATGGCTTAACACATTGCTAATGTTTTAACATTGTCCTTATCCTTATTGTCTTTATTCATCAGGGGTCGCCACAGCGGAATGAACCGCCAACTTATTCAGCATATGTTTTACGTAGCGGATGCCCTTCCAGCCACAATCTAACACTGGGAAACACCCACACACTCTTGCATTCACACACATACACTACAGCCAATTTACTTTATTCAATTCACCTATAGCGCATGTCTTTCGACAGTGGAGGAAACTAGAGCACCAGGAGGAAACCCACGTGAACACGGGGAGAACATGCAAACTCCACACAGAAATGCCAACTGACCCAGTCAGGGCTCGAACCAGCGACCTTCTCGCTGCTAATATTAATTAACATGTTTCTTTTAATAGGTTTCATTTAATATGCTGTTTTTGTGTTGACATTATATTAACATGTTGCTACCATGCTAACATTCCTAATGTGGTCATCATATCGTTAACATGCTGTTAACATGAAATGAACACATTAGCACATATAGCATGTTGTAGCTCATGGGTAATATTTAGTTACTAACTAAACTAACATTTTGCTAACTTTATTAGCTAACCTACAGTAAGTGCTACATTTGCCATAATGACATATCTTAGTGACATTTAAATGTTTAATGTTTTGAGAAAAAGTTTGCAAGTTAGCATTTTGACACCCTGAATCAACAAATAGTTATTAATGTTTATCCAACAGTAATCATGTTGATAAACTATTGCTAGCATCTCAAAGTATTGTAGCACTTGAGTAACATTTTAACATATTGTGAGCATTAATGACCATGTTGGTAAAGTCTGAAGCTAACAGAAGCATAAATGTCATGGTTTGTGTGCGAGTGTTTTTACCGTGTGCAGCCAGCAGGACCTGCAGCATGTGTCCCGCAGTGATGAGCTGCAGCAGGTAGAGGTGATTGTAGGCTGTACTGACTGCTGAAGGCTGCAGGTCTACAGCTTCTTCCTGATACAATGACGGGATAGACAGAACCAGACCCACCTAACAGAGCATCCCAACATACAGTTCAACAATTTTGTAGAAACACTGAACCATTCTATACTAAATTAGAAAGTCTATGGGACTGTCTTTTCCAGTGTATCGTCTACCAGGCAAAACATATTCAGTATAATATGCATTTTATATTAGCTTGTATTTCATTTTTACAGATCTATAATAATTGTATTATTATGTTTCAGGTGAGACATTAATTTGGTATTATGTTTAATTAGTAGATGTTTTTATTTAACAAAATATAAATAAATAAAATACATTTACTTGCAACAAATAGATATATTGTTTGTTTTGGCTTGTTTTATTATGTAAACCCAAAAATATTAATTGCAATGTTTTATCTATTGCCAGGGGGAAAAATATGTTTAGCCTTTGATTCAATATATAATATAATATAATATAATATAATATAATATAATATAATATAATATAATATAATATTATATAATATAATATAATATAATACAAATAAGTATGTATAATAAGTATAAAAATAATCTACGATCATCACTCACCAGTAGATGAAAAAAATCCACTTCCAATATTGATGGTGTGTTTTCTACATTAGGAACTGGTACCAGGACTAGAAAGAGATGACAAGAATAATTACTACTTCAACTAATTTACCAATAATACCCGTCCCCTGATTATAATGTAACATACCTGCTAACATATCAGCAAAATGCTTCTGTATGAGCACTTGGTTGCACTTCATCCTCTGAGCAGCTGAAAACTGCACCAGCGCTTTAAGTCCAGACAGCTGAATAAAACAAATATAGGGCTAAATTAATCTGATATCAAACGGTGCACACTTAGATCAGTATTAATGGAGCTAAAGCTAACCTGTCTGTTCTTGAGAGATCCAAAAAGCGCCTTGCCTTCATCCTGCAACATGTTCTCTGAAGAAAAAAACATTGTGACAAGAAACACAAGATTTCTGTTAGTAGTTTAAGCAGAGAAGTTATGCTTAGTTGTATTATTTTTGACTACAAATATTACCTGTAGTCACACTGCAGAACGCAGCCTGTTTCAAAGCTAGTATGTTACAGCGCCCTCTATTGGCATCCGTAGTAAACACAAACAAAGGCCTTTGCACTATTTTGTGAAGGCTTAATCTTTTGCTCAAGATATTAACTCAAACTAAAGATGCTTGAGTTTGTTTTAGATGAGAGTAGAATCTTGAAACTCTTTCAAACTATTTTTGTTGATATCAGTGACTTTTAGAGATGTAATCTGAGCCCAACTAACTTCTGCCCTTTTTCAGGTGTGGAGATTCTTGATTTTTTCCTTTAAGAGTATGTATGGAAAAGATGGATGCACACCCTTTTCCAGGCTGATTTATAACATCTGAATAATCTTATACATTGCACTATACAACTGGTTTTATCAATGTTTTGCTATTTTGAGAAGAAAAACAATCTTTTTATCACAAAAGCTCTGTTCTATAGTCTGGCTGACTTGGCCTGTGTGTTTCCTCATATGTACAAGCCTGTGAAACAGACAGTTGTGGTTGAATAATTTTACGTTTCTTATCATCCAGGTGTATATTTTGCTCATATGAATTCACAGGGGAGCAAATAATTGTGGCACACATATATTTAACAAAGCTATTTGCTTTTTTTGATAAAACTCATGTAAAACCAGAATTTATTTGTTAATACTTTCAGCAACGTTCAAAGGCTAAACTAGACATCTTGTAGTTTATTTGCTTATGTATACACAGAAAGAGTACCAACATTAATGGAGGGCACTTTAAGACTGCGGTCATATGTCACAGTTTTTAGGTCCAACTGCTCTGCAGCACTCTGAAACAGATTTTCATTCAAGATGTTTCTGTACATTGCTGCATTCATCTTTCCCTCCATCCTGACTAGCCTTCCAGTTCCTGCTGCTGAAAAACATACCCACAGCATGATGCTGCCACCACCATGCTTTAATGTAGGTATGGTATTAGCCTGGTGATGAGCGGTGCCTGGTTTTCTCCAAACGTAATGCCTGGCATTCACTCCAAAGAGTTCAATTTTAGTCTCATCAGACCAGAGAATTGTGTTTCTTATGGTCTGAGAGTCCTTCAGATGCCTTTTGGCAAATTCCAGGTGAGGAGTGGCTTCCATCTGGTCACTCTATCATACAAGCCTGATTGGTGGATTGCTACACAGATGGTTGTCCTTCTGTAAGGTTCTTCTCTCTCCACAGAAAAACACTGGAGCTCATACAGAGTGACCATCAGGTTATTGATCACCTCCCTGACTAAGGCCCTTCTCCCCTGATCACTCAGCTTAGATGGCCGGCCAGCTCTAGGAAGAGTTCTGTTATATGAATATATATATATGAAGTAAATTTATGTTTTTGCTATCAGAAAGTTATGTTTATGTTAGCAGGAAGTTGCTAGGCAAAAATGCAAGCATGTTTAAAGTCACAGCGAAAAGTAGCAGACATACATGCAGTCATTTTGACCAATATAGTAATTTAAAATAGAAATACTCAGTTCCTTACTGTTTTGTAATTTAAAAAAAATAACAATGTTAAAAAGACAAACACAGATTTTTAGGAAACGTCAGAGTGTTATAGATATGTTAGTTTTATTTCAAAGAGTTAAAATATATGTATTAAATTACAAAAATTAAAACCTTTCTGTGTATCTGTCTACTTGAACCTTGCAGGTGAGTGATTGATCCGCTGATGCATCAGCTGATTGATAATGTTTTTAAATGCTCCCTTGAAAGCTTGAAACACTGTCAGTGATGTAAACAGCACACAAGCAGCCAATAGTGTTCGACTCTTCCCTCAAAATTTTACTGGCTGTAGTTTGGTAGCTTGACTGGGCTGTTGGCGAATGAGTTGTTGTCAGATCATGTAGTGTGTGACCCACCCTCTTGTGAATCATTTACGAAGTGTCGCGTAGTGTGAATACCACAGCGATAAAAAGACACAAAATCAAGTCATGTAGTGTGAACGACACAGCGATCTGGCGATGTTTCTCAACATCTCAAGAATGATCAGTGGAAACAGAATGTACCGGAGCTCAATTTAAATCTTCACGGCAAAGGCTGTGAATACTTATGCACATGTGATTTTTCAGTTTTTTTTGTTTTTTTTTATAAATTTGCAACAATTAAAAAAAAATAATAATTTTCACATTGTCATTATGGGGTATTGTGTGTAGAATTGTGAGGAAATAAATGAATTTATTCCATTTTGGAATCAGGCTGTAACATAACAAATTGCGGAAAAAGTGAAGCGCTATGAATACTTTCTGGATGCATTGTATGCTTTGAAAATAATGACTACAAAGTTTATATTCAAATGGCTTGTTTCCATCAATTCAAATGAGCAGATGCTTGGACACAAAAAAACAGTATTCCATACATCACAATTTAAAGAGATAGTTCAGCGAAAATCTAAATATCATTTTTATTTGTAAAATTTGTCATCATTTATTCATCCTTCAGTTGTCACAAACCTGTTTGTTTCTTTCATCTGTTGAACACAAAAAAAGTTATTCTGAAAAATGTTGAGAGCCGGTAGCCATTGACATTCACAGTTTTTTTTTTTAGATTATGGACAAATTATTATTGCTACTACTTTCCAACATTCTTTAAAATATGTGTTTAATAGTACAAAAAAACTCAATGACGTTTAGAACCACTTAATGCCAAGTGAATGGTAAATGAGTACATTTCCATTTTTGGGTGAACTATATTTTGGTGAACACCTGGATACAACCAAAATTGGCTGACAGACACCCAGTGACTGAGGGAAAGGATGAGTGTATTACCGACAGCCTGGATGGTGTAGGCGCAGGTGTTCCAGGACATGGCTGGCACAAACGGGCACAGGTCATTTGGAGGTGTCTGCAGACCCACCCTGTGCACTGTGGTCGCACAGACAACCAGCATCTCTGTGATACTGCGAGAGAACTTTGGCCTGATCACAAAAATAGACAGTTCACAGCAAATTCAGTATATATCTCATCTGTTAATATAACATAGACAATGAATTTATGTTTTTGGGTTTATTTGATCTTTTATCTGACAGAAAAAAAATATTTAAATTAACAATCCATTTTTAATCAATGTTTTTTTTCTTTCACATATTAAAATTAGGGGTGTAATGGATCACAGTTGATCGATGATTCATACGGATCATAGTCCACGGTTCGGGACACACTAGACCCGCGGATTAATACTTTTTTTACTTGTTGATTAAGCCTTAATTTGTAAGGATTGCAGAGAGATCGACACAAAATTTCCCCAAAATTAGAATATTGTTTAATACAAACTGAATATTAACATCTTTTCCTTATAAACCAAAGAAAATATAATTTTTAGAAAGTTGGGAAGACAACATGAGAGAAATCTTTAACCACTCGAATAACTGAGACCAAAAGGTTCTGCTATATAAACATTCAAAAAATAAATGTGCAGTCGTTTCAATGTCAACCTCACAGAATGTACAATTGTTGTGATTAAAATTAAATCTATGTCTAAGAAACTTTGAAGATGGGTACATATCATTAAATTTTTTTAAATGTACTTTAGCTTTGGGACGTATGGGAAAGGAAAGAAGCATTGTTCTTAATTCGATAATAGAGCTCTTGGAAAAAAGAGAAGACACATTATTTCTACTAGCTTGTATTGGAAATTTATCTTGGGTTAATATTGATCTTATTATTTTATTAGGTATTTCACTAAGCATAAAATCTTGTCCATTTATCAACAAATAAGACAAATGAAGTGTGTAATTTATATTGATAACCACATTACTAACCATCGTTAGAAATGCCTTAGGGATAGATTTCAATACCCTAGTGTATTGCTTATGATCACATTCAAAGTTATATTTTTCACAAAAATTTCTATGGCTGAGAACCTCACCCTCTTTGTCTAATAGATGGACAACTGACCAAATACCTCTCTCCCACCAATCTTTATAAAAAAAAAGATTTGTTTCTAAATAAAATGTACCTATTGTTCCAAATTGGTGAATTATGTGGGGAAAAATTATGTTTGTAAATTAATTGCCAGTATAAAAGAACCTGTTTATGAAATTCTGATCATGTAAGAGGGAGTTTTTGTATTGAAAAATCACTACTTAATAAGAGATTTATTCCACCTACACTCTTGAAAATATTCTTTGGGATATAGAACCATAAACTATTATCACTAAGCAAAATGTTTTTTAGCCAATTAATCTTAAACATGCCATTCATACAATCAAAATCTATGGCCTGCAGACCCCCATCTTTATAATCCTTCACTATTGTTCCTTTTTTAACATAATTAACTTTTCTCTTCCAAATTAAGTTAAAGTTCAGCTGATTAATTAATTAAATTTTTTTGTAAGAAATGGAAAAGGAACCTGCAGGGTAAATACATCTAGAAAGAGATTCCCCTTTTGTTAATAAAACTCTTCCAAAAATAGAGATGTCCCTTTGCAACCATCTATCCAATCTATTTTTACATTCGGAAATCCTATTAGAAATGTTAAGTGTATCGCTTAGTTCTTTAACTTTACTGATTACAATGCCAAGATATTTAATACTAGATTTAACTGGGATATTGCAAATTTGAGTAAAATTGGATTCTTTTAGTCATTATTTCACATTTGTTTATATTTAAGTATAAGCCAGAGGCCTTAGAAAAACTACTGATTATTTGGAGTACTTTTGGTACCTGATCAGAATTCTTTAAAAACAAAGCTGTATCATCAGCCAATTGACTGATTATTATAGAATCATCATCAATTTTAAGTTGTTCAACATCAGAATTTTTAATTGCAAAAGCAAGCATTTCAGCAGCTAAAATAAAAAGTAAAGGTGAAATTGGACAGCCTTGTTTAATACCTCGGCTTATATTAAATCTAAGGGTGGTCCCTTCAGGTAATGAAACAGAGCAATTTGTATCCTGATATAAACTACTTATTATTTTTTTTTTACTTTTCCCCAAAACCATAGAATTCTAAAGCCATAAAAATAAATGGGTGCTCGAGCGTATCGAACACCTTATAAAAATCTAGGAAAAGCATAATTCCAAGATCATTAACTTTATAGCTATAATCAATCAAATCTTGAACTAAACATAAGTTATTATGAATCGAACGACCCCTCATAAAGCCTGACTGCGTATTGCTAATAAGCTGTGATAAACCATCCTTTAAACGATTTGATAAAACATGTACTAATAGTTTATAATCATTATTTAAAAGTGTAATGGGTCGTAGATTATCTAAATTTTTGGGATCTTTGCCGGGTTTTGTAATGAGGATTATAACTCCTTGTTTCATGGTATTGGAGAGTGAAAACCCTTCTGTAATTTCAGTTAAGGCCTTAAATAAAAAAGTCTTTATTGAATCCCAAAAGAATTTGTAAAAGTTGTCCGTTAAACCGTCGGAGCCGGGGATTTGTTAGAAGATCGCAAACCATTCTCTAGTTCTTTTAACGAAATCTTCGCATTACAGTTTTCTTTAAACTCCGAATTGATTTGTGGAATGAGTGACTTAATACTATTATAGAAAGCAGTAGCGTTAATTTTAGAGAACGTCGAATTGTATAAATTTCTATAAAAGTTAAAAATATGTTGTGCAATGTCATTAGCATTGGAAGATTCAATATCATCAATAATTAGAATTCGTATGTTATTTTTTTCTTGTCTGCTTTTTTCCAATCTATAAAAATAAGCTGAGTTTCTCTCCCCTTCTTCAAACCATTTTGCCCTTGAGCGAATATAAGCCCCTTTCACTTTATCGACATAAATACTATCTAGTTTGTATTGTAAGATTAATAACCTTGTAGTCTTTTCTTAATCAGATCTACAATTATTACAACATTCACTAATTTCTTTAATAAGATTAACTTCTTCTAAATGTGACGATTTTTTTAACTGTTTTCCAAAATAAATAGAATAATTATGAACTTTAAATTTCAAATACTCTCATTTACTAACGTTGGAAGAAAATGAGCAATCTTCAGTAATTTCTTCAATAATAGTTTGAATACCTTGACAAAATACCTTTGAATTAAGTAGGTTGGCATTAAATTTCCAATAACCCTTGTTACACCGTCGTGTTGTTAAGGATTTCAAACTTAAACCGATAATACAGTGATCGGATATTGGTGCAGGAGATATAAAGCAATCAGAAAAGTTATCTTTTATGTGTAAAGAAATTAGCCAAAATTCCAATCTTGATCTACTTGTTCCATCTGGTTTTAACCAAGAATATTGACAAATATTAGGATATAAAACGAAGGATATAAAACGAAGAAAAACTGAAATGAGTTTTTAAAGAGAACATTAGAACAAGAACAATATGGTAAATAAAATCAGTAACCTTGCTGAAATGAAGTAACCTACTTTGATGTCCCTTAATCAGTCATTAATAGCCTTCTTATCTTGTTGGAGAAAAAAGTTCATAATACAGTCATGACGCAGAGATTCTTTTTCCGTTGATGTAGCCAATCGAACCTCTGAAATAGACTCGCATCTCTCGCCTGCTTAATCTGGGGCCAAAGTAATGCTCTTGCATCCCTGTCTGCTGCCAAAATGTGCTCGGCAAAAGAGATATTCAAATCCTTGCACACTGTAGAATTCTTGGTAAGAGGCCAGAATTCATCCCTGTAATGCCTCATGGTGAACCACCTGTCGGTTTCGCCCCATCTCCTTCTTTCCTAAATGATGTACAGAGTCCACCATAGTCTCCAATTTTGTGGTCCATCGTGGAATGATCTTTGTCATGATCTCAAGCACAACATCCCGTCTTTTTTTCTTCCGGTTCTTCCTTTAGGCCACAAAATTTGAGATTCCAGCGCCGTTTATAACGTTCCAGCTCCTGTACACGCTCCTTCATCTCCGAGTTCTCTTTCGTCATTTTGGATATCTCTTTTTCAAGTGTACTGGACTTAGCTTTCCCATCCTTGATCTCTCCTTTGCGTTAAACTCAATCCCTTTGGACAGTTCGGCGATCATGATCGAATTCTGTTTTATCTGAGCCCCAAAACACTCCATCATCTCTCTTAGATTATTAAATGCGTCGAGAATGGCGGCATTGGAGACCTCAGGCTGAACATCCCCTTTTATTTTTTTCAGTGGCACCGGAATTTTTGTTGGTGTAGATTCTAGTGGTCTTCTTACACTCACCGACATAGTTTCCATCTCTTCACTTGCAGGAGTGGCGTAGTCGTGAGATGTTAATGGGTGTACCCCCAGAGCAGCGTCATTTGCTACACACGTTTTCATCTTTGGCATTTTTAAACAGAAAATCTCTTCAAATATAGACTACTATGTAGCTATGCACCTTTCAAACTCCTTTTTCCCAGTCGTATAAAAAAAATAACAGGAAGAACGAGCCATGCAAAGATTTGGGACTAATGATGAGTAGAGTCACGATAAGAGCAGGTGCTCAGTTCACCATCTTGCCGGAACTCCAGCAATCAATAATATGCCACTAAATAATTCTTCAAAAATGACACATCTAACAATGAAACATGAAGTTTTACGAGTGAATAATGGAATCATTTATTAAAAATGAGACTAAAAGTAAATATGTACAAATGTATAATGAACAAATTATAATGTTAAGATTTAAACATTCATCGTTATCAGCAACAGTAGTAGACAGTCAATTTTTTACTTTAAATTTTTATCCAGCTGATTGTTTCTTAATTTTATTTTTAATAAAATTACAGCTTCTAAGTTATGTTTGTTAAAACCAAAAGTGTCTTACAGTACTGTTTTTGTAATAAATGGAAAGCAAATGACATTTGTCTCCTCCCCTTTTTGGATGATCCGAAAAATAATCTGATTTGTGACTAAAAAACCTTAATGTGATCCGAACTGTGAGATTTGTGATCCGTTACACCACTACTTATAATGAATAAATATGACACAAAGGTGGTGGACAGAGAGATTTTAGTTTCAGTGAAATTTTACCAAGTTATCAAATAATTATTTACTTAGTTTTAAAAGCTTTATAAGAGCAACTGCTAAATAAATAAAATGGTAAATAAATAAGATAAAATAAGCTAATGATACATGTCATAATCAATGTTTTTATTTCATGTATCTTGTATTTCGTTTTTCATAAGCAAAACCAACAAACAACAAATACATTATTTTATTTTTATTTATAGTATTTAATAACTTTATTCATCAGATACTTTTATCTAGACAACAGTTGACAGACAGACAGATAGATCAGTTAAACAATTAATTAATGTTTATATAAATGGTTTTACTTGCTTTCTAGTTAGTTCAATATTTAGTTAGTTAGATCATGTTTTATCATCTGGAATATTCTGTATCTGGAGTTATATAATTATTATAATCAATATACTTTTTAATTGTATGAATAACATTATTTTTTATTTATTTATATTGTTTAAATCAGCGTTTCCTTTAATATAACACACTCTGATGAACATATTGTGCACTTTAGGACCAGAACAATATATAAAAACAACTACAGGCAATTTCAAATTGACAAACTTGTGATATAAAATGTGTGTTTAGAAACTCACGGCTCTTGAACTCCAAAACTGAGAATGGATCTGAATTCGGTTTGACCCTCATCAAAAGGTGCTGCTGCTTTCTCTGCTGCATCACCACTGCCGTCTGCAAACCCATACACAGACAAATCAATTGAAATTCAAATGTTGGCACTGTTTAGAGATTGATTTATGGCCCGTTTCCACTGAGTGGTACGGTACGGTACGGATCGGTTTGGTACGCTTTTATGGCCGTTTCCACTGTCAAAAGCGTACCGAACCGATCCGTACCCGTACCACTTTTTCGGCACCCTTTCGAAAGGGTACCAAAGACGAGAAAGGGTACCAAAAGGTGGAGCTACACGCGCAGCTGAACACTGATTGGTTTACAGAGATATGTCACGATCTCGTGGAGCTAGCCAGAATCAAAAACAATGGAGCCGCCATGTTTTTGAATGCACAGCCGAGACAACTATATGCATATAATAACGATACATGGATGACCCGGGCTCAAAACAAACTTTGTCGTTGTCTTGATGAACAACCACAAAGCCAAGAATCTGCCGTGTCCTGTTGTTGTTTTATGGGGCCGTCTAAAAGTGCGAGCGTTTTTTCGCTTTCTTCAGGGAGCCCGCGTTCGCGTCTAGACTTGATATAACAAACTTCTTGAGCTGATAATAATAACGTGTGTGTGATTAATGAAGCGTCTTCGACATCTGATCCATTCAGAAAGAAAAGGACAAACGCGAGTTGAAGCGCAGAAAAAAGGAGAAGCCCGACAGGATTACAAGAATTCCCGACAGGAGCAAATAGTTTCAGCAACCGGAATCATGAACAAACTGCTATGTTTATCATCACCTTTTGGACTATTATGAACTCGGAATGATGGAATTACTCTCTAACAGAGGCTACATGTGCTGGTGAAGATTACAGACACAGATGAGAGGTTAGCTCTGACTGTGGGCTACTGTATATGTTGCGTGTTGTTTTTGAACTCAAATAGGGACATTATGTATGCTGTGTGTCGTTTATCTGTAATTGGTAACATCGGAGACTGTAAGGGTCTGTATGTGTTCATATATGTTGCATTTATTTATTTATTTTACATAATTGCAGACGTTACAGTAGGCTGTCACACTGTCATTGATCTGCAGTTATAATCAAATCATGTTCATAGAAATGTTAGTAATAAACATTTATAAACAAGTATTAATATGTTTAAAGCATCTGTTTTGTTAGAAGAGCTTCTCATATAATGTGAACGAACTGTACAGCTTTACTGTAGACATTTATTCGAGCGAGAATGACGTCGACTGAAACTCTCTGTAGTACACCACGCCCACCAAAAGGGTACCCTTTGTAATGGAAACGCAAGCTTGATAAAGGTGACCTTACTGCACCACTCAGTGGAAATGAGCCATTAGGCCCACTTTTAAGTTTTGACTCTCACCTGCTGCCCACGTAGCCTTCAGGCCTCTGATACGAGAAGACATGATTTGAATCCAGCGCTTCAAAGTGAGATGTTGACCAACCAACTGAGCACTTTCACTGAAAGAAACAACAAGAGAGTGTCAACACATAACAGGAAAAACAAAAACAACACAAAACTCTTAGAGATGCACAATATGTACTTTCACCAATATCCGATAAGCCAGTTGTCTTTTCCAAAGTCAAATTTAAGCCCATTTTAAGCACTTTCCGGGTGTCTTTTCACACTTTTTCAGCACTTTACAACTGTGGTGAATACCATATTTATATACATATACAGTGAGGGAAAAAAAATTTTTTCTCAGAAAACAAATTTCTAAAAGTGCCATTGACTTAAAATTTTCACCAGATGTTGATAAGAACCAAAGAAATGCATGTATAAAAATAAAATAAATCTAATTAGTTTACAAATGAGGTTATGTGTAATAAAATGAAATGACACAGGGAAAAAGTATTGAACACATGAAGAAATGGAGGTGTAGAAAGGCAGTGAAAGCCCAGACAGCAGCTGAAATCTCTCAGTAGTTCTTCAGCAACACTCTGCCCTTCGTCATAGTAAATAAATAATAGCTGCTTCAGACCAACATCAGATGAAGATGAAACCAGGGGTGACATTTCAGCAAGGCAATGATCCAAAACACAACCAAGGAAACTCACAAATTGTTTCAGAAAAAGAAAATCAAGCTGTAGAATGGCCCGGCCAAACACCTGACTTGAATCCAATAGAAAATACAAAATAAAGATCAGTTTGAATAGACACACACAGGTGAGTGGGCTTCACAAACCACCTGCAAAAACATTCTTCTCTCTATAACCCCGTTCTCCAAGTGTGGAAATGAATTCTATGAGCAACAGTTCCTTTGTATAATTAATACTTATTGTATGTAATGGCTTTTCTTGTTGAATCACTGAATGCCTCCTTAATTGTAAATGTAAACTACGAGTCTAAACCACCATACAGGCAAAAAAAAAAATTCAAGAATGATTACAATACTTAACTACTGCTAACGCGCTTGGCACATAGGTAAATATTGCAGGCTCAAAATCAACAGTATTTTATTGTCAAGGCATATCAGCATACTTTCCATAACAGGCATATGTTTACATTTCAAGCAATTATAAGCTGATTTACTGAATGTTCTGATAACACTGTGCATCCCTAAATGGTAAATAAAAAAGGTTAATAAACACATCTTACTAGTTGAGGCTGCTGGGCTCCACAGGGATCAGTGGGATGACGGTGTTACAGAGGGATTTGCAGAGCGGACACATGTACTCTCCGTTCTCCAGGTCTATGATCAGCTCCGAATGCAGGCGATTGCGAGTATTACTCTGAACTGCTTCAAAATACCTGCAAAACGGACAGAGAAAGACTGAATGTGAACAGACCGGCAGGATTTGTTTGGTTTTAGCTTGATGGGGATGGGGAATTTAAGGGTTTGTGAAATATGTGGAGCATTATACAGTTCTATCACAGTATCCTATGAATTTTTTCCTTTTCAAAATTTTCTCAAATGATGTTTAACAGAGCAAGGAATTTTTCACAGTATTTTCTATAATATTTTTTCTTCTGGAGAAAGCCTTACTTGTTTTATTTTGGCTAGAGTAAAAGCAGTTTTTAATAATAATAAAAAAAAAACATTTAAAGGTCAGTATTAATAGCCCCCTTAAGCAAGATTTATTTTTTTGTCTAAAGTAAAAACAAATGTTCTACAATAAATTTCCTAATTACCCTAATTTGCCTAATTAACCCAGTTAAGCCTTTATATGTAATTTTATGAAGTTTAATATTAAACTAATTTCGAGAGGAGCCCATGCTCATGATTGACCCAGCTGGCCCACATTAGCTAATCACAATCTTCCAATCAAAGAATCTCAAGTCACTATATATATATCCTCATTTCCTTTCCACAACTATCTTCGTCTGGAGACGCCCTCCCCTCCTCCCCTTCTTCCACCTTTATCCAGAATGGGTGACATGGTGGCCCAGTGACTAGCACTGTTGCCTCACAGCAAGAATACCAATGGCGCCATCTGGTTATACTTGCTGTGCCATCTGGTATTTCTGTGTGGAGTATGCATGTTCTCCTAGTGTCCGCTTGGGTTTCCCCCGGCTTTCCCCCAGGTTCCCCGGTTTCCTCCCACCGTCCAAATATGCTCTATATTATAGATAAAATAAGCCTAAATCTTTTTTCTAAATGTCTTACTCTCAGGAAGTTCACCTTAGTCTCAGCAGCAGGGGAGTTTTACAGGGGGCTAATAATTCAGGAGGGCTAATAATTCTGACTTTAACTGTATGTTGTATAGATATATGTATTCATTTATTGATTCACTTTTTCCGGTCTGCCAGCATCTAGGCTATCTTTACAGTGATCTCAGAATAAATGACAGAATGTTTACAATTAACACATTATAAAAGTCAATTTAAAATAAAGTTAGACAAAAGTTCTAAAAACATTCAGTTAACAGTTTTTTTTTTTATCAAATAACCAGTTAGACAAATGAATAAAACTGTCATTTACATTGACTACACTGAAGTTTTTTTTTATACAGTATTTTTTATAAAAAATTTTAACAATGGAAAAACATTAATGCAACATCTAATGTCCGTTAGGCTAGCAAGCTGGAAAAAGAACTCTAAAAATAAATATGATTAAGTTCTGTTCCTTTGTAGAGTAATAGAGGCACAGTAAGTTTAATGGAGTTTAGTACGGTGTAACACACTGACTGTAATAAAAGCTTTCTGTAAAAACAAAAAACACAGGGAGAAAAAGGATTTTTAGCATTGTAAATAATGATGGAAGCAATTATTAAAGCATTAACTCACTTTTGCCAGCAGGTGGCATGCATGACATGACCACAGCTGCTGGTGTGTGTTCCTACAGCCAGATCAGGGGGCATGAAGAGAGGGTAGTAGTCCACTGTTGACCGGAAAAAAAAAACACTTTAAAAAAAGGACAAAACATTTTCTGAATTCATTGAAGGCAAGACACTTTTTTGAGGCAAGACAAAAACATTTCTTTCATGCATCAGTCATTTTAAGATTTTGTGCTTTTGTTTTTTTTCATAAAGTATATATTTTTTATTTCTGGCATGCAGAAAACATGTTTCTTTTCATGCACTTCTTGTTAAGATTTCAATTACAATATATATTTTAAAATGTTTTGATTTCTCAGAATAATTTTCTCCTTTACTGAAAAATAAATATTCACTTTTAGGAGGATTTGCATATTTTGAACTTCACAGCTGTATTCATATCAATATCCTGAAGGTTTTTAGAGAGGGATCTCTTCATGCATCATTTCATTCATTCATTAATTCATTCATTTTCTTTTCAGCTTAGTCCCTTTATTAATCAGAGGTCGCCACAGCGGAATGAGCCGCTAACTTATTCAGCATATGTTTTAACGCAGCGGACGCCCTTCCAGCTCCAACCCATCACTTCGACACATCTAATTCACACATACACTACAGACAATTTAGCCTACCCAATTCCCCTATAGCATGTCTTTGGACTTGTGGGGGAAACCGGAGCGCCCGGAGGAAACACACGCAAACATAGAGAGAACATGCAAACTCCACACAGAAATGCCAACTGACCCACCCGAGGCTCGAATCATCGACCTTCTTGCTGTAAGGGAACATCACTACCCACTGCGCCACCGTGCTGCCCATGCATCGTTTAATTTCACAACAAATATGATTCTGAATGATTTTCTGAATTATAGAGGGATAAAAATCTACTCTGTAAAAACCCGTAAGAAATAATCGACAAGAACTTTGAACTTGAAATTTTGGAAAAGTTTTCAAATGAGTGCATATTTAATTAAATAATGCATCATTTTTATATTTAAACATAAAATTTGTGACCCTGAACCACATAATTTTTTTTAATGAGATTTATAAATGTAAAAGTTTAATTAGTAAGCTATGGGCGGTACGGTGGCGCAGTGGGTAGTGCTGTCACTTCACAGCAAGTAGGTCGCTGGTTCGAGCCTCAGCTGGGTCAGTTGGCATTTCTGTGTGGAGTGTGCCTTTTCTCCCCGTGTTTGTGTGGGTTTTTTCAGAGTGCTCTAGTTTCCCCCGCAAGTCCAGAGACATGAGCTAGGTGAATTCAGTAAACTAAACTGTCCGTAGTGTATGAGTTTGTGTCCTGGTCCTCAAAGTTGGGGGTTGAGTGTTGGGCTAACGACCCACCTTGTAAAAATGAGATGTTACTAAACACCGGCATGGTGCGGCTAAATATCAACTTTGAAATAAATGGCCCTGGGAGTAAGTAAGTAATAAATAAGCTTTCCAGCTTTTGGGTTGTTAAGATAAGGACAATGTTTGGTTGATATACAACTATTTAAAAAACTAAAATATAAGCTTTTAACAAAATATAAATATTGCAAAAAAAAGTTATTAGAAATGCACATTACCAATTACCAATCAAAAATTAAGTTTAGATAAATTTACAGTAGGAAATATACATAATATTCTAATTATTTTTGACACAAATGAAAATATACATAATTTTGACCACAACAAAATGCATTGTTGGCTATTCCTACAAATGAAGAGTTCAGATGCATTAACTTCTACATGCCTTCCTAATATTTCTTATTAAATGACCTTTTTTCTCAGCTTCCTATGTTTATGTTCAGTCATTTTGTATTAAAGGCAATAAAAAGAACATATTCTGTCCCATTAAAATGAAATTACTGAACATACACATAGGAACCAAAGAAACAAAAAGCTCATTCTGATACTCTTCTAATATACCTGTGGAACATAAGGCTGTTTTTGTGGTCCAAGGTCATTTATACATGTTCTGTGTCAACACTTTCTGCTTATTATCATGTGACTAAATGCACTTCTGATGTAAAGTGCGCAGTGTGTTTCACCTTTGGGGGACAGGGTCTTTCCGCGGCTCTGCGTGAGAACTGTGGATCTCTGCACACATGCGGTGAGCACCATAGCTGGAGCCTGAGCCTGAACCTCCTGCTCCTCCTGGCACAAAATACAGGTGAGAGTCTCCCAGTCCAAGGACCAAACACCCTGCTGAGGCCCTACAGCCACTCGATTCTTATCAACATCCATCACAAAGCTGCACAAACACACAAGAAAAACACAGACATTTGATACACACATTTGTTACATATGCGCTAATGCATAAATGATTTGAAAACTGAATGTCCATTCAATTAAAGACAGAGTGATGAAATCAAATAAAAAGGGTAAAAGAGAAAGCAAACGAATGAGAAGTGAACAGATAAAGTGCTGCGTAAAACATATGCTGGATAAGTTGGCAGTTCAGTCCGCTGTGGCAACCCCAGATTAATAAAGGGATGAATGAAAGGAAAAGAAATGAATGAATGAGTATGATAAAAGAATGAAAAGAAAAAAAGCCCTTCAACGCAATGGACTATATGCGCAGCTAGTGTTTTTAGCCAACAATGAACTTCCGGTGAAAGCGTAATGTGACTATTTTCAGTTTCATAAGTTTTTTTTTTACAGCATCAATGTTGTAATGTAATTAAAATACAATCAGGTAAATAGACTTAAACATTCATTAAGTTGTTCAAGCATAAAATAGACGGAAAACTGCTTAAACGCAGGAGGCGTCTTTAGCTGCAGGCTAGCGCAGAAACACAATTGAAAATACTAGTGTAAAATGAATTTCCATATTTTAAAGACATGGCCCGGAAAAATATAATTTAATGCAGTGCTTCTTGTTTGGTCTGACACCCACTTTATGTCGTATCTCAGCCAGGCAGGGATGATCGCTGTTTTTTTAAAGAAATCAGATCTTAAACGCAGTGATTTTGTATGGGATGACAATTAACCGGAAGCCCTGGGGCTGGCTGGCTGAAATTAAAAGTCTGTGTGCATATATCCCATTCAGGTTTACTTGTATAGTGTTCTTCACAATAATTATCATTTAATTACAGTCAAATTAAAAAATATTAATGAGTTGCGTATAGGGTTGGCAATATATATATATAATATAAGTTTATATATATATAATAGTTTATATATATATAATATAATATATATATAAACTGCAGTTATAGAGCATATTGTGAAAAAGGCTGAATTAAAGAAAAAATGTAAATGTAAGAATGTGAAAGCAAGTGTAAAAGAAAATTAAAAGACAAACTAAAATGAAAGTGTGAATGGGCAAAAACAAAACATCTCAGAATAGTATAGATATTCAAAAAGAGCATTAAACAAAGAAGTGTGAATGCATGTTAAAAAGCCACGAAAAAGAACACTTGAAAGCAGGAATGTCCTGATCAGGTTTTTTTTTT
>CAIGQZ010034880.1:158715-188563 GCA_903798205.1 Danio tinwini
ATATATATATATATATATATATATATATATATATATATATATATATAAAATAGTATAATAACTGTAATAAACTACTAAATATTTAGTGAAATTAACTCACTTGAAATTGGCAACCTTAGCGATGACTGTTTCAAGACCTGTTTCATGGCTTTCCTGTGACACAATTAACAAAATTGATTAATAAAGTCTCTTAATTAATGAAATTTTATGTTAGAGCTGGCCACTACTAAAATAAAATAAAATTAAATACTACAAATAAATAAAAAAGAAAGAATAAAATATATATTTTTAAAATTAAACAATAATAAAATAAAAAAACAATAACTGAAATAAAATAACAATAAAAATATAATTAAGTTAAATTAAATAAAAAATAAAATCGTACATTTTCAGGCAGGCTTTTGATCAAGGTGCTGTGGGCCATGGGTTCAATACAGAGCAGATGAATGACCTCCCTCATAGTGACGTCCTCCTTAGTCACATTACTGATTCCAGGTACATACCGCTCACCTGCATATTTCACATGCAAAAATATATATAGTAAAATAAAACAAAGGCAGCACTTCAACTAATTTTCATAATTAATAACACATGAGCGAAAGGCAGCAAAAGAACAACCATCAACCAAAATCAACCATAAACCAAATAGCAAACGCATTTAGTCAAAATAAAAAGGTCAAGAAGAGAGAACTTGCCTACAATGATGATTATTAAGTAGAGCATCTCCTCTGTTAACCTGTTCCACTGTTTCAGTACTTCCTGTGGAACAAAAACATTATCCAAACCATTAATAAATGAGAAAAACTTTATGATATAAATGATAATATAATAATTTAAATAAGTTGCAAAGCATGCACTTGCTAATATTACATTAACATGAATAATTAAATAAGACCTGACTAAATATACCTAATATATTTTAATAACTTAATATATATTCCTCACCCCCTCTTACAGACCTGATCTTTACTGGAACAGTTGCCATTGAAAATGTCGAAAAGTTCAAATCTCAAAAGTACAAGCATAAGAAAATGATTGGGGTCCATTTTGGAAGCAGCAATCTGCATAGAGTTAAAAATGGAATAATTAAATAAATATATTAGTTGTTATATAATTATTATTATTATTATTATATTTTAATATTTTTTTCAAATAAATATTTTATATTTAATTTTATGCACATACCTGCAGCATGATAACATCCTTATCAAACATTTCATCCCTGCATTTAACATCCTGATAGTAATACACCTAGCAGAGTCAAACATGAGCAAAAGTTAGAATTCATTAGTAATCAACAGGAACATTTAAACATATGCAGATAATCGTTTCAATGATTTTTCATCACTCAAATATAATACATTTATTGAAAGAAGATAAGGAGGCCTGATTTGAAATAAGAAACTGGATTTTAAGCAAGTAAAACTTTATTGTTTTATTATGTTGATTAAAATGTTTCCAATACATTTTGCATTCAATATTAAACATAAAAATTTTTACTCAAAATCCTAATCATTCAGAAAATTGTCAATAGTGCTGCATCCCAATCACCTGCATTAACTACATCATGAAAGTGAGTACTTTTTTTGGTTAAGAAAAAATACTAGCTGGCAGCTAGCTCTCTGCAGCTCTCACATGTTCGCCCACTAAAGCTAAGCAGGGCTGTGCCTGGTCAGTACCTGGATGAGAAACCACATGGGAAAGCTAGGTTGCTGCCGGAAGAGGTGTTAGTGAGGCCAGCAGGGGGTGCTAAACCTGCAGTCTGTGTGGGTCTTAATGCTCCTGTATATTGATGGGGACTCTTTATTGCTCAGTGAGATAGATAAGATGTTTAACCCCGGCATTCTGGTAAAATTTGCCCACTGGCCCATCATGGCCTCCTAACCATCCCTATATCATAACTTGCTTCATCACTGTCTCCTCTCTATCAACCAGCTGGTATTATGGCTGTCATCCCGTCCTCCAGGTGGATGCTGCACACTGGTGGTGGTGGAGGAGATTCCCCCCAAAAATGTGTAAAGTGCTTTGAGTGTTGAGAAAAGCATTATACAAGTGTAAGAAACTATTTTTATTATTATTATTATTATTAATGATAAAAAACACATACATTTTAGTGTGTTACAGTAGATTACGCAAACTTTAGGACATACTACTTCCTTATGAAAGGAATCTGTTCTGTTACTTTGTTTGTTACTGTTACCTGTCAATCATCTTGTCACATCTTTTACAATTATTTCACATTTAATGTTCAACCATTTGGAAATACAGAAGCTCATTAATCTGCCATTCGCAGGTCCTTCATACAGAAAAGAAAATCTCCTTGGGTGTTTGCATAATTCTGCATTCCAAAATGACCAAACATGTCTGCATAAAATTTCACATAATGGAAATAAATGTTTTATTTTCCATTAGGTCAGATATTATTCTACAATCATTTAAACCTCTTTACCAGAGTCTCTCCATTTAACTATTACTCACTATTCTTCACTAAATATTAGCCTCAGTATAGTTACTATTTTGCTTTTGAAGTTCACATTTTTTACCCATGTTTGTAATTCTAAATGAATTCAGCAATGAATGAACACGCAATGTATTGTGGGTAATATTAGCCGTTAAAGTATGTAAGAGTCTGCACTTCAAAATTCTACTGGAAATATTAGACCATCCTGGAAACTTTGTAATACTAATTTAAACATGCTATGATTTGGAACACACTAAGGGCCAAAGCCTAATTCTATTTTATACCCCTTCATCTTCCCCTTGGTCCATTGAAATAGAGTGCAAAATGGTATGGATGCAAATAATCCCCTAAAAAATGGGACACCACTAATACACATCTAATCTTCAGTTGAATGAATTGAAAACCTTATGTTTTCTAAGTCGTGCTCAAGCAACAAGAATGTTGATATAGTGGTTGTCTAGTAACATGAAAAAGTGCAGCACACTGCTCTTTACTAATGTCAACTACAGATGTATGTAACCACAAGAAAACAACATACCAGACACGCTGTAAAAAGCATTTTCACAGTCATCAGACTATTTTTTTTACATTTGTTAGTCTGCAAGGCCCAGTTTTGCCGCGATGATGCTGCTGTAGCTAGTGCACTCAGTGAAAACTCTCACACCCCTTTGTTTGTAGTGTGACAGATAGCATGCAGCATAGGTCTCTGATGTCTTTTTATAGCTGAATATTTTCAAAATCAAAATAACACAGACTGCATCCATAACAATTAATGAACACTGTTTTTGTTACATCTGACGTGTGCATAAGCTTTAAAAGAAACAGATACTGCTCTTACCTGGCTGACAAGTGACAGGCCGTTTCTCCTCCACATGTCGGCACAAACCTGAGCTGCCAGAACAATACATCGAAGAGGCTGCTCTGCGAGCTCGGTGAAATTCAGCTGTGCCTGAAACACATATACACACAACACACCTGTTAAACCAGAGCTACAGACTCATACATCACACATTTTATTTTTTATTATTATAGGGATAGTCCACTCATAAGAGAAAATTGTCATTATTTAATCATCATGTTTAAAGCTGTTTGAGTTTCTTTCTACTGCTAAACAGAAAGGAATTTATATTGGCAGATGATTGTAAAAAAGCTTCCATAACAGACTTTCTTAGTATTTTTTGTTTATTCCTATTATGGTTGAAGGAATGGTTCAAAACAAGACAGTTTAGAACTACTTGAGTGTGATGACAATTTTCATTTCGGAGGTGAACTATCCCTTTAAGGTAATACTCACAGGATCCACAAAGTCAGGGAGGTATTGGATAGCTCCAGTCTGGCACAACAGCACATATAAACCTGAGAGCAGATACAGACTGGCATTAAAAACAAACACACTGCTGTTCAAAGCTTTGGGGTTAAAATGGTGTTTTTATAAAAGGCTTATTCACACAGTAATTTTCTTCTAAAAATATGAGACACAGTACTTAGAAATTGTTTAAAAAAAAAAAAAAAATATTAAACAAATGATAACTACATAAAGCACTTCTTCCCGCCTCTGAGTTCTTTTGAATGGTCCACTGCTTTGGAACTTACAGTGATGAGCGGCGCTGCATGTAGAAGTTTTTTTACGTGACATGCCATCTAAAAAAATGTAACTCATGTCACAATCGCTTCAAAAGATGCAAGATTCAAGTGTAACAGTCACACACACATCTGTCAATAGCATGCTTACATAGAAAAACAATAGAAAAGTAGTGTATAGGAAAGGAAAACTGTGAACTGCTCTTTAGTGTAAAGTTATGATGCCACATTAAAGTCTGCTTTGACTATCCTTTGCCTTTAGTATCACAGTAGACAGTTGTAATTGCTGTGTAAATACATTAATGCCACATTTGAGCTGTGGAAAGACACATAAATGCCACTTTAGACATCCTTCTGTGCAACCTCTGCCATGTTGCTACACCACAATAAAGGATGCATATCGCTCCGTCGCCAGAGCAGCTCTAGGACTCTCTGACCACTGCCTGGTTCATCTTATACCAACTTACAGGCAAAAACTTAAAACTACTAAGCCAGTATTAAGGACTGTTAAGAGATGGACCAACGACACAGAGCAGGTCTTACAAGCCTGTTTTGAATGCATGGACTGGAGTGTTTTTGAAGCTGCAGCCACCAACCTGGACAAGCTCACAGACACTGTAACATCATACATCAGTTTCTGTGAGGAGTTATGCATCCCTACCAGGACCTACTTATCATTTAATAATGATAAACCATGGTTCACACCAAAGTGTGCAGCATAGACAGCAACAAACATCTTGCAAACGAGCTGAATACATTCTACTGTAGATTTGACACCTCTGACCAGACACCTCACACCCGCCCGGACCATCTCCCTACACAGCCATCAACACCTCCAGCCATCTCTCTCTCCCCCCTGCACTTCAGATCAGTGAGGATAATGTGTGTCAGATCTTCAGTAAACAGAAGAGAGGAAAAGCACCAGGTCCAGACGGTGTTTCACCAGCCTGTCTGAGAACCTGCGCCGACCAGCTGGCTCCCATTTTCACACAGATCTTCAAAAGATCACTGGAACAGCGCAAAATTCCATCCTGCTTCAAATGCTCCACCATCATCCCAATAGCAAAGAAACCAAAGATCACAGGACTCAATAACTACAGACCTGTTGCCTTAACAACTGTGGCCATGAAGTAATTTGAAAGACTGGTGCTAGCATATCTGAAGAACATCACTGGACCTTTGCTGGACCCCCTGCAGTTTGCCTAGAGCAAATCGGTCTGTGGATGAGTCAACATGGGACTGCATTATACCCTACAACATTTAAACAAACCAGGGAACTACGCATTATACTGTTTGTGGACTTCAGTTCTGCCTTTAACACAATCGTCCCATCACTGTTCGAGAACAAACTGTCCCAGCTGTCTGTCCCCAGCTCTGTCTGTCAATGGATCACCAGCTTTCTGACAGATAGACAACACCTTGTCAGAATGGGCAAAATCACATCCGACAGCCGCACCATCAGCACTGGTGCACCCCAGGGATGCGTTCTCTCCCCACTGCTCTTCTCCCTGTACTCCAACAACTGCACCGCAAAAGACCCCTCCATTAAGCTCTTGAAGTTTGCGGATGACGCTACTGTTATCGGCCTCATCTGGAACGGTGACGAGTCTGCATGCAGACAGGAGGTGGAGCGGCTGGCTTTATGGTACAGATAAAACAACCTGAAGCTGAACACGCTCAAAACAGTGGAGATGATAGTGGACTTCAGGAGAAACCCCCCTGCACCCCCCCCACTCACCATCAGAAACAGCACTGTTGCAGCAGAAGAGTCATTCATGGTTCCTGGGCACCACCATCTCTCAGGATTTGAAGTGGGACATTTACATAGACTATATTGTGAAGAAAGCCCAGCAGAGACTGTACTTCCTTTGTCAGCTGAGGAAGTTCAACCTGCCACAGAAGCTGCTCGTACAGTTCTACTCAGCTGTCATCCAATCCTTCCTCTGCACTTCAATCACCGTCTGGTTCAGCTTAGCTGCCAAATTTGACCTCCATAGACTACAGTGAACAGTCCGGACTGCTGAACGAATCACTAGCACTACCCTTCCTACACTTAAAGAACTGTACTCTTCCAGAGTGAGTAAAAGGGCTCGCAAAATCACTCTGGACGCCTCGCACCCAGCACACTACCTGTTCAAACTGTTACCGTCTGGTCGGCGCTACAGAGCACCAAGCACAAAAACAGCCAGACACAGGAAAAGTTTCTTTCCTCAGGCCATCTACCTCATGAACTGTTAAATATTCCCCTACTGGGCAATAAACGTGCAATACTTTCTCATACTCACTTGTACACAGCACCTTATAACAATATACAATGCAATACTTTCTCCATTGGCATTGGTACACAGCACCTTATAACCTGTATATTCACAACATATCTGTACATACAATTCAACAACCAGATATTTTTTTTTTTACTTACTGCTTCAAGTAATGAAGTAAAGTTTACTCACACTTCAAGTAATGTTACAAACAGGGTTACATCAAAAGCAGACAGAAACCACAAGAGTATAAATAATGTTGATTATGTCTGCAAAAGTGAATAGTTGGAAAAGAACCGTCACATTTATCAGTATATTAGATGAGTGACACAACATTAGGAATTATTTTTATTATTCTAGATCCAAGGTTCTCAAAAGGCGGACCGCAGGCTGCATTCAGCTCATTGATCTTTTTGTCCCGAACAGTCACAGTACGATGGTCACAGTTTGGTTATCGTGCCCTTACGGCGAATACAGAATAAAAGAACACCTTCACAAAGAACACATTTTTCTGTCAGAAAACGCGACACAACAGCACACACCAGTGGTTCTGCTATTTTCACAGTGTCATGACAACACGTTAACAGAAGCAAGCAACACTAGTCCCGCCTCAGAGTTCTTCTGATTAGTCCACTTCTCTGAAACTGACAGTATGTGTGATAAATGAGTGCTGCTGTGGGTGAACGTTGAAATCGCTTTATCTTCAATCTTAAATTTAATACATAACTATTGTTTTTCCCATTGTTTTAGAAGAGGGCTGAGATCATTTTTAACTATAAATTCCTTATTAGTTTCCTGATTATACAGTTTTTTTTATTACTGTGTTTAATTAGTATTTTTGCATCACATGAAGCTCTTCAGTTCTGCAGCTGAATGTGACAAAACACTTCTGCCTGTTCAAAATAAACAGAAAAGGCAAGCACTGGAGATCTGCTATTATTCCTGTACCAAACCGTAAAGCCAAACCGAGATATATACAGACCCATGACTCCAGTGTACCGTTGCTTTTATTTAAAAATGTAACTTTTTTTTTGTTTTTTTTTAACATTATTATAATGCTTTATAAAATATGCTGCAATGTCGACAAAACAATTAGGTATACTGGGTTCATACACATTTTTACTACTAAAATTCCATGACTTTTGCAAGACTTTTCCAGAACTTTCAAGTATATTTTCATGACGTAATGTTTCATGTAATGTCTACATATCATGGTAAATAATAAGAAAAACAACCATGTTCAAATTCATTACAGCATATCATAGAACACGCAACAATCTATTTTGTTTAAATTAGTTTTTATATCTATGTAAAATAGATTTTGATAATGCTTACACAGCACTAACAATGTGAGAGCAAGCTTTTGGCCAAGGACAGAAAAGAAGTAAAGACAACTAACCTATATTCAAGTTAGGGCTGCACAATATATTGTTTCAGCACCAATATCGCAATGTGTGCAACAGCAATATTCACATCGCAGGATTTGCAATGTTGGGATTATAGTTTAATATAGAGTTGAATAATAATGGAGTAAATATTTATCATCTGCATGCATTTTTAAAGAGATAGTTCACCCAAAAATTACTTACCATTTTTTATTACACTCTTCACTTGTTTTAAACATTTATGATTTTTCTTTTTAAATGAACAGAAAAATAATATAATTGAATAACTCTTATAGTATTGAACCAAGTGACGTGTGAGTAAATAGTGAGTACATTTTAATCATTGAGTAAACTGTCCCATTTTAGGCCTGTGACTGTGTGAACATTTCAATATTTCACATTTGAAAACATCCGGTCACAAGAAATTTTTTGTAACTTTAAAAAAGATTAAATAATAATACAATGAAGACTATGCAGTGTTGATTATTCAATATCTGCACCTGAATAGCGAATACCTGAAAACTATAATTCACTTTTATCTTTACTATATTTTATTTATGCTTGTAATTTATTTGTTATACAATATTCGAGATTTACTCCTTTACAAAATCCCCCCAATCAATCTAAAAAAAACCTGTTAAATCATCTGGTGAAATTGTATTCACATCCCAATATGTCTCACAGAAATACAAAATATCGTAATGTCAGATTTTTCCAATATCACACAGCCCTAATTCAAGTATCCAGATTTGTTAAACTAATTTCCATAACATTTTCAAAACTTTGTAGGTTTTTCCAAACCTTGTCCAGGTCTGGAAAATGCCATGTCAAAATTCTATGACTTTTCCAGGTTTTCCATGACCGTATGAATCCTGTAAATACATGTATTTTTGAATAACATTTTTTATTAAACATGTATAAGTTCACAACCTATCCCTAGACAACCGTGAACACCACCCAATCCTTATGGAACCTTTCATTACATTTTACTGTACTTTGATGGCAACTAAAATAAGAAAAGTGGATAATGAAAACCAGATTTTTAACTCTGCGCGGTAATGTGAATTTACTTCTATGAAGGTATATGAAAAACCAAACTGTCTTATCTATCAAAAGCCTTCTTTAAACAGATAAAATTCAAATATATAAGTGGCTGCCTGTATCTCATGTGGTTGATATTTAGCCCTCAAGGCCACCGAAGTTAAGAACCTCTGTTCTAGATAGTATGAAACTCATGACTACAATTGAGATGTTGACTCCATTTGTTAAATTTGTGCTTTGTAAGTTGAAAAATAGTATAGTAGTATTAACTGTTAAAAGCATACGGAGACCTCTTTTTGAAAACCCTCAAATGTCTTTTTCTGATAGATAAATTGTGCTAACCGGCCAGTAGTCTGGAGATGGGCGTATGGATGGAGACGGGCTCCTGGGACACTTTATATGGCCGTGCATGGAGGATTTGCTTGCACATGTAGCTGTCTTTTGGTTCGCTCCGGAAGGGCTGGTTTGTGCAGGACATTAGAGCTCTGTGACACTCCTGGAAGGCCAACAGCAGAACCCGCTCCTGTGGGAATACAACACACACACGCACACGCACACACACACACACACACACACACACACACACACACACACACACACACACACACAAACACAAACACAAACACACACACAGTGTCACATTTCCAGGTCATTCATTAACCAGTGGATAAACAAGATTTGTAAGCTAATCAGCCATGCAACAGTAAAAGCTTTAAATGTAGACTGCTGGCAATTCAAGCGATTGGTTAAAGCATCACAGTGAAGAATTCTGTACCCTGAAGATGATTATTTTATTTTGATTGTGAGAGGATTATTTCCTTTTTATGAATATGGTTACAAAACACAACACAGCTGTGTGGATAAATCGAATAGAGACATGGCTCTGCATCGATTCTGAAATTTTTGGATTGCATGATTCTCTCTCAAATAGGGCTGTGCAATTTGGCCTAAAATAAAAATCTCGACTGATTGAACATTTTTAATAGATTGCAATTAATGAACAATTATTTTATTTCTTAATTTTTTTTTACCCTCATAGTTCACTGTCAGGTTTTTTACAGTGAATATGCTCACATATTACAAGTGAAATTTTTTTAAATGAAGGGTGCATTACTTGATTTTAAAATAATTGAAGGAAACATCTATGATTATTTAATGAACATCAATGTTGAACAACTGAAATTAAAACATACATTGCCTAAAAAGTACACTCAAAAAAATGAACTAGGAAAACTAATTGAAAAAATTTGATCGATTATAGGTTCTGCATTTCAATTTCGATTACTTTTCGATTAACCGCTCAGCCCTACTCTCATATCAAATCGGAGTCTAGTTTAGTTTTTTGTGTGGTTAAAAACTTGAGAAGAGCGTCATCTGCTGTTAAAAAATAAACTATGATGAATTCTAAAAAAAAAGTTAAAATAATAATCAGAATCGATGCAGAATCACTTCCTGATTTGATTAATCACCACAGCTCTAATTAATTGCAATGAAGTACAAGTTATTTTAGTATATTTTTGCTTATTTTGTATAGCTATAGCTGAGAAAGTTAGGAATACTTAGACTTGTGTGACTCGTTTGTGTTGAGTGCATTGCTTTTACATTAAACATTTGTCTACTGGTCTTTGAATAACATTTTTAGTAAAATAAATATTGTAATTTGACTAAATGATGACTAAAAACACTAACCATTTAACGCCTGTTAAATTAACTTTTTTTTTTTTTACTTTTCATCTGCACCAAGGCTTGTGGCAACTTCCACCATAACAAGGCTTTACAAATTATATAAATCTTAAAGAACTGTATGATTCTCAAGCTCTATGAAGAGTGTCATTTTTGTCTTTTCAGGTGCACTCTGTCAGAAGACAATCGCCTGTGATATCATGTCATTTTGTTTTTTAATGTCAGCATGATGTAGGTCTATAGTTATAAAAATATTTATACAATATAGTTATAATGATATTTATACATGATCAAACTAGTGTGCAACTTAAGCAAAACTAATACTGAAATAGTTTAAAATTTGATTTAGTAGTTCAGCCCAAATAAATATTTGTTGCATTTTTTAATCGTTTAAGTTAATTTGATTGACTATATAAAAATAAGTGTATACTACCGATGCATTTATTCGGTAAAATTGCTACTTTTTACTGTTATGCTATGTGCTTTTGGTTATTATCAATGCACTGTCACATTGATTTCGTATGAGCAGTGTGGCAAAAATAGACCTGCTGCTGCTCATGCTTCGCGCTGATGCGATGCTTCTGCGTGCAGTATTAAAGCTTTATGGCCCATTTCCACCGAGTGGTACAGTTTGGTACGGTGCGCTTTTATGGCCGTTTCCACTGTCAAAAGGTGTACAGAACCGAACTGTACCGTACCCCTTTTTCGGCACCCTTTCAAAAGGGTACCAAACACGAGAAAGGGTACCAAAAGGCAGAGCTAGACACGCAGCTGAACACTATTGGTTTACAGAAATACATCATTCGCTCACGCAACAAACCAGAATGAAAACAAAGAAGCCGCCATGTTTTAATACACAGCCGAGAGATTACAGCATAATTATATATACATATACAGTAATAACGAGCCTTGGTCCACCAGGGCTCAAACGAACTTCGTCGTCTTGATGAACAGCCACAAAGCCAAAAAGAAGAGCAGATTTTACCCTGTGCCCCGTAGTTTTTTATGAGCCAGTCTGAAGCACGAGTGGTTTCGCTTTCTTGCTTGTGCTCGCAGCGCGTCTATATTTGAAATAACAAACTTTTTGAGCTGATGATAATAACGTGCGATTGATTATTGACGTGCTTTTGAAACCTGATCCTGTCAGAAACTGACAAATGCGAGAGTGACGCACGAAAAAACTAAAGGAGAAGCCGGAAAAAAGGAGCACATTATTTTTTCAGCAAACATGAACAAACTGCCATGTTTAACTATTATTATCACCTTTTGGACTATAATGAACTCGGAATGATGGAATTACTTTCTAACAAGAGGCTACACGTGCTGCAGAAGATTAAAGACACATTTAATCATAAGAGATTTGCACTGACTATGGGCTCTATTTCATGTTGTTTTGAACCTAAATAAGGACTAAATGTATGCTGTGTTTAGTTTTTCTGTAATTGGTAACATACCGGAGACTGTAAGGGTCTGTATGTGTTTATATATGTTGCATTTATTTATTTATTTTATATAATTGCAGACGTTACAGTAGGCTATTTCACACTGTCATTGATTTGCAGTTATAATCAACTCATGTTTATAGAAAAGTTAGTAATAAACATTTATACAGAAGCATTTATATGTGGAAAGCATCTGTTTTGTGAGAAGTGCTTCTCATATGATTTGTGAGATCCGTACAGCTTTACTTTAGACATTTTCTCCAGTGAAAATGACATTGACTGCAACTTTCTGTCGTACACCACGACCACCAATAGAGTACCACTGGTACCCTTTTAGCAGTGGAAACGCAAGCCTGATAAAGGTGACCCATACCGAGCCTTACTGTACCAGTCAGTGGAAACAAGCCATTAATCTGTTTACATGGACGGCAAAAAAAACATGTGCTGCTCACGCACTGCTTGCACTCTGCTAACGCGTGCAGTGTAAAACAGCTGTAACACTTTCTATTTTGGCTATCATTTTGGAATTTCTCAATGTTAATTACAAATTTGCACTGCAAAAGTTTTTTAGAAAAAAAACTGCTTTTTACTGGGCATTTGGATTGTGACTGGTTAAGAGCTTAGTATATTTTAGCAGGCTTGTCAACGTTAGCAAAGTAATGCATGCAATTAACACAGAATTCTAAAGTGTTACAAATATTCAAATGGAATTTGTGTAATTTCACCATACTGCGAAACCATGTGAAATTTTCATTACACTAATTCACAAACTAAATTAGTATTTGGCAATATACAGATCACCATATCATCTGCTTTGAGATCACAGATACACAATAAATAAGTTTTTGTTTTACTCATTTGCTCATATATTTAAAGATTCTGATTATATTTAACACATTTTCGACTCGTTTATTTACTTCCCTACATATTTTATTTAGCTATTTTATCATTACTTAATTTACATTCATCTTTATTTTGAGATTGAAACACTAAACTAACACTATCTGACTTATCCATAATTTTTCAAATAAATATGGAGTTGGTTGAGAAAAATATGTTGTTGATTTGGCTTTTTTTGGCTTTAAACCAGATGCGAAAGGTGAACCAGAAGACATTAATCAAGCAATCCTCAAAGACCAAAGTTGTGTCAATAAAAAAAGTATTTTCGTACATTATTGACAAAGATGGTGTTTCCAAGTGTCCATTTTTTTCATATAGACACTAACCCTGATGAAACCTGGAAGAAAATATTGTTTTATAACATTTTTTCAATTTTTCTCCAACCCTTTTCAAACAAAGCTGATCCAACTAATCAAAGAGATTAAGAGCAGTTTTGAACACTTTGATTAATTGAATCAGCTGAGTTTGAATAGGGTTGGAGCAAAACTGTGTAGAGCTGCCGCCCTCCAGGAATTGGATTGGCAAAAAAAAAGTTTGAGACCCATGTTTTATAAGAATCCTCCTTCAGTATACTTCACTAGATATTAATAAGAGAGAAAATCAACATGATGAATGTAATATGTTTAATTTCACCATAAGTGTGTACAAAAAGGTGCAATAAATTAGGCAAACAGTATTTTGCAGCCCTAACTTATAAACATAGGTAATATTTCTGTGGAAACTATGATCCTCTATTTAGAAATGTTGAATTATTTGATTTACTCTAAATACCTCTCATTATATACAATCATGTTATTTCATTAATATTCTCTCATGGGTGCATGTCTCCCTGAAAAGCATTGAAAAAAGCAAGATCTCCAACTAGCTGTGACTTACGTCAGAAGAGCACCAGTCCTGAAACATAGCAAGAATGTGGCGTAGCTGCATCTGGAGTGTAAATCCAGCCTCCCACTCAGGCTCCACCTCCACATGCTGACCAAACTGCCTCTTCACCTCCTCCATCCCCTGACAAACAACCACAGGACATTCAGCTACAGATCCAAGTGAATTAAAGGGCTTTTGTTGGGAGAAAGCATTACCTGCATGCAGCCAAGAAAGTGAAGAAAGACACAAAAACCTTCAAGGAACTTCACTCGTAATGCCTCGGTCCACACAGATGGCTTGCTGATTAGAATGTACCTGAGAAAAAGCAAGATGACACAAATGTGCATTGAGCCAAATGATAAAAATTAACCACTGTCTATAATTGAAATGGTATTCTTGTAGACCTGAGATCATGGAAGATAACTTGAACCCGGAAGAACTTGTCAGGGTTGTGGCCTTGGAAGTGGAAGCGGTGATTGTTGTCTAAATGTTCCCTCATCATGTCCATTACAGTGTCTATAATGACCTTGATGACGGTGCCCTCTTCGATCAACTGCCTTGCCTGGAAGAAAAAAAAAAATGTAATTGAATGAAATGCTAAATGATATTTCTGTCAGAATATATGGACCTGTTCCCACTTAGTTTTACCATACGCTTTCAGTGATCTGATAAGAACTAATGAGCCATTAGCATCAGCAATTCTGCCTGGTATTAAAGAATTTTCACCACTAGAAGGCGCATGATCACAACAAACATAAGTGTAGTTTGATGAAGCTGCCACTGAGTGTTCAATCATAGAAGTTGTGATCTTCAATACATCCTATGGGACTCCTTAAGAAATCATGTTCATGGATGGGCAAAAGTATTTTAAGTTTAATAGCATGGTGGGATGAAA
This sequence comes from Danio tinwini, assembly GCA_903798205.1. NCBI lineage: Eukaryota > Metazoa > Chordata > Actinopteri > Cypriniformes > Danionidae > Danio > Danio tinwini. Next base: position 173,229 of record CAIGQZ010034880.1, read on the forward strand.
GGTAGAATGAAAGCTGTCGAAACGAGGGCGCTGAAGCAATTGAAGCAATATGGATAGACAAGAGTGACATGACATGAAGGCAATGGAGCTTTTATTATGCCACAGTCCACCACATCCAATTCTTCCCCTCATAATCACACGAGAAAGAAACAGTGCTGTTTTATCATACTTAATATATTTTAGGATTCTGTTGTAATGCTGCTCTGTGAATAAAAATACAACATATTAAAGCATCTTTTGGTTTTCCTGTTTTCTATAAAACCAAACCTGAAATTCAAGGTGTGTGATGTCATTAGCATGGCAATACAGGGCACTGTCCATGTCACTAGTTAAAATTGCTAAAGTTAAAAGTGTTAAAATTGAAAATTGCCATTTTCAAAAACACTAGAACATGTAGTCTTCAACCAAGTGTCTGCCTTTCTCACTCAGAATAATCTCCTGGACTCCACTGTTCTCAGTTGTAGAAGCTCTGAGACAGGAAAAAGCTGCATATAAATCCTCTGTGCTCTTTTTACCAAATTTATCTGCTGCTTTTGACATGGTGAATCACCAAATTCTCTTGGCTACGCTCAAGAAAATGGGCATGTCAGAAACTGCTCTTCAGTGGTTCAGCTCGTACCTCTCAGATAGGTCTTTTAGGGTCTCTTGGAGAAGTGAAGTACAGTATCTAAGCCTTGTCACTGGGGTGCCTCAAGGCTCTGTTCTTGGACCGCTTTTTTTCTTGATTTAGTTTAGTTTAAACTTAATTGTCCCTTCTGCTTGGCACAGAAAGGAAATTTGTTATTAACACTGGATTTAAGACAATTGCATACATACAACAATCACACAATAACAACACTCATCAAGACAACAACATAAGTTAAAAATTTTAATTACTGCACATTCTTGACAACCACCCCACTTCAAACAGTGGTCCGATTTAAGATAACAACAGCAATTGGGATAAATGACTTTTTATAAGCATTTCTTCGGACTCTAGGAATTCTAAACCTGCGTCCTGATAGTAACACTTTAAAAGCTAAGTGAAGGGGATGTGTATTATCTTTAAAAATCACAACTGAATGTTGTTTGTGACCACTTATCTTATTTGCCTGATTGATAATTTGCAATAATTTCTTCTCCTGTTTAAGTGTTGGGTTACCAAACCATGGAACAATATTTTTATGTGAGAACACTCTCTATTAATGATATATATGCCATGTTTAAAGTCTGTGTACTAACATTAAAACTTCTGAACTAGCGGAGGAGACTGAGGCGCTGACTTGCCTTATAAACAGCCTCTACATTACTATTAAAATTCAGTTTATTGTCAACAATTGTGCCTAAATACTTAAAACTTGAGACCTGTTCTACTATTTGTCCATTTATGATGACTGGTTTTTAAAATCTAGAATCTACTGCTCTTATTTGACTTTCCAGATATCGCTTTTGTTTTTCCAATATTAAGATGTAATGAACTTTTGCCAATCCAATCTGACTCTTAAATGGAATCACTTGGGTCTGTCATTCAGAAACATAATTATTCCTACCACTCCTATGCTGATGGCACCCAACGCTACCTTTCATTCCAACCGGATGATTCGACGATTGCTGGCTGGATATCAGCATGTCTCACAAATATTTCCTGTTGGATGAAAAACTACCACCTTCACTCGCTCCAAAACTGAACTGCTGGTAATCCCTGCCAGCCCAATGATTAACCTAAACTTCGTTCACAACCTGACGACCAACTGAAATTAGAAGACCACGTTACTACAATTTCCTGATCATGCAGATCTGGTCTATATAACATCAGGAAGATTAGACCCTTCCTATCAGAACATGCTGATCAACTGCTAGTCCAAGCTCTTGTTCTGTCCATGCTGGACTATTTCAATGCTCTCTTGGCTGGTCTCCCAGACAACACCAAGCCTATGCAGCTGATTGAGACTTCAGCAGCAAGACCAAAAAGTCCATGTCACGCCTTTATTCATCAGTCTACACTGGCTGCCAATCACCGCTCGAATCAAATTCAAGGCGCTTTTACTCACTGACAAACCGACTGCTAGCTCTGCACACATTTACTTGAGCCCACTATTTCAAGCTTATGTGGATGGCAGGAGCCTGCATTCGTCTAATGAAAGCTGATACCAAAGGGGCACAAAATCTATTGCAAAGACATTCACCTTTAATGTTTCGTCATGGTGAAATGACTTACTGAACTCTAAGCGAGCAGCTGAGTCTCTGGCCATTTTCAAGAAGCATCTGAAGACTCATCAATACTTAGTCATTGAATTGGCCAACAACATTTCTGCAAATTAGTGTGCTTCCTGCAAATAAATAGGTTTTTAAACCACCTATAGGACACTCTCTGTATGCATCAGACTCTTTATTAATGCTCCTTATTTCAAAAACATTTGCCAATACTTAAGTGTGCCTCAACCACCTGCAAGTAACACTCTCTCTCATATCTGTATGCACCACCAGACACTTTCCTATCAACTCTTGTGATTCTTTTAACAATTATAACAAAGCATTTTTGGGTTTGTATTTCAGTGAAAGTGCATCCAGAATTTTTTTATTTGGACCAGTATTTGAATTTCGGGGCATCCTTAATGAAAAGTAAATAGATTGTGTAATTACTAAGCTGCAAATACAGTAATTACTATGTAATAATTATAATAATTGTAATCAAATAATAAATGATAAAGAGTTATTACTAATAAATAAATGTAATTTGCATTAGCATACACATAAATCACAAATGCTTTGAAATCCAAATCCTATAAAGGATTGTGAGGCTGCATTAATTAGGGCAACAGGAGCCGGGAACACTTCCTAAAAGACATTATAATTTGTACAGCATCTATGTTTATGTTAGTCTATTTCTCCTTATCCCAAGGTCTCCATAATTCTGGACCGGGCCGTATGCTGAGCAGATGCTGTGCAGATGCACTGGTCATGGAGGAGTGGAGAAAGTGAAACTGATTCCTGAAAGACCTCAGTGACAGACGAGTCCCACATTGCCCGTGGGCTCACCTGAACACCTGCCAATGACCTACACAGGCTGCAGCTCTGCACAAGAAGTTTGTCCAGATGAGAAATGGTCATGCGCAACTGAGCTTGGTTTCTCTCAAGGGTTTTTTTTTTTCCTTTACTTTCGTCAACTGGTGAAGTTTGTATCTCACCACTGTCACCACTAGCTTGCTTGGTTTGGGACTTGTGGAGCTGCACATCGATGGATTTGCTTTTCAGTGTTTGAACTTTCAGCAGTGAAATTTAAACCACACTGAACTGATCGAAACTAAACTTTAACTCTGAAAACTAGACTGATGCAGTCTCAATTCACTACAACTTCTATATCAAGCTGCTTTGACACAATCTACATTGTAAAAGCACTATAAAAATAAAGAATAATGTAATAAAAAGTACTCTATATATTTGCAAGCAGGAAACTCATAACTGCAGTGAGAGCAATGGTCGTATAGTTATGAAAACAGTTCAGAGGATACAGACAGATGTTGGACAGTACACACATAATTTCTGCAATTTTGCTCATACCAAAGTGGGTACAGTGAAGATTTGTACAGACAGGGCTGTGATGGAGATGTTTCTCTGATGGTCATCACTGATGAAGTCCTCCTGAAGCTGCTTATAATGCTGAAAGGTGAGATGACATTAAATACATTAAACACACATTAAAAACAAACATGAAAAACACGTGAAACTAAACACAGCTGTAAAATGATACCTCTGTGAATTTCATGGCAAACTGCCTTTTGTATTCTGTGTCCATTAGTAAACTACAGAAAATTAACTCATGGACAACCTTGCGAGCTCCTAAGGAGAGTTACAGGAAATCATGTTTAGATTCTGTGCCAGGCATGTCAATTGCTATCAAAAATTCATAACCTGTAGAGATTGCAATACTGACCTTTATACAGTTTGGCATCGTGCAGCATTAATCGACTGATCAGGCAAAGTTTATCATTGACGGCAGCCGGCTCTAAAGATACCTGGCAGAACACATCCCTGAAGCCAACTATAAAATAAAACAGAAGGACAAAATATCAGAATAAAAAAGGTACTAAAATGATGCACACAACAAATGCAAAAAAAAAAAAGTCTAAATCAAGTTTTTCCTGAAATCTAAGCAGCTTAAATAAGCTAATTAACATTAATAAAGCAATATGAGCAAAAAGCATATATATAGTGTTTAGCATATATGAGTACACCCCCCACAAATCTCTCATTTAAATGAATATTTTTCTATAGGATGCTTTACAATATTATATTTGTGTCTATACATTAGTTTAGTCAGTACTAAAGCCAAATCTAGAGCTTATCTAACAAACAAACTTACGATAATGGCTCAAAAATTAGTAGCCCAAATTTATATGTTAGGGAAAAATATTAAATACAATTTTCAAAAACAGCAATAATCAAGACAAACAAAAAATATATACAATTATGATGAAATGTTGTAGCTTGTAATTTTCTCGCATGAATTTAAATGTATTATCTTTCCATGATCTTGACAAGATGTTCTGTGACAAAAATATTATTTTAATAAATATATCTGTATAATAAATCTGTTTTGTTCAAATGCACCAATATATATATATTACCCATATTCACTGAGAAATGGATACAAATACTTATTTTCAATGGGGTGTACTCATATATGCTGAGCACTGTATCTGGACAGTGAAGTTTATAGTGAACACTATTACAATTTCTGGAAACCAAAAACTTGCTTTTGAAGTTGAATTTATTTTATTGCGATTAATAGTGTATCACATCACAACAAACTAATAAACATAATAACAAACACAAAATAATATAACAACAAAACAAAAAGACAAACGAAGGGGGAAAAATCTGGTAATAAACAAAACATAATACAAAATATACAGACCAGAGAATCCAATCACTATATAATCAATAACATTTTCAAGATGTACAATCCAAAGTAAAATATGATAAAGTTTGCTTAAACATCTTAAATGTTGTAATAGACTGAATATCAGCATGTTTATTATTTCAATCTATTGTACCTTTAAACATAAAAAAATGAACAGAATGTCTAACTTGACAACTAAATGAAAAACATACAAAATATGGTTTTAAATACTAAGGGCATTTAAAATGAACAAATTTAAATGTACTTTTAAATATTTATTTTAATTTTCAGCTAGTGTATTAAATTTAACATGTATCTGAATTTTATTATAAAATGGGACACATACATCAGTGCAAACTATTATAAACATTAGTTTTATTAATTTAAAAAAATATATATATTATTGCGAACCACAATAAGAAATTCTAAAAAAACAACAAAAAAAACAACAAAAGATTCAGAGGGACTCATTTTTTGTCATATGCTTTAGTCATATCTTAAATATCCTGAAAATTATAGGGAAAAAGGTTAGAGAAAAGTTAATGTGATGTCACTACTTCCAATAGTCTACCTGAATAGCCAATGATCTTCTGAAACCATGCGCCAAGTCTGAGAGCGAAAGTCTGATGAGCCATAACCGCGGTGTGAAGGACCTCAACACGAAGGGGTTTCTGGATGATGTGCTCTGAGTTACGCTGTTAATGATCAATACATTACATCTACATGAAGCATTTACAAAATGTTGGAATTTAACATAAAAAAATAAAAAATTATGATTACCCTAATATTGTCCTTGGCTTGTTGACAGGTTCTGTGAGTCCCTCTTTTCACTGCCTTTCGCCCCTGACATCAGAATCACAGCACTAATGAAAAGTCTCTTGGTTGACCATGTGAAACTACATACATTACCTGACAAAAGTCTTGTCACATATCCAAGTTTTAGAAACAACAAATAATAACTTGACTTCAAATTGATCATTTGGTATCAGAAGTGGCTTATATGAAAGGCAAAGACCTCTAGATTACATTTATTTTACCCAAATAAAATATGATCATGCCTTTATTTTTCATAATTTAATTAGGACAGTAAGGTCTGGCTTTGCTTAGACAAAAGTCTTGTCATTTAACAGAAATAATGCACAGCATAGAATATAAAGTCATGGTGCAGTGAAAAAATAATTAATATTGTGTATGACTCCCACAAGCTTGGAGGACTACATACATCTCTGCAATGTCTCAAATGACTTATTAATAAAGTCATCTGGAATGGCAAAGAAAATATTCTTGAAGGACTCTCAAAGTCCATCAAGATTCTTTGGATTCATCTTCAATCCCTCCTCCATCTTACCCCAGACAAGCTCAATAATGTTCATGTCTGGTGACTGGGCTGGCCAGTTCTGGAGCACCTTGACCTTCTTTGCTTTCAGGAACTTTGATGTGGAGGCTAAAGTATGAAAAGGAGCGCTATCCTGCTGAAGAATTTGCCCTATCCTGTGGTTTGTAATATAATGGGCAGCACAAATGTCTTGATACCCCAGGCTGTTGATGTTGCCATCCACTCTGCAAATCTCTGACTCACCCCATATTGAAAATAACTGATTTTTCCTTCACCAAACCTGTGACAATCTTGGGTCCATGCAAGTTCCAATAGGTCTTCTGCAGTATTTGTGATAATTAGTTCAACAGATGATTCATTTGAAAAATCTACCTTCTGCCACTTTTTCAAATGATCAACTACAAGTCAAGTTAAGATTTGTTGCTCTTACAACTTGGATTGACGTAAAGACTTTTGTCAGGTAGTTTAGAAAGCAGATGTTCAGTATACTTACTTCCTTGTCAATAAGTGCAGTATAGACTTGAGCCTGATGCTGGTCACAGGCAATGGCTCGCTGCAGTGTGTAGATGACATGGTCGTATGAGTGATGCTCATCATTGTAGAGAATACAAAAGTAGCTGTCTTCCTTCACTCTGAACACAAAACAACATTAATCTTTAACCTTTTTCAAAGTCATTTTCAAGACAGCACCTCATAAAACTGTGTTCTGTTACGATGTCATTTTGAATTTGTGTATATTCATTTATATTTTCATGTATATTTACATTCCTCTTGTACTGTTTTTGTTATTTCCATGCACTCAGGGTCTGAGAGTAACAATTTAAATTCTCTGAATTTCTATAAATGTGGCAGAATTGACAATAACTGACTTTGTCAATGACTTTGTATTTAAATAAACTCAATGCAAAACAGATAGTTTGGAGTTTATTTTGTGAATTCTCAACAGATTATCAATACCAACATTCTGGAAAAATCTGCTCCATGTTGGAAACACATCTGTGCTACCATTGGCCAACGGTTAATATTATAGATGCTCCAAATTTTTAGCAATGGCTATATTGTAATGTTTAGTGGTCAAAATTCAAAATAACTCAATATTCCATCCACTCTGTGTATATTCTGCTCATGTACACGTACTGTAGATACTTATCTATGAATGAACTGCACATGCTCAAAAGCACTTGAAACCACTGGAAAAGCAAAGTCCACTCAAATAACTTGGCGACCGGTCATTTCTTTGTAGTACACTTGTTCCTGCTGCTTGCAAAGTGCAACTGTCATAGCAACACTGGTAAAATGACACCTTTCGACTTGTTCATTGTCAATATATTTTTACTCTCAGTAAAATGTGGTTATTGTATTGGCTTGTGGGACAGAATCTTATATTTCCATTGTTTTTATAAGCAAGTGAGGTTGACCATTATACATCAGCACCTTCTGCAGTACCTCGTACCTCATTTTTTGAGTGTCAAGGTAAAATAGTTTATACTCAATGTCAAAATAGTCAATAGTCAAATCAATACTCAAAATAGCAGCACTCAATGTCAGTATCAGAGCAATGCACCAATCAGAAAAACTCGAAGGTCGGTCAAGGATTGCAATCTTCTCTGTATAGAGTTGACAAGACAACTCTATTGACGCACATCTGAATACTGAATACAAATATCGTTACAGCCCTACTATAGCCATATTTAGCTAGAGAAAAACACTTACAGGGTGATTTCACACTAGCACTTTTGGTCCACACCCAGGTTCGTTTGACGTCAAAGTATGGTACGTTTAGCTAGTGTGAACGTGTCTTCTGAACTCGGGACAATCGAACTTGGCAAATGAACCAAGTGTGAAAGTACCCTCAGTGTATGTTGTGTAATCTGATTCGCATCACGTAGTGATGACAGCTGGAGGAAGAGTAAAACCTGAACACTTCTGGTCAATGCAGCAAAGCAAATCCTTTATTAAGCTTATATTTTTTGCAATTTTTCTCTTTTAGACAAAAACAAAAATCTAATTTTTGAACAACAATTTTAGACAGCTGAAAAATCGAAGCATCCATAAAAACTGTCTGTAGCTATACTACATTTTTTAGCTCAAAATTGATAAAAAAAAACCTGATCTATAGCGTCTTTAGAAAGCATGTGCCACGATCATGGAATTTGGAAATGCCTTTCTGTCTTCCCACACAAAGAAAGCTGCAGAAGCAGCACGTCTCACTTACTTTGGCTTGAGCTCTTCTGACAGTTCATTGTTCTCCTCCCAGATCAGCATGTCTGTTGTGTACTGCAGCAGCAGGTGGAACAGCATCTGAGCCCTTTCCTGAAGGCCTGGATCCATTACACACTCATCCTGAAACACACACGCGCGCACACACAAACACACACGCGCGCACACACACGCGCGCACACACACACACGCGCACACACACGCGCGCACACATGCACAAACACACGCACACATACAACAGCAACTGTAACAAAGAGACATGTATTGTGGTTTTTCATGATTTTCTTGCTTGTGCTCATCTACAGTCGAAGGTTGTTAGGACTGCTTTGTTTTGATTTGTTTTGTATCTTTTTGTCTGTTGTAAGTTGAGGCGTGACTTCAGCTCACCTAATGATCGTCATCGCTCTTATTTAAACGAAGTGTGTGTGTTCGTCGGGGCCACTGATTCCTTATTGTTTGGGCAGTTGGCAAGAGTTACGCTCCAATTTGTGGCATTATGTTTTGTTTTGCATCCTTGCACTAGCAATGACAACACTTACTGCATCCATTTATATGCAATTCACACTAATTGAACCTACTGATACTGATGCGTTAGAATAAATATTATGCTTACTTTGCTGTGTCATTTCCCTTAATGTTACATCTTTGGGCCAGGTGTAACAAACGTAAAATTATTAGGTAATGAATTATTAGTAATTGTAATTATTTTTCAAATATTTGGAAATTCAACATTTTCAGCTTAATTATACCTTTCCAACCTTTTGGGTGGTTTTATTCGCTGCTACAAACAAAAACACAAGATCTGTTTATATTCATATGTACATTTGCTTGTTAATTGCAGTAACCTTAAAGTCCTCAGCATCACCTGATGATAACAATCTGCATGAGCTCATGAATCTTGTTAGACTAATTACAGTCCAGCACCAAAAAAAGCTCATTTGATTGTACATGAAGCGAAAACACAAAAAAACAGCAAACCCAACAGGCTCTTTGAGCAGGATGTGATGTTTGTTGTTTTGACCCATCTGTCATGTTCATTATGTGCGTGTTCAGATCTGGCCTGAGGGTGTCAAACACTGAAAAGGCACCTGCTGTTTTCCCACAAAGGTGAGGATGTGGTAAAGTGAACACGAGAGAGTGTAAATCTTGAGCCCTGATCTTATCACAGCTGACAGATTGAGTTATCAGACACTCGAGTACAACATCTGCTTTTCCAGAGCCCAGTCCTAGTCATGTCCACATCCAATATCATCACTACATCATCACTCGCTGAGATACGGCATAGCATTTGCTTTTTATAAGTCTATTTAGTTTTATTCACCTTTTATTGAGCTTCAGTTTTAAATTTAATTAAACATCATTCATATTTCCTTGGTAGGACGCTGAAGAAAAAAAAATGCCTCATTTCATTTATTTCCAGTTTATGGTTATTGTATTTCAAGCAACAAATATTTGTATGCTTTTAGTTTTGGTTTACAATAATAAACCTGTATATAATGGATGCCATCTTATCTCTCTCTTTCTTTCGCTCTCTCAAAAATTTAAATAAAACAAAGTAAAATAAAACAAAGTAAAATAATAATAAAAAAAATAAAGTGAAACAAAGTAAAATAAAAATAAGAAAAATTTATAAACTAAAATAAAATGAATTAAAGTAAAGTCAAATAAATTAAAACAGAGTAAAATAAAGTAAAATAAATTAAAAGTAAAAAAAAAATTAAATTAAATTAAATTAAATTAAGATTTTTTGGCATGACTTGTGAAGTATTTCCAAAGCAGAAGCATTGAAAAATACAATACACAAATAAAATTAAAACTAAAGACGTTCTCCTAATAGCACATCATTTTGTCTTGGTCTGGCAGGTGCAGACTTTTTCTTTTTTTTTTTTTTTACATATTTTAAAGCTTTTAACTGGGAATTTACATTTGCTTTATTGGTTTGTTTGCTTATTCATACTTTCATTCATTTTACTTATAAATTAAACTCAAAGTTAAACTCAACCTTTATTTTATATGATTTTTTAAATGAATAAATTGCTCATGAATTGTTGATTTGAAGCAGTTTTGGAAATTAATTGAATGTGTTCGTTCATGTCCTTATTTTGTGAATCGAAAGATATTTTACACTGTAAAAAGATTAAGTGGATTGACCCTAATACAATTAAGTCACACAATTAGTGTGTGTAAGTTGACAAATATTTGATAACTTCTATGGATGATTTCTACTGTGTGGTACAGTTGGGTACAGTACAGTTCAGTGCTTATTTTATTCAGTAGTTTTATTTCTGTTTTTACTGACAAAAGTAAAAAAAATAAACAGTACTGTACCAGTTTTTGGGCATAAAAACTGAATTATGCAAATCATAAAACCCTGTAACTTAAATTAGGAAAATTCTGAAATGTCATCTTCATCTTTCATCACCTTCATTGTCATTGTGCAACAAACACATTCATTAAAGTCTTTCTTTTCTCTTCTCCCCTCTAGCGCATGTTTTTTTTTCTAACTAGTTTTGCATACCAGGCCTCCAGCATGTCATTTTCCCACACAAATGCAGGGCCAGATCTGGTTATCTGACCTCATGGCAGGAAGTGAGTTCAACAATAATGTTAATAGAAAAAACTGGACAACAATCTAAATATGGAGAGTGCACTGTACCGTCTCCATAGTAGCTGCAGTGCCAGGGTCATGTTGAGAGCAGCAGGGTCCAGTTTTCCAAGCCTCCACATCTCCACAGTCACAAAAACCTCCTCCTGATGAGGCATGCATCTGAGGGGGCAAGACAAATTATAATATAATAATCATAAAAATGACATAACATTAAATACATTATATATATATATACACATATATACATATATACATAGATTCAATGTGGGCTAAAAATCTGTGGAAATATGTGGATTTCTGCATGCAGCGTGGGCCAACTCATAAGTAATACATACAATAAATCTTCATATAAATTTTTACTAATGTTAAAGATTTACATGACAAGGGAACGGACTGACATTTGAATGTAAATAACTGAAAAATTATACTAAAAGATTAATAAATAAATAAATGAATAAATATTATAAATATGCCAAAACCAATCACAGTTTATTCAATAATATTCATAAAACTCATTAACAGTGCATGTACCTTGTAGCGGTGGCTTTTGTGCACACTCTTCTGAAAGCATTCTATGCAGAGCACACAGGTGGGATCTATTGCACAATCCCTGGAAATAAATAAAAGCACACTTTAAGAAAAGAAAAGCAATATCAAACAAATATATCAGTGATGGCAACTAACACATTTCCATCAGCATCTAACTGTGCATGAAAAAAGCACATATATGGAGCTCATTGCACACACATTAAACCAAAGATTATAGAATACACAAGACATGTCACTTGTATAGTTTTGAGTGCGGAAAAGTGTAACGTCAATATGGCGAATGAAGCCCCGCCTACTAGTTCAGGAGCCAATCATCGATTGCTATATGGCAAATAAAGCCCGCCTTCTAGTACAGTAGCCAATCTTCGATCCCTATAGGCTGACGATACTCCGAGGGAGCAGCTTGAACCAGACGTGAGTTTCTGCAGATTTTGTGTTATTTGGATGTTTAGAAATAAAACTTAATTTTATTGGTGATTCCTGATATGAAATTTAATCGTAAGCTTGGCAAACAGTTTTGGAGAATTTGATGTTTCCCCATTCAGACAGAATGCCAGAGCATACCGAGAGGTGTTTCAAAGATGGCTGTCGAGTAATATGACTTGCCTTAAAGGCACTTTGATCATATTACTATTGTAATTGTATTACTAATGTCAGCACCTTTGTTTACTATTTAATGTAACACAATGTGGTGTCACTATAAAAGTGAAGGGAAAGTAGTATCTTGACAACGACACACATAATGGAGAAATAAAATATTTTTTGATTATTTGTGAGGTAAAACGTTTTCATTTTGGTTTCAATTTGTTTACATTACATTTGTATCTCCCACTGGGCTGTCACTTACGCATTCTGAGAAAAATGTAAGACAAGTATCAATAAAAGTACTGTACCAATAAAGCTATTTAATGTTTTTCATTTAAGTTCATATGACAGATGCAAAGCATATTACAGGCAATTTTGCCCATTTATTTCCTTGTAGACCTGTCAAAAATATAGATATTTTGATACAAAGCAATACTGAAATATTTTAGATATGGCTTTTCCAGAGTATTAATATAAAAAAGGTGCTGTTGATATGAAATTTGTTGGTAACAACCAAATAATTCCATATATGCAAAGAAAACAAAAATCCAATTAGTCTACAAATGATGTTATGTGCAATAAAATAAAATGACATAGGAAAAAAGTATTGAACACATGAAGAAAGGGAGTTGTAGAAAGGCAGTGAAAGGCCAGACAGCAGCTGAAATCTCTCAGTAGTTCTTCAGCACCCTCTGCCCATCATCACTGTAGATTCATATTAGCTGCTTCAGTCCAACATTTACATTATCAGGATGATGAAGATGAAACCAGAGTGGACATTTCAGCAAGACAATGATCCAAAACACAGTCAAGGAAACTTTCAAATGGTTTTAGATAGGGCTAGGTGATAAATTGGTTTTATTGATAAACTAGAGTGTAAAGTTTACATATATTTGTTTGAGTTGGAGTTGGGGGAAAAAATGGGGATTTAAAGAAAAGGCCATATCGCCTCGCTCTAGTTTCGAAGGAATAAAATTAAAAATCAAGCTATAGAATAGCCCAGCCAATCACCTGACTTGAATCCAATAGAGAATACAAATGAAAGATCAGATTTGATAGACAAGAAATTAAAGAAACATCAAGATTTTTAAGAATCTGTGAAAACCTGAGCAATTCATGTGACTTCATTCTCCATATGAGAGAGTAAGCCTTTTTATAAAATATTAAATGTTTCAGTAGTTTCAGTACTTTCTCCTTGTGTCATGACATTGTCATTACCTATAACTCATTTTTCAGTTTATTTTGTTTTGTTTTATTTTTATGTTTGTATTGTTTGGGTTTCTACCAAAATATGGTCCAAGTCCATGTCAACAGCTCCTTTAAAAATATTATTCCCAGGAAAAAACATTACGTGTTAAATACTTATTTCCCCCACTGTATATTAATACCAGTTGTGCTTTCTATCATGTGCATTGCAGTTCTACTAAACTAATTCATTGTTATGGTGTGTTAGCGCACATCACAGTCTATAATCTGCCCTGCCATAGTTTGACCTTGTTCATAATGCAGTGTTTTAAGCAGTGCAGTTTGGCTTGGTTTCAGTTCCAATATTTAAGTGCTGGACTGAGCAACAACGCAAGTGCTTGCGTGCTGTTGATCTGCAGGGATAAATACTTCCTGCATCTCAAAATCTGTCTTCCTCATAAACACAGTCAGTTGTGTCTTAATGGAACGTAAACAGTTGAGGAAGAAATCAGCTATATTGATATGCATGCATTCGATATTAAAATGAGATCAGCCTAATACAGCTGCTGCTTTCTGTCAATATTAAAAAGACAGAGAAAAAAAATACTGTTAAGGCCCCGGTATTCTTCAAACTAAAAGGAAGAAAAAACTTTTATTTTTATTTTTTTTTTGAGAGCAAAAAGAAATTCTAAAAGACTGAGTGACGGTATACCCGGACACCCCCCGTGCTATTGGAGGTGGAGTTGTACATGTGTCATGTTGTTGGCGTGTACCAGTCTACTCTTAAACACAACAATTGTCCGTAAACATCTGCTCTGCTCCGTAAAAACCAGCTCTGTTACTTGACTTTTTGGTTTTCATCTTGGTGTTGTTATTGTTCTCCTGTCTGACCTCTGTGAAAAGTAGAAGTGAATTGGGGCAGAAGTAAACAAACACATGAAAGGTGAAGCTCCTGAACACACCCAACGTTTACGTAAACACAATGGACTAATGGTAGCTCAAAGGTCAAAACGTAATACCCCCAAAAGTTTGCTTTGGTGAGTGGTTACGAACTGCCAAAACTAATTTAGAAAGAACTGAATTTTGGCTGGATTTTGTTCGAAATGATGTCATTTCTGTTCTTCTTTTGGTTTTGTTGAAGTATACCGGGGCCTTTAGACCTGCTTGAGGCACTTAAAGCACTGTTTTCATTTATATCTTTATTCTATCAAATTTATTTAGGCTATTTATTTGCTTGTCCTTATTTGATTACGGTCTGTTCACTCGTCTTTAGCAATGTTTGAACATACAGTTGAAGTCAAAATTATTAGACCTATGAATTTACCTGTTTTCAAAATTATTAGACCTGTTTTCCCTTTTTCAAATATCCAAATTATGTTTAACAGAGCAAGGATTTTCTTAACAGTATTTCCTATATTATATTTACTTCTGGACAAAGTCATATTTGTTTTATTTTGGCTAAAATAAAAGCAGTTTTAATAAAAAAAAATATTTTAAGATCAATATCATTAGCCCCCTTAAACAATATATTTTGAATGCCTACAGAACAAACCACTGTTATACACTGACTTGCCCAATTACCCTAACTTGCCTAATTAACCAAATTAAGCCTTTAAATTGCACTTTAAGCTGTATTATCATCATGACAAAGGTAAAACAGACTTCAACTCTATATGTTTTGCAAGTATTTTTTATTCTGTAATGCTGAAATTGGAACTGACGATTGTGAAAAAAAAAGTATAAACAAATAGAATGAATCCTCCTGATACGTTCAAATAATGGCATATGATTTAGTAGGGGTGTCAAAATTAATTGTTTCTTCGGTGCACCGCTATGCAGATGGGGACAATTCGACATCGGTTCAGCAATAGATCATAACCGGTTATTACGCACTGACGTCATTTGTCCCCTATGCACGATGACGTGGTAAAATACTATGGCGAAGGAGGCGAGGGTGAGTAAATAAAACA
>CAIGQZ010034880.1:198778-221105 GCA_903798205.1 Danio tinwini
ATATATATCTCACAGGTTTGGTTGTTTGACTCTTGCTCTTGTCTTTAGAGCCAGCAGTGGGCATCTCTTTCGTGTGTCCATCAGGGATGTAGAGCAGGACACAGGGACTCTCCCTGCAGCTGTGAGGGCTATATGACAGTCAAATGAAGCACAGAATTACAAACAGAGCATAATCAGACAGTTTACATTTATATTTTTAAAGTGAAAACAGGTTCATATAAAAATTCTGAGTTGAGTGTTGAAAAAATTTGAGGTGTAACCTGATTGGCTCGTAAGGCTGATCACAGATATAGAAACCTCGTCTTTGCAGCTGTATGATGTCTCCTTTCTTCAAGTCTTTCAGACAAGGGTCTCCTATCATCTTCTCCTCTATCTGGAGACAAATTGTACTTTAATACAACATTTGAACATTATATGCACAACCGTTCAAATGCTTGGAGCCCTTAAACTGCAAAAAAACATCTCGCTTTTGTCTTCTTTCTAATTCAAATATCAAAAAAATTCTTAAATCTAGAAACATTTTCTAGACAAGCAAAAAAATATTGTGGTGTTTTTAGAATAAAAGTCAAAATGAAGTAAGTTTTTGCTTAAGCAAAACAATCTAGAATTTTGACAAAATATTTCTGAAAACTACTGCCTTTTTGGCTTGTCTAGAAATTGCTTCTTGATTTTATGAACAAAAACTTGAATAAATGCAAAGAAAAACTGATTTCAAATATGTTTTCCTTACGACTTTCTATGTATTAAAAACCTTGAAAAAATTATCACATCATCTTAAAAAAAATTACAAAGGTTACAACAGTTTTTAATATTATAATTAATAATAAATGCTATTTGAGCAACAAATTAGCCTATAAAAAAAACTTTCTGAAGGATCACACAACTTTGCCACCACTGGAATAGATTTACATCAGTTTTCTATTTTTATATACACAAAAACTTGACTCGAGTAGCACACCTTGCTGTTCTTGTTGATGTAATCCTTGAAATCGTCATCTTTGCCCAGGACTGGTTTGGTAATGAGGTGCTGGTAGTTGACACACACAGCAGGCACGAAGGAGGCACGGCTGGATTCAGCAAGCCAGGTGATCTTGGTGGTCTTTTTATAATCTGTGTTCTCCAGGTTCAAACGGCCATCCAGAGACGAGATCGCTCCACTGCTGTCCCTGCACACATCAAGACACAAGACATCAGAAATAAATCAACATGTAACCACACACAAACACATCAGGTCCAGGGTCACATATTAGGATATTTTCTGAAAAAACATGCGACAATAAAGAACAATTAATGTCATTTGAAAATTCAGCTTTCAGCAAATTAGGGATCATTTATAACAAATCAGTTCATACAATCTAAAAATATGTCCCAATAGAAAGTTTACTATTAATTTATTTGGAGTAAAACTTGGTAGTAAAAAAGTACTGTTTTAAGGCATTGCATGCCTGCTTTAATCATGTTCCAAAAATTTACCGGTGGATTTTGGTGATGATGATGTTTCCCCAATTAATAAAAGTGACGATCTCGCCCTCAGAGAAAGTTTCAGCGTCAGCGCCCTCGATAAACACCTTCGGTCCATACCACACCTGCTTCAGTCCCACATCTGCATTCTGAGAATGCACAAAACATGTAATTACTCAGGGTTCTTACACATTTTTCAATGTCAAATTAAAGCACTTTTCAAGCACGTTCGTACAGTTTCTAACTTTTCATTAATTTTACAAGTGTGGCAAATGACATATTTACATCATATGACATTATATCTGATGATGTTTGTTACAGTATTCTGTATTATAGTATAGTATTCTTTTGTCCCTAGCCTAATGTTGAATTACTGTCATATACTCTCTTAATTGTCATTTACTCACATCTTAAATGTGAAAAAAGATGGCCAGGTCACATTACCAGGGTTCTTACACCTTTTCCAACTTCAAATTCCAGCACTTTTCAAGCACTTTCAAGGTGCATTTTATGCTTTTCCAGCACTATGGGAAACACCCATACACTCTTGCATTCACACACATAAACTACAGACAATTTAGCTTATTCAATTCCTCTATATCGCACGTGTTTGGACTGTGGGGGAAACCGGAGCACCCGGAGGAAACCCACACAAACACGGGAAGAACATGCAAACTTCAAACAGATGCCAACTGACCCAGCCAGGACTCGAACCAGCGACCTTTTTGCTGTGAGGTGATCGGTGCTACCAACTGCGGCACCGTGACGCAGAGCTTTCATCAATATTACTTTTTATTATTGTCAATATTACTTTAGGTTAGGACTAAGGTACTGTTGTAACTGTATGCAAATGTCCCACCTGTCAAATGGTGACAGTTAAGGGGTTAAAGGAAAACATGTTTAATGTTTCAAAATGCATCACCCCTCTGTTTGGGAATTTGGCAAAACAAAAGTTTAACAATTTTAGCTTGTTCTATTCAAAGTTTAACAAGTTTGAATAGAACAAAACAAAACTCGAACAGACAAATCTTGAAGAAAACAAAATGTGTGGATTCAGTTTTAGTACCTTTGGATGTTTGGGAACCTCTTTCATCGTCTCCTTGGCCTCAGAAACACAGACTGGAATGACCTGTGAGCTTAGCAGGGCGGTAAATCTTGGGGCTACTGGATCAATGACCTAAAGAGAGAGATTGAGATAGAAATGAAACACAAATGACTTATTAGAAAAGAGTCCACCTAAAAGCAGCCAATCTCTCACATTGCTGTGCACGGACAGACAGATGAAACAAGATGTGTGAGAACAGGTACAAACGAGTGACATGAAGAGCAGGGAAAGCCAAACACTGCACCAAACAACTCTAAAAGCCACTGAGGTGCATAATTACCAAAACACCAACCATTTCTGCATTAATGACTTGACCACCATCGTCAGGTATTCAGAGGGAAATCAATAGTGAAAGCTTTATGATGTGTCACTTGGCAGCGAAATGAGTTGGACTGAAGACAGTAAACTGTTCTAAATTAATGTTTGGATTTTTTTTTTACCACTTTCTATTGAATCTGCCAGAAGCTGTATGAGGGGAGGAAATGAGCGAAAGCACAAACACAAACAGGCTGCTGATGGGAGGAAGAGGGAAAGAAAGAAATTGTGCCATAAATAAATTCAAAATGCATACGTCAAAAAAAGGCAACATTTCAGTAGATAATATAAATAGCTAATTGTACAGTTCAATTACACCTTTGATTGCACCATAAAAATGAGCATGCACTACTATTGGACAGTGGCTCATCAATATATCTCCAAGACAGATATATTGACTAATATCAAGAACAATCGATTCTCTAAATCAGAGATGCCCAAACTAGGGCCTGTGGGCAAAATTTGGCCCATGCTAACCTTTGATTTGACCCACCATCACATTTGAAAAAAGAAGGAGAATGATGAGGAGGGTTGGTTGGGGCGAATATCTCTGACAGAGATCATCTTTTCCAATTTAAACGTAACCTTTTGTTTATTTTGTAAATGAATCTGACTTTTTAAAAGGTAAATACTGTCACTCGATGCATAGAGGGCGATGCACAAGACATCAGGAAGCAAATCAAATCAAAGGCACGTGAAGCTTAAGGCTGATATATATTTCTGCGTCAAGCGCACACATATGGTTGCATAGCCCTCGCCAACCTCTCAAAAAAAATTAACTACACGTCGCAACTAAGCATAGTGCAAGCTCTGTGATTGGTTGGCTTGGTATCAGTGATGAGCTTGGACGGAGCTGAGAGCTGCGAACCTGATGGAGTGAGTGTTTACAAGTGTTGAATAGCGTGAAGGAGCTCCAGATGGAAACTTTTGTTTTGTGTTTACCTAATGATTAAAGTTGTTGCACGTCAGCCATTTCCTGCCTCTGAATGAGCGAGTTTTATCTACTTGAAGTGTTCAGAAAAAAAAATACCAGCGAAGAAACTCGACACAGAGGCACATAAAAACCTACTGCCAGCTAGCGTTTCGGAAAGGTTATTGCAGAGCAACACAAACAGCACGCAGAAGTATGAATGAATGCCTACGTGCAAGGTAGGCGCTGTGGGTCACACCGATCACTCGAGGCAGAAGTATAAACCAGCCTTTAGTGTATTCAGCATTGAACTCCATTGTGTTGTTAATGAATTATGTTTTTACTGTAATAATTTCATTATAAAAAATTTAGAATTTCATATTAGTTAGTATATTTAATATGTTTAGTTATTTTGAAATATTGGGAAATTAAGAAATTATTAATGGAAAATTAAATGTAATACAGTTTGGTGTTTACCTTCGGCCCACAGCCCTCAATCAAGTTTTTGCCACTTCATAAAAAAAAGTTTGGGCACCCCTGTTCTAAATTGTACATCAATTATACTGTGACTTTTTTTTTTTGCTGGTACCTTAGCATGTTTAAGTTAGTTAGGAATAAATAAGTATGAGAACAAGCCAGTAGATTACACAAATTCCTATCTTGAATGATTCAATGAAACATTATTTTATCCTACTTTTTTAAACAGCTGATTCACAAACAGAATGACACATCCTTCCTAGAACAGCCCATACAAGGCTTTAAGGTCCATTTTAACTTTAAAGGGAAAGTTCACCCAAAACCGAAAGTTCAGGCATCATTTTTTCACCCCTTACTTGTTCCAAACCTGTTTGAGTTTCTTTTGTTTAAAATAAGAGAAGATAATTTGAAAAAAGCTGAAAACCTGTAACCATTGACTTCTATAATATTTGTATTTTCTACTATAGAAGTCAATGGTTACAGGTTTTCAGCTTTCCTCAAAATATCTTCTTTTGCGTTCAACAGAAGTAAATAAAAACTTAATGGTTTATAACCACTTGAGGATGAATAAATAGTGAGGGTCAATTCTCATTTTTGGGTGAACTGTCACTTTAAAACTAGAATGATAGGGCAGCAATAAATCCACTTGTTGATAATAAAGGAGAAAAACCCCATAACATAGTAACATAGTGTTTCTGTCAGTTTAATCGGTTGTTCTGCACTGAATACGCAACACTGAAGCACACAAACACTCAACACTCCCTCAGAGATCGCACCAATATATGATTCAGGTACAGAAATAGCGTAAGCTAAGTTTTAGATGTAATAATCATATGTTTCATATTTAAATCACATCAACATGTCTATTGCAGCAGCATAAACAGAAAATCCTGATTCATTCCATTACCTTACATGCCAGCACCAAATAATGACTTCAACAAAGTATATACAAAATGACATTTATTCAGGGGCAATAAAAAATGTATTAACATTTAATAAAATAAAAATTAATTATTTTCCTAACTGTACAGTTTAATAGGACTTTTTTGGGTTCGTAAACAAGCCGTTTCACATCATGTTAGGTCTGTCTAAGCTATGCAAAATCAAAAATATATATCTTTAAGCATGTTATAAGTTAAGAAGGATAAGTTAATGTTATCGGTCTACTTTTACGCGGTTATTCACCATGATTGGTAAACAATTGGCAGTCAGCCAGTAAAAGGAAATGTCTGGCTATTTTTTTGACGTGCACTTAAAGGAATAGTTAAAGGCAGTTACCCGTGTTATTAAACGAGGAAGAAATCATGTTATTAAACAACTATCATATTATTTCCATGTGCTTTCGGATGTAGCACCAACATATGCTGCATTGTAGACAAAGGGGTAGGATTTTCAGCAGTGAAATGTCCCACCTCCAACCTCAATGTATACCAGTCAACCGCATATCACAGTCGCATTTTCACATGAGAGGCATGTCCAAGCCCAATACGCGAACATGCACACTATACTGACACTTAGATTGAACTGTTGAAAAAAGTCATTGTTTTTGTATTTTGTACTGTATTTTCAGTATTCTCATAGCTTGATATTTTGAAAAACCTTGCTATCTAAGGCGGATGAGGGAGCTCTAAGATTTCAAACAAAATACATAATTTGACAAAGTTGTTAGGGGTTTGGAACAACATGAGGGTAAGTAATTAGTAATTATTTAAATTTTTGTGAGAACTAACACTTTTACATTTAGAATGACTACATATGATTTTTTTTTCATTTCGGAGTGATGAAAAATCATCTGCCAGACAAACAATCTTGACTTCCGTGAAAGCCATAGATCGGGAAACAGAAAAGTTAGAAGGAAAGATAGAAACCAACAATGCAGGGAAGTGCAGAAGCGTGAGGAAGAGGAACAACAGGAGTAGAAGTAGGAATACCTTTTTACAGCTAACTGGCAGCTTGTAAACAGAAGAGTGAGATTCTTTAATGTAGAAAAGGGGACAGAGAGCTCAGAGAGAGACAGAATGGGAAGTGTTTCATTGTACTCACAATTAATCACTCGATTACCACAACTGTGCAAACCTGTCTGTCAGTAGCTGAGAGCCAGTGTGCTAGCGCATTAGAGCCAGTGACTAAAATCTATAAACAAATTTGGAATTTTTAAAGCTTCTTGCTATAAAAACAGTAAAATTTCTGCTCTTAGATAAAAATTTTTCGAAGAGTTGATAGTGTTAGAAGAATAGTTGAAAGAAATGATGATAGAAACTATAGTCTCAGTTGGACTGTTCCAGTACAGAAATGGATGATAAAACAGAATGGTGCCAATCCAAATAAATAGGAGAAGGCTGGAGCTTGCAGGTAATGAGCAGAGTGTTAAAAAGCTCTGAACATGAAGTGTTAAATGGAGAATTGCAAACGTGGCAGGTTTTGAAAGATGATTATATGAAAAAAAACAAAAAACATGGCAGCACATTTAAAAGCAACACAGAAATAGTGGTTCCTGTCAAATTACTGTTGATTAATATTAAGAAAATGAAGTGATGTGTTCTGACTTCAACAAAAAACTAAACAAGTGGATTTAGCCATCAGAACAAATAGATGAGAGGGAGGCATGCAAATGTAAAAGGAGAGGATGATTTTGAGCATATCTGCAGTGATAGGGACATTACAGGATGTAGTCTTAATAATTTGTTTAAAATGACAAATTTGCTCAACAGATTATTGCGGAGAGGGTGCAGAGACGTTAGCAAGCTGTTTGGTTTATGGCTTCAAAATTAGTGAATGAATGGGATGACAAGGACCAGCTGGAGATCAGGTGCAGCCACAAAGGACATTATATGTGGTTTTTACATTTACCTTCTTGTTGAATGCCCAGATTTTGTCCCACTCCATATTGACTACAGATCTGGAGCCTCCCTGCAAAAAGAAAAACACTTTGTCTCATGAACTATTTGTTAATTAAATTAATCAGTATAATTGTTTAATGAACCAATGCAGTTTTCTAAAATTGTCTTATGAAGTGTACAATTAACAGTATTTTTTCCAGTTCCATCACTAAGAACACCTATAAGGTGGTTTATGTATGATTTAATGGCATGTCATCAACAATGGCCAAAGTCAAGGCAAAAACAGCCCAAATTCAGCATTATAATTTTTTTTATAATTACAATACCAATAGTAATGTCAAATCTTTAACTTAATGTTTGATAATAATTCTAATATTATTCCACGAGAAACTTTTTACAGTGGTAAATTCATAACACACAACCTCAAATGCAAAAAAGGAACATACCTGAGCAGCAATGAATTGCTTGAGTCCATCGACAGTCATTCCTCTCCGCAGGACTCCTCTGACTGTGGGGAAACGGGGGTCATCCCTGCAGGAAGAAAAGAAGGAAGTGAAAAGAAAAATCAGCATACAATCTCACAAAGTTGTACATATAAAGTGATGATAGTGAGCGCTCTTCTAATCCTCACCAGCCGTCCACATAGCCCTTGTCGACAAACCAAGTGAGTTTCCTCTTGGAGAGTACAGTATTGTTCAGATTGAGCCTGGCGTACTCCCAGATGTAGGGTTTACGAAGACCGAGGGCCTCTATTACCCAGTAGAACTGCTCGTCTCTGTCGTGGTACTCAGTGGTACGCAAGGCATGCGTCACTCCCTCAATACTGTCCACAATGGGGCATGCAAAGTCGTATGTGGGGTACACTCTGGATGGAGTGAGCAAAAAAGAAAGAAGATGATGCATATTAGTTAAACTGTTAATTAAGAAAAACTGCATATTAGCAAAACTGTTAATTTTCAGAGGGTGGGGGGGGGGGTCTATGAGGAAACTTTGACAGTTTTTAATTTGTGTAATTGAATAAATTTGTTGAAATAAAACCCACATATCTATAACACACTGACTATTCCGAAATGTGTGCATATTTTTTTTAACATTGTTATTTTATTAAAATTACAAAACAGAAAAAAGCTACGAGTATTTCCATACTTTTAATTACAATCACAGTCAAAATGACTGCATACATTTCAGTTTCTGCATTTCAGTGACTTTATGCATGCCTCTGTTGCCTAGCAACTTCATGCTAACAAAAAACATAACTTACTGATAGCAAATATATAACTTTACTTGAGATATGTCTTTCAAAACAGCATATTTAGTGTCAATAAAAGTGTGACAATAAAAGTGAGTCGCAGACATTTGCGGGGTGGTCTAGTAGCCTAACTACACATTTGTAGGCTGTATTATCAAAAAGGTTGTATATTTAGGGTAAAAGCTTTATTAATGAGGACAACAAACATTTAAAGCTTATTTTTAATATCTTAATAGAAGCTTTGAATGTAAATATGACATCTTATATGAGAACAGTCAGAATAACCACTATGGTAATTCTAGTAGTTATAGAATTCTGGTTAAGTTCCAGTGTTAAAGGGCCACGAAACCCCTCTGTCTCAGCAGGGTGTTTTCACACCCCTAGTTTGGAAAAAGTCAGGAAAGTGGGTGTGTCCAGCTGTTTAGGTGGGAGTGTCAGGGGAGGGAAAGAGGAAAAAATTAGCAAATATGGGAGTTTCCATTTGGGCACGCACTGATTTTTACAGAGGCGAGGCAAAACAAACACACAGACGCAGAGGAGAAAGACAGTGACTGTATTTACATGGACATAAGTAATCAAATTATTTGCCAAATTATTAATTTGTAGATTTTAAGTGCAGTTTGGCACTTTCACTTTTTATTCAGGAACATTTCCTGCATGTCCCCCATGACAAAAGAGATACTGAAAGTGAGGAACTGCTGGAGAGTGGCGTTTTAATGGAATGTTTGATACCGCATGGCGAATGGGAGAAAAACCTCCTCTGCATTTCTCTGTAACTTAGATGCACTCGGTAAGCAGAATCAGAAAGCCGTGTGTGTATAGACTACCTTGTCACAAAATGTGTCAAAAATTTACAGTATAGCAGCATTTACAGCGGTATTATACAGCTTACAGCTTTCAGTCTATAATATTGTAGTGATATTAACATACTGTAAGCTTAGTAACTAAATCATTTTGACTAAAGTATGTCTTTAAAAACTGAAAGAGCACTGCTGACGATACAAAATAACTTTACCATCTGAATGAACAAACAAAGGGCACTGCTCTCATACACACTTACCAAATCTGTAAAGACAGGACAATAAATACAAACTGGAACCATGTCTTTTTTAAAAGAAGGCGAGCGACAAATCCGGATTTCATCATTTCCAGATGTAAAAAGCTCTCGGGTAAAAAAAAATATTCCTTACAAACGCATTCTGTCGCATGTTGCATGCACTGTATTTTACACGCGAGTCCAGCTGCGCTCTCATAGTGGGGAAATGAAAACAATTTGCAGCACAATAATAAACGCAGCAGCACAATAATAAACGCAACACTGACAACCCATGTCTACAAATTCTTGTTCTTCCACTTGTTTTGACAACACAACGGGGCGTCTCTCTGTCGTCTGAACACTGTAACAGGTAAAACAGTCTTCGAAACTATCCTGCATATTAATGAAGTTGCATTGCATACACAATAGAGCTTGCTGATTGGTTTGAACCAAGTTTTTCTCATGAATAGATGCCGCACACTCAGAGACGTCACGATGTACTCGCAGGTACAGACATCAACTCTCCACGCTGTATCTACTGGTATTACACGCAAGTATGTAATTGCCGTGACACCGCTTAAATTTGTTTTAAACTGGAAGAATGAAATTTGCTCAAAATAACGCAAAAACAACCTATTTTCACTTTTTAGTGCAATATATGTGTCTTAATAGTAGGGGTGTAACGATACTACAAACCAAACCGAAATATAGTGATACACCAACCACGATACGTATCGCGAAACTCGTGGCGTACCGCGATACTCTCACGCCCCTTGCTGCTTATTGTTGAGATTGAAGTCACTTGTCTCTAACTAATTAAACCAAATTTAAGCACATATTTATTTGATCACATTTGATTAAATTGCACTAGTAACAAGGTTTTGTTCTAAATATTATATTCTAAAGTTAGTAAGTGCATGCCATGTCATGTGAGTGAGCAATCACACTTGATTACTACTGCATGGTTCATTCTTCTGTAGCAGGGCGCCACACCACAATTCACCCCACCACTAACTGATGCTTGCGTGCCGATTTTCTCCGTTCATGCACAAAATTCTTGCGTGCCCTCATATATACTCTGCTCAAGTGCGCTTTCAAATACACGCTGCTGAAGTGCGATTTAGTGTGTTTGCGCATCACGCATCACAAACTGACTGACAGGTGCGTGATGCATAAGGCAAGCAAATACGATGTAGCTTTCAGTTAAGATGAACACAGTTTCCATAATTATACTTTATAGATAACAGATAATGCTTTATAATACTTTAAAACGTATAGATGACCTTATCTTGCTGGAGTTTATAGCCGTTTCACTTTACTTTAGAGAGCATTAATGCCGCTCACCTCTATTGGAGACATTCATAAATATTTCTAGCAAATCTAATGAAGGTTGGAGACATACTTGTTACATAAACACAATAAATCGCACTTTAGCAGCGCGTATTTGAAAGCGCACTTGAGCAGAGTATACGCAAGAATTGTGCATGAACAGAGAAAATCGGCACGCAAGCAATATATTGAAATTGCAGTTTTTAGCACTGTGTGCTGTATTCTTCCCTATACTGAACTGTAGAATAAAATAAATACAAAGATGACGTTCACCTCTTACCTGATGTCTTTAACAATACATTTTCTATGTGTTTGCAAAATGGAAGTCATAAGACATCTTCCCTATCCACCTTACTCTGAGAAAAGAGTTAAATTTAGGGAGGTAAAGCTCAATATGACGGGAAAGGGCTGAGCCCTGAGTAACAAACAAATCAATCAAAATAAAAATGTACAAAAATCACAAAATATCTCAAAGAGGGCAAAAGGAATGCAAAATAATTTTGCCCAAACAAAAGTTAAGCAAATGAAAGCAACGAAAATCATAATCATGTTAGCAAAATACATGAAAAACGAGATCAAAGGAAGAAGCGCTTTTCTCTGCTTTTCCTGATGGCCTTTTTATATTCCTGCGCCACGACACCCAATGATGATAGATCTGTCTCCTGACCAATCAGCTGTACTAATGACAGGCATGGAGAGAGCAAGGGAGAGAGCGAGAGAGAGAGAGAGAGAGGGAACGGGAGGCAAAAATACAACTAATATACGGCTACTACCGTAACATTAGTTTCAGACAAAACTGCAATGTATTTTACTGGTGAATATGTAATGCACAAAGCACTTTACAAACACATTATATGTATTTTTTTTTTTTATTAATTTAAATGGAAACCTATCTATCTAAATGAAAACTTAGATAACTAAAAATGAGCATCATTATGTCTGTGTCTGCACAGAGATCAAGCCTCTCACCTGAAAATGTGGACATTATGGTGTTTTTAAAGAAGAACTTAAAACTTATCTAAATATTTCAAATGTCCTTAGAGAGGACAAGCCTGTTTATCTTTCACTAGTCTACACTGCAGTTATTGATTTCATTTGAGTTTACTTTCTTAAGATGGCTGCACTAAAGAGAATAGTTTTTTTTTCTGACTAGTCTATATTGGAGGTATTAATTTAATGTTTGTTGTTTACTTCGGTATCCTGACTGTACTAAAATGCGATGGCAAAGTAAAAAAAAAAAAAAGTTTAGTTGTTCTTGTTATTAAGTGAATCTATTGTTCCTTAGCATTGCTGTTAAGATGACATCAACCCTAACCCCACAGCAAACAGAAACTGAACCGTGGCTCCAAAACCGTGAACCTTTGGTGTATCGTTACACCCCTACCTAATAGTGTTTATAGCAGCGTGGGACACATATGATTGTCAACAGATCAAAAAATGTGTTTTGGTGTTTCGTGACCCTTTACGATGAGATAACCACACAGACATTATTAAAAGCTCACTGTGAGTATATCAATATGCAATATGTAGTGAAAAGATTGGATTGATGAATTTAAAAATCTGTGACAAAACAAAATAGCTAAACTGCAATTTCAAGACTTTCTGTCAACTATAATAGGATGGGGAATATATGTGTTGAACCAGATTTTGGTAAAAACTCAAACAATAGAACTCATTGCAGTTCTTTATACAGAGCTCCTCTGTGGTATGATTTTTTTTTTTAAAGAGTGCCTCCATAAGCTGATTCTTCTTAAAAAACATAGATGTGTAGTGCAAGTAAATTATTCTGTAAGGTAAGAGTTCAATCATTTGTGTGTTATCAGTCACCTTTAATGAAATATTGGCGTAACTGTCTTTTTTTAAATGTACTTTGTGTGGTTTGTATTGTTTTGTCTGTCTTTTGTACTATTGGACCTAGAGTCTGGAATAAAGAGAATATTATATTGTAAAGAAAACTGAAATCTGAAAAATGAGTAACGTGTAATAACAATGAAACCACACAAGGAGAAAGTACTGAACTATTGAAACGTATTTAATACTTTATAAAAAAGGCTTTTTTTGGTGATGGCAGCTTAAAGACACCTCTCATATGGAAAACAAAGTCACATGAATTGCTCTGGTGTGAGTTATTCACAGACTTCAACAGAGTGTAAAATATCTTGATGGTTCTGTGGGTCTCGTCTATCAAATATAATCTTTATTTTGTATTTTATATTGGATTCAAGTCAGGGGATTGGCTGGGTCGTTCTACAGCTAGATAGATAGATAATTAAATTTTTTTTTACATTCAACAGAAGCATTCAAGTAATAAATACAGAATCGGAATAAATGTAAAAGAAAAACAAAATCACTGTATAGTCTTTAGTAATTACAAATAAACTGATTATAATTAAAAGTTAATCAGTGAAAACAAGTGAGTAATCCCCATCTGTTATTCGAGTCGCTTTAATGATGCTGATTAAGATTATATTCCATTGCATAAAACTAATTATAAAGAATATGAAAAATATAAATAAAGTGTCAAAATAAACACTTACACAACCCTTACTTACTTGTAAGTGGTGCCGGTGCGAGGATGAGCAGCGTTCTTGCATCTAAAAAGCGCAGGGTCTCGCAAGCATCCGTTGTTGGAATTCATGTCAATCTTTGCCCTCATGCAGCAGGTCTGGCCAAACTCTGTGCCTTTCTTCATCTCCTCCCACATCTGCATGTTCTTCTGCACAGCTGAGCAGAGATGAAAACATGTTTAGCACAAAACACATTTTCTGTAAAGAAGCACGTCCAGCTCTAGTGATGCTCACAGTTGTTGCGGTTGCGAGACTCAGCCCTTTGCTCTCTCTCTTGTTTCATGAGGTCTGGTGGAGTGTCATCTATGTAGGCCTTGCCCTCCTGTACCAGTTTCTCTCCCATGCGCAGGATAGTGGGAAAGTGATCGCTTGTGTAGGTGAACTGGTCTGGTTTGATCTGCAACATGGCTACGTCCTCCAAGATAACCTGATACAAAAAGATGTCAACAAATAACTACTTGGAAACTGCACATTTTCTAGAATGTACTGAGGCTTTAATGCAGATCCAGTTGAAGGCAAAGTTATTAGCCCTCCCTGTGAATGTGAATTCTTCTTCAAGAAGGTATTTATTCCCACTGCCATTGTTTTTTTTTTTTAATAAGATCTTAAAATAATTGTGTATTTCCCAGTGATGGGTTGCAGCTGGAAGGGCATCTGATGCGTAAAACATATGCTGAATAAGTTGGTGGTTCATTCCGCTGTGGCGACCCCAGATTAATAAAGGGACTAAGCTGAAAAGAAAATGAATGAATGAATAATTGTGTAAGTGTATTTATGTTTTGCTGTTGTGTGTGAGCCTATGTCTAAATAAAATTGTCTAACCCCTGTGGTGACAGATAATAAAGTTTAAGTTTAATTGAACTGAATTTTCAAATTTTTTCCCAGTGTTGTTTAATGGAAAGGAGATTTATTCAGAATGTTTTAAACAATTGTTTTAATAAATAATTCCTTTTGTTATTATCATAATGACAGAAATTATATTTTACTAGTTATTTTCCAAGATATTAGTATTCTGCTTAATGTGCGATTTAAAGGGTTAACTAGGGTAATTAGATAAGTCATTGGACAACAGGGGTTTGCTCTATAGCCAATGGGGAAAATGGGGCTATTAATTTTGACCTTACAAATGAAACCTTCAAAACTGCTTCTTATTCAAGCCAACTAAAAGTAATACATTTTATTCTCCAGAGGAAAATAACAATAGGTGGACAACAGAGGAACATAAACATTTTGATTTGTTATTTTATCTCAACTCTTTAGATGGAAAAGACAATTTGGTACTGTTTTCTACAAATGAATATAAACATGTCTGAAAACATGACATCTTTTTTGTTATTTTGACCAATCATATTTTTATGCTATAAATGAGAACCTTTTATATTCAAGATTTGGAATTTGGAAGTTTAACTCAAACACAACTATAAATTGTAGATACAGAGAATTCTCAAGAGCTCTTTACATTTTTCCATAGTTATATTTAATAAACACAAAATAATTTACACCTCTGGCAAAGGCAAATATACATACATACATATACATATATATATATATATATTCTCCCCACAATGATGCTTCTTGTATTTTGTCTTATTATCTTTTGAAAGAAGCTGGTGTCATTTCCAGTCCAAAAAAGTGATTTTAGTAATAGAAAGTATGGGCCAAATGTTTTTATGAAATAAGAAAAAAAAAAAGTCATACTTTCTCAAAGTCCTCTTTCTCCTTCTCAGGGTTGGTGTCATCAAAACGCATGATCAGCTTGCCCTTGAAAGTGACCTGATAGTGCTGGTTGAGTAGAGCTGCCTTGGCATGACCAATGTGCAGGTATCTGAGGAGATAGAAAAATAAATGACATGAAAAAATCAACTTTACCATTGAAAAATATTGAAATATAGAAATGATAAAGAAAAAAATACAATACAAGTTAAAAAAATTAGTTTTGCTTATTCTTAACAACTGAAGTGCTTAGTATTTTTATTATGTTTTACTTAATGTAATGTTAATTTATTAATGTAAAAAAAACAATTTCAGCTTACAAACAGTACAGAAATGCCACCTACCCACTAGCCTCGGGAGGAAACCGCACTACTACATTGCCAATCTCAGCACCAGGAAGCTCCACAAACTTTCCCAAATCCTGCTTTTTATCTTTCTCCACAGGCTAAAAACAAAGTTTGGAAATTTTTTTTTATAAAATATAAATAAACTGTGAAAAAATGCACTTCAACTGTGTTTTAAAGGTACTAAAATATGCAAATTAACATTACAGGTGTACAAAAAGTGTAATAAATATAATACCTTTGAAATACCCCTTCAAAAAAACATATAAAACTACAATAGTCTAGAAAAAAGCCAACCGTATTTCCCTGAATTGGCACATTGGATCATAAACTTACAGCAGCTTTGCTGGAGGATACTTTGCTGGCCCATTTACTGCCCACAGAACTGAATGGCACCTGAGAGCTTAGAAACGAAAACCAGCGACACAGATGCGGGTGGGAGTTTGGCTTGGCCTGTGACTCGCCATTTCCTTTTGAGAGTCATTACATATGTTAAGTTGTCTTCTTTTTGTGCATATACATGTATATAAAAAAGGGTCTAATATACATTTTTTTGCTAATGACTGACCTTTGAGAGCAGCCCAGATGCAGAGGTCAGCCAGAGTCACACTGTGACCAACCAGGAAAGTTCTTAAAGCCAAAGCTTTATCCAGATCAGCCAGAGCAGAAGAGAAATCCGATTGACCACAGAGATGACGGGCACTGAACTCCAGCCAGTGATCAACCTGCAAACAACAGAACAAGAATATTAAACCATTAACCAATGAGGGGGAAAAAACAGGTGTAGTATACAAATATATTTGTGTAGTATGCAATATTATATTTATAAAGCATTCACTATTAGAATGCATTTAAAATGCCCCTATAATAAACAAGTTTTTTTGTTATTATATAGGTAATAACACAAGCAATAATGCTTTATCTAAACCATAAATGCAATACTGATTTTCTACCACTGTTCATAAAGAAGAAGATAATGTTGAGCAAGGTACATGTTTTTGTTCTTTTTCCTATTTTGGTTTTGAAAATCATTCTGAAACAAAGCCTGAGTAACACATTTGTGCATCTTAGTGCAACATTACAGTTCCTGATTGAATATGCTTTTAAATAAAACAATGACCTAATGAATAATTTATTAGGACTTGCAGACATCCACCACTGGTTTTAGAGTCATGCTTATTTATCCAGGACAAGCCTAAATCAACTCAAATCAAAGGTACCAGCACAAAAACACAGCAAAATACTATTTAACTATCAATATAAATCTACTGAATAAATAAATAAATATACATAAAAAATAAACCATATATTAATAAAAGTTATATTTTTGGTCACACCCCTAAGTATATGATTTCCAAAAAACTGACCTCAGTTTGCTCCATCATGTTAGAGCCATACAGTCCTAATGCTGGAGCCACTCGGGCAAGATATCGAGTGATAGAGTTTACATCACTGAACTGCACCTGACTAAAAAAAAAAAAAAAAAACAAGATAAAATTATGAAGAAAAAAAAAGTTAGTATACAATGTTCTTCCCCCATTTGAACCGTTTGATTACCATATTAGGCTACATTTTACTTTCTGGTGTTAGTTCCATGTAATTATGCATAACTCATTGTCATTATTAGAGTACATACATGGAACGTGTAACATGAACATTGTAAAATAAAGCTAACCTATATTCCAGTACAGTATACTATATCTATAGTAAAATAATAATACTAATAAAAATAATGTAATCATGTGAAATGTCAAGTCATTGTGTCATCACAAATCATTTCATATGTGTTCTTCACACAGGTGAATGGGCTTGACAAACCACCTGCAGAAACACTTCTCTCTATATGCACCAGAAACTTTACTAAAACTCCTTACTCTAGCACTAACAGTTCCTTTGTATAATTATCACTTCTTGTGTAACTTCTAATTAACTTCTTGTGTGCATCTTGTTGAATTGCTGAATGCCTTAATTGTAAGCTGCGTGAGACAAAAATGTCTGCTAGATGACTACACATAAATGTACAGAACTTTACATATTATAATTATATATAACTTATTACTATATTATGCATACTTTTACAGTTATACAGGCCATATACTTACTCAGAGACATGGAGCATGGTGTCTTTGCCCTCCTCCACAGAGAGATTGACGCTGGCCTTCACATGTTCAGCAGTCAACAGCGCCCCTACAGGCAGTAGGGACAATATGAGAATCTGCTGTAATTATGTGCTTGCTGTATGCAATGTCATGGAATCAACTCCAAGCTAAAAATTACGCCCAGCATTTGATAATGCATTTTAAAATACCTTAATATTGCTTTAAGCATACATGCTTTAAGCAAAACTAAAACAAAAAAGCCTTGTAGGACTGCACAATATATCGTTTCAGCATCGATATTGCAATGTGATCATTGGCAATAGTCCCGTCGCCGGATTTGCGATTCTAAGTCTGTATTATTATGTATCATTTGCATGTGATTTTAGAAGCATTCAGGGATAAGGAATTGTACAGTTTGCATCTTTAATAATGATTATTATTAATTTGATTAATATGATTTTTTAAATTGAATTATTTGAATTTTTATGTATACTGTTAGAGTCAGAAAATGATGACACAATTTTTTCAATTGTAACTTTTTCTTTAATATATTTATCTCTGCTTTAATTTGTTTATTGGGTTTTATGCAGATGCATATCATCCTATTCTATCTAAAATAATAAATTCTTTCCAAATAAAGATATCTAAGTGAAATTGTATTCATATTATAATATATATCGCAGAATGAGAAAACATCGCAACGTTAGATTTGTCCAATATCATGCAACCCTATAACTTTGTTAACTGACTTATTATACATTTTTGCATTCATTTTGTGCAACACTTCAGAAACAAAAAACTGATGCCAACAAAAAACCTAAAACCTAACTTATCTACGGTGTATATGCATATTTTGATTAAAAAGAAAAGAAAGAAAAAAGTCAACCATAATAACAGATGTGCTCTTATTTTAGAGTTGCTTTATTATGAGATTAGCTCTAATGGAAAACAACCTAAACAAAGCAGTCCATCTAGATTCTGTACTTCTTTACTTTGCAAATCACTTATGCAGATTATCAAATTCAGTCTCTCAGAAACATCCTGTAACTAAACAATAGAGCACGGCACTAGTCTTCATAAAATTCACTTTTTTTGTCTTTCAAATGCATAGAAGTAAATTATTATATACATGTATTACAAAAAGAATGTGTGGTGCATTTTCTCTTGTAGAGACATGCTGTTTACAATCTTTGCTTTATTTCCATGGATGACATGGATTTTTCTGCTTTCTGCAGAAAAGCTAATAAAATAAAACCGTGAGTTCTAACAACTGCAGGTTACATATGTCTCAATCGTTTTTTTTTTTTGTTTTTCAGAACTGTGGTATTATTTTTATACTGCAACAAAAAAAGAGTGAGAAATTCAAAAGATGAACTTTGTGAGAATAGCAAAAGCATCAGCAAAACTCCTATTCTGACATAGACATTACCTCACATTTTTTAGAAAAGGAAAAAAAAAAAATCTGAAGATGTAAATTCAGACCTGCGAGATCAAAGAGGTAAAAAATAAAGAGAATTGTGAGGTGGTCTATAAGCCTGCAATTGTGAGAAAAAAATTTGAGATGTTCTCGCTGCAGTTTGTAGCACGATGACATACTGGATCAGGGGATGTCTCAGACTTATTTCGATCAAGTTTTTATTCATTTTCCCCTATGGTGGAAATGTTGTACGTTTCCAATCAGAAGCTTAAAAGCTGTACTTAAATATGACCCAACAAGCATTTCATGCATGGCATTTTCTGCTTCATGAATGCAAATTCTCTTAACTTCACTTAGCTATGAAAAACAATATTGGCAATTAACAATTGTCAACACATTTTTGAAATATTAGTTCATCACCAAACAAGTCACACCAGTTTTAGTTTATCACATTCTTGTTCAATTCAGGTGAAGTTGGTTTTATATGCACACATTCGTTCATTTCTGAACACTAAACCTGTGATACAGTTCTTATTTTGTTCACCACGCTACTTTGAAAATTCGCTCTGAAATAGAATGCATGACTTAAAAAAGAAAAAACATTAGCACTATTTAATTGACTGAACAATGTTGTACTTTGATAGTCATTGGTAATATGCTAATATTGCTAACAGGGTTTTACATTAACACCTGCAAACCCGCCAAATGCAGGTAGATTTCAGCTGTGGCAGGTTAGACAACCACTCTTACTAGCCACTTTGGCTGGTTGAAGATCATTTTTAAATTGTAGTTCTTAAAAGCAGGGTTTGACAATAAAGATGGCCCAATGCAATGCGTGCAAACATCATCTTAGAATAGAGGAGCAGCATGACCAACAAAAATAGCGTCCGCGCAAGCAAAAGAAAGCAGGTGAATACCAAATGAGAGGATGATCACTCGCGCGCACAGGTGATGTGATGCGCGCTCACATTTCCTGGCGTGAAGCAGCAGTGCCTGGAAATGCAACTGCTGCGAAAGGTTCTCTGAAATAGACTAGACAAAAAGTGATGCATGCTCGTGCACCCACAATCCTGCTGCTTCCGAAAGCTCCAGATATTTTTAAAATAGGTCTTTTTCTAAGCAGCAGCGGTTGCCGGTTTTGTTTTAACTATTCTTTGAAAAGAACGGATTATGGGCCTAAAGTTACCCGTGTGGACGTGATCATCCTTCCATTATCACAAACGGAATGTTTTTCAACTGGTTTCTTTTGCTTACGGTTATTTTTGTTGATATGGTTTAATTATCATTTTTACAATAACATTGCTTTAATAGGAAATTAACTCCCCATGAATGTATAGTTATTAGTTAACTAGTGATCTGGGATACCGTTAGCCTGGACAGACTAGGCTATTGTGCATAGTTTCAGATACATGGCAATGATTATTTTTTTTAAATTTAATTTTTTTTTTAAGAAAGGTTTTGTTTAAAAAAGCATGTATATTTTGCATGTTTTCACATATTTAACATTTGTGGCTAGGAAGTAATTATTTATTTATTTTTGGTGTGGTCTGAGATAAATTTGGTAAATCCTTAGTGTTGAACCCTGAAAAGTCCTGTAAAATAAAAACGAATTGCAATGTGACACTATGAAAGCACAGCCCATTTGCTCATGCACAAAAAAAGTTAAATGAATAAGGAGGCATGTGGACATAACACAAAGTCCAAATCAAGTTATTTTTAGCATGCCAAAGTCAAATTTATGCATATAAAATATATTTTCCCAACAACAAATATGTGGCTAGTAAAAATGGCGAGTGGCTAGTAATGTTGCAAAACTACTAGCTGGTGATCAAAAAAGTTAATGTCAAGCCCTGGTTGCTATTATGATTTTTCTATTTAGAATTTGCAAAGAATAAATTTCTGAAACTATATTAATAAGGAGAAACTCTAAATGTAGAAATATAAAACCAACTTCACCTCAATTCTTATTCAGAGATATTGTTCATTTTGCAATACTTAATTTCACTGAATTAAATTAGCCAGTTAAGCTGATGTCACCCTAATACACAAACATAGAGGTAAAGTTGGTTTTATATTTACACATTCCTTCAGTGAAACACTTCCTATTTTGTTTACCATGGTACTTTGAGTATTCTGTCTGAAATCACATCTAGGAATGACCTCAAAACAACATTAGCACCTTTTAATTGACTATAAACAATGCTTTACTTTGATAGTCATTGGCTGCTAATATGATTTCATTATTTAGAATGAGCAAACAATACATTTCCTATATTATATTGTCAAGGAGAAAATCTGAATGTGTGAATATAAAACCAACTTTACTTCTATTACACAAACAACCTTTTCTGACAAAAAGAGTTGCACGATTCTGATTCTCCAAGACAGCTGTAAACAGATTGAGCACTTTCAAAAGACTTGCATCAGCCAGTCACACAGTTTCCCAGCGCATGATGGCGCCATTCATTTAATCTTAACAACAATTAATCTCATTCAGCCTTAATAACAGCATCTTTACATCTTAAACACATAGTGGAATCAATCAAATATGAAAATAAACCACAAAAAAAAAAACAAAGATAGCCTCATTCGTTTTGCATTGAGTGACTAGAACCCTTCAAACCCCCTCATAATATTGAAAACGTGCACACATTTTATTTATAGATCACTATTACGGAAGTAGCAACAACCTAGCACTATTGTAACAACATCCCCGAATTGAATATATCGGAAGAACGCAGAATAAACAGTGAGAAGGGCATAGAGATCATTTTAGATTCTGCCACGATGGCACGAGGATGTTCTGCGTGTCAGATCATTGAGCCGACGCGCAGGATCAGCTGCTAAACGCAAGGTATTTTAGATTATATGCCACACTTTGCTTCTGTGCTTACCCAGAGGTGGGTTGCTGCTGTTGAAAGTCAAGTTTAGTGGCATGTCGTTGCTCCTGGTCTGCTCGAAATAACCCCGTCACACTTTCAACACCAACTACTTCACGAGCCACAAAGCTGCTCAGCACCGCCTGCTGTGGTGTGGGAGCGCAGTACTAGAATGACCCGAGTAAACACTACATCCCGAAACAATGGTTCCGCACAGTTTCGTTTTCTATACATTACGGCATGATACGTTTTAAATAATTTGGCAAAAGTGAGGTAGTTAAGCCTAAATTTTGAGAGTAACGTCCTGTACAAGACTACCCCGTCACCCTTCGCTTGAATTATATGGCAAAACACGTGGTGAAAGTTACTGGCGCTTTAATCTGTTTACCTTTTCCCAATAGTAGACAGGAAATATAATTTTAAGGTGAATATGGTTGTATGCCAGTTCTGATTCTAACAACAACATATCTCTAAACTTAAATTGTCTCACAATGGTAAAAAGCTTTGCTTTTGCTTTGTTGCAACATTGTAAATTTTTCTCTTTCTTTCTTTCTTTCTTTCTTTCTTTCTTTCTTTCTTTCTTTCT
>CAIGQZ010034880.1:221115-240939 GCA_903798205.1 Danio tinwini
TTTCTTTCTTTCTTTCTTTCTTTCTTTCTTTCTTTCTTTCTTTCTTTGTATACACACACACATACTTGCTGCCAAAAGGAGGCGGTAGAACCTTGTAAATTCATCTACTTCAGTTTATTTGCAGGTCTTCATGAATTTAGCCTTTTTTCATAGGACAATTTTGTAGTATTTTGTGTCCTGTCTTAATAAATTTCTGTAGCTTAATCTAGTGCAGAGGTGCCCAAACATTTTCTTATGAAGTGCCAAAGCAAACTTGATTGAGAATTGTGGGCCGAGGCTAAATATAGCAAACCTGTATTTCATTAAAATTGCCATGGGTAATTTCCTAATTTATTTCATCATTTATTCATTCATATTCTTTTTTGGCTTAGTCACTTTTTATTTTACATTTTTTCAAAATAAACAGCAAAAATTACTTTAATCATATTACCTAATGCTTATATCTTTTTAAATATTTTATGAATATTTAAAAAATCAGCTTTCTGACAGATAGACAACAGCTAGTCAGAATGGGCAAAATCACATCAGACAGCCACACCATCAGCACTGGTGCCCCCCAGGGATGTGTTCTCTCCCCACTGCTCTTATCTCTGTACACCAAGGACTGCACAGCGAAAAACGTCTCTGTCAAGCTCCTGAAGTCTGTGGACAACACTACTGTTATCGGCCTCATCCGGAATGGTGACGAGTCTGCATACAGACAGGAGGTGGAGCAGCTGGCTTTATGGTGCAGATACAACAACCTGGAGCTAAACACACTCAAAACTGTGGAGATGACAGTAGACTTTAGGAGAAACCCCACTGCACTCCCCCACTTACCATCATGAACATCACTGTGGCTGCAGTATAGTCATTCAGGTTCCTGGGCACTGCCATCAGGATCTGAAGTGGGACATTCACATAGACTCTATTGTGAAGAAAGCCCAGCAGTAAAACAATAAAAACAAACAATTGTTAACACTATGGAGTTAAATGCTGTATACACTGGTAAAGTTGCCGATGTCTTGTGCATCTGTCAAGTGTCAGAATTTACATAAAAGCAAAAAATATATTTTATTTACAACATTTAATTGAAACATTTACTTTCAGTTAGCTTCAACAATAAAAGGAACAAAATGTTAATCTGTTAAATATTTTAAAAATACCTGTCATTCTCCCTCTCTTTTCAGATGGGACGGTGGGCCAAATCAAAGGTTACCATGGGCCAACTTTGGCCCAAGGGCCCTAGTTTGGGCATCTCTTATCTAGTGAGTGACATTATTGTACAGTATTCAAATAGTCATTTGATTGCTCCCTTAACTGCTGGTGAGAGTTTCACTTTCACTGTTTAGCCACAGGCTTTATGCAGATTTACTTAACCTTTTTTACCAAATATAAAATAGTATTCATTATTCTGGTGATTGCACTATATTTTGAATCTCCACTCACACATTTTCTGTTACTTAGTAATTGGTATTCTGAAGCCAGCTGCTTTATTCCTTCAGTTACAAATGTCAAATAAAAAGCATATTGTGAAATATCATTAAAGATAACATTTATTATTATACAAAAAAGAATAATTCTAAAATCCTGATATAATCAAGTGTAAATAAATAAAATACAAAAATATCAACATAAGATAATTTCTAAAGAAAGACTTCTATGAATCTTAAAAGATTATAGCTTAGTGTATTGTAGTAGCTACAATATAATGATTAAGTGCATGTAAATTGTCACTCTATATCTCCCAGTTACGTGTCTTAAGATGGTATTAGAATAAACCAAAAGTGAACAAAACTAGACTGAACTAAACTAAACTTCAACTCTGAAAACTGGACTGAAGCAGTTTTAATTTGTTAGAACTTCTAGCTGCTTTGACACAATCTACATATAAAAGCGCCATAAAAATAAAGATAAATTGAAAAATAGCTTCAATTGTGGGAGAACAAAAATTAAAATGCAATTTATGGTGATTGAAATATAAATTTAATAGCTTGTTGTAGGCTTTTAATTTGTACTTCCTTATTCTAGCTTTCTGTCATAAAATATAAACTGATTTGTTTTATTATAATACATTTAGCTACTTATTTGCATTTATGTTATTTTTTTTGCAAATAAATAAAACATATAAAAAAAATAAAACAAAATAAGAAAATATATAATAAAGAAGAAAACATAATAAATAAAATATATAATAAATAAATAAAACAATTAATAAATAAAACATAAATAAATTAAACATATAATAAATAAATTAAACAATAACACAATATGTTTTATAAGTATTGAAGTATAAAATGTTTTGCAAATATATGTTTTGTTTGCAAGCACAGACAAATGCAGGTCCTCAGTACACCACTTCACTTCCATCATGAATGAAGTTATAGATTTATAAATGCCCCATAGAGGGCTCTTTGACTCTACATCTGTTTTTCCAAAGCAAACTTGTCCGTGGACACATTTTCACTATTGGATTCAAAAAGACTCAAATAAAATATCCTGTGAGTTCCCAAAGTGAGAGAGAGAAAACGAGGAGATACACATGCACATTGATTCCTGCACCTCAATTTTTGCAGTATTGTCTTTATAATCAGTGTGCAAATAGGGTATATGCAGAGCTAGTGTTTTTCCCATACAGATATACTTCCGGTGAACGGTTAATGTAACTATTTCAGTTTCATACTGTTCCTTTTACAGCATCGATGTTGTAATGTAATTAAAATACAATCAGTTATAGACTTCAGCATTCTTTTAGTTGTTGAAGCGTAAACCGAGATGAAAAGCTGTTTACTCGCACGCGCCTGTCAAGCAAGCTAGCGCAGAAGCGTTATTGGAAATACTGGAGTAAAATAAATTTAAATACTTTAAAGACATGTGTAATGAAGTTACGGCCACCTGGCCGCCGGGAAGAAGGAGGCGGAGAACCGACGCTGTTTTTAATAAATATTTATTAATAAAAAGGACGGCAGCTCCTCACAGAGACTGCCGTCTAAATCAAAACAAAAGGACGGCATTTCCTCACGGAGACTGCCGTCAAACTGAAAGCAAAAGTAATACATGTCCGGGCCCGGTCCTCTCTCTCTGTCCTCTGCCATCGTTCCTCCTCTTATAGTCCAGAGCTCCTTCCGTGGGATTGAAGGCAGGTGCGCGCCACAGGTGTATCTCATCTGTGGCGGGCCTCGTTTCGCTCCCACGGCTCTCGGCCACGCCCCCTCGCCACAACATGGCGCGGAAAAATTTAATTTAATGGAGGGCTTTTTGTACATTCTGAGACCCTCTGTATATTATTTAGATAGTGAAGATCATTGATTTTAAAGAAAACCTACCTTAAACGCACAGATTTTGTAACTGCATTCAGTTCACCGGAAGCATTTGACCCAGGTTACTGATAATCTAAAAGTCCTTCTGCATGCTTCTGCATATACCCTATTATACACTGATGATCAGGGAGGTCAACTATTCCGGTTAGTATGTGTACACGCTTCTGTCATTTTTGTATTTATTTGTAGTTACGCCTAGTTTATTAATAAAGCTTATTCAAGTTTTCAGCTTTTTGAGTGATATTAGTTGAATTCAATTCAATTCACCTTTATTTCTATAGCACTTTTACAATGTAGATTGTGTCAAAGCAGCTTCACATAGAAGATTATAGTAAATTGAAACAGTGTCAGTTCAGTTTTCAGTGTTTAAGTTCAGTTCAGTTTAGCTCTGTTCATTGTGGTTTAATAATCACTACTGAGAGACCAAACACTGAAGAGCAATTCCATTGATGCGCAGCTCTACAGATCCCGAACCATGCAAGCCAGTGGTGACAGCGGCGAGGAAAAAACTTCACCAATTGGCGAAAGTGAAGAATTAAAAAAAACCTTGAGAGAAACCAGAATTGTGCAGAGCTACAGTGTAGGCGCCGGAGGCTGGAGAATGCTGGACCTCAGCGAGGACTCGTCTCTCCCTGGAGCATCACAGGAATTAGTCTCATACTCTCCACTCTTCCATGACCACCATAGCAGCTGCTCAGGATACGGCCTGGTCCAGGATTATGAAAACCTTGGGATCATCTCGTCGCTGGTCTTGGATCGCATCAGTGGCGCTGCATAGTCTGAGGGCCTTGGGATGAGTACCCCCAGGTGGAAATAGAGAATAAAGAGTATAATTAGCGTAGCTGCTGTTCATAGTGTATATAAACGAGATGCAAAAAACCTGCAAGGTGCACACTCATGCGTCATACCGCTAAGTGATGCACTGAGTGTATGCTTTGCTAAAAAGATTTAATCTAAAGTTTTTTATCTAGTTTTGAATTGCGAGAGTGTGTCTGAGCCTCGGACATTATCAGGAAGGCTATTCCAGAGTTCAGGGGCCATAAATGAGAAGGCTTGACCTCCTTTACTGGACTTTGCTATTCTAGGTTCTACCAGAAGCCCTGAGTTTTGAGATCTTAAGGAGCGGGTTGGACTGTAGCGAGACAGAAGGTTGGTTAGATAAACAGGAGCTAGATTATTTAAAGCTTTATAGGTAAGAAGCAATATTTTATATTCAATACAAAACTTAACAGGCAGCCAGTGTAAGGAGGACAAAATTGGGGTGATATGATCATATTTTCTAGACCTGGTAGGAACTCTGGCAGCTGCATTTGTACTAGCTGAAGTTTGTTAATAGAGGATGCTGGGCAACTAGCAAACAGAGCATTACAGTAATCAAGCCTAAAAGTCATAAAAGCATGGACTATCTTTTCTGCATCTGATGTGGATAGCATACTTCATACCTTAGCAATATTTCTCAGATGAAAGAAGGCAGTTTTTGTTACATGAAATATATGATTTTCAAAAGTTAAATTGCTGTCTAATATGACACCCAGATCTTTTATAGAGCTAATGCTAACTTTGTATCCCTCTAATTGCAGGTTGAGTTGTGAGAAATGCTGTGTACAGGATTTAGGCCCAATAAGTAATAATTCTGTTTTGTCTGAATAATTCTGTTTGAGTTTAAGAGAAGAAAATTGATGGTCATCCAGTCGTTAACATCTTTAATATATACACTTAGTTAGCTTAGACGTCTGCATAGCAGTGAAAGCTGAACCCATATCTTCTAATAAAGTCTCCTAGGGGTAGCATGTATATTGTAAACATCAAAGTGCCTAAAACTGATACTTAAGGCACGCTGTAGTGTATTCTGAGCTACAGTATTCTCTGATTAGCCATTTCAGATGTTACTGTAGATTAAACTACAAACTATGTGTCTAATTTGAGTTTATTTCAGGCTAAATCTAGATACAAACACCTTTTTTACAAGAAAATAAAGTCTTGCAAACACAAAGTCTATCAGGGCCCTAGATCTGCCAATTTCAGCTTTGTTTCTCAAATAGACTGATTGGCGCGATCATGCATTCACAATGGTTTGAACCATTATAGAGGTGGTCAAATGCATATTTATATTATCCATTATTTTAATTATACAGATCAGAGTGAAATATTTGTCAGTAAAGGACTGACCCCCTCATACATCTTGTTTTGACCTTCTTCAGGGGGGATCAAGCATAAATTGGGGGTGTCAATCCTCCCCAAACCCCCCTGTAATTCACATCCTGTTTATAATGTATTGTGTATATTTATAGCATCCACCTGGATGATGTGACGGCAGCCACAGGACGACACCATTGCGCTCATCACATACTATGGTGGAGTGAAAAGACAGTGATAGAGCCAATTCGGTGGATGGGGATGATTGGGAGGCCATGATCGGTAAGGGCCGATGGAGGGAATTTGGCCAGGACACCAGGGTTAAACCCCTACTCTTTACAAGAAGTGCCTTTTAATGACCACAGAGAGTCAAGACCTCGGTTTAACATCTCATCCGAAAGACAGCGCTCACTGACAGTATAGTGTCCCCTTCACTTTACTGGGGCATCAGGACTCACACAGACCACAGATTGAGCACCCCCTGCTGGTCTCACTAACAACACTTCCACCAGCAACCTAGTTTTCCTATGTGGTCTTCCATTCAGGTACTGACCAGGATCAGCCCTGCTTAGCTGCAGGGAGTAACCGGTCTTGGGCTGCAGGTGATATGGCTCTGTCTATCTAGTATTCTCAGTGAAGTGTTACATTTCTGTGTTAAAGAGCCCCTATTATGGGTTTTTGAGAATGACCTTCCATGAAGTGTGTAACACAGCTCTAAGTGAAGTGAAATATCCAGCTAAGGCTTGGTGTGTGTGTGTGTGTGTGTGTGTGTGTGTGTGTGTGTGTGTGTGTGTGTGTGTGTGTGTGTGTGTGTGTGTGTGTGTGTGTGTAAAGAGCAAGTAGAGTGTGACAGGCTAGGAGACTCGTGTCAATCTCCTCCCCAGTTCTTGGAGTTTTGCTCAAAAAATAGTCTATAATCGTCTATATCAGAATCAGAATCAGAAAGAGCTTTATTGCCAGGTATGTTCACACATACGAGGAATTTGTTGTCATGACAGAGCTTCTACAGTGCAACAGAATTACAGAGGACTAAAAAACAGATAATAAATATATTTTAAAAAGTAGGGAATGCAATATACAAATTGGCAAGTGTATGTACAGGTGTATTACTATATACAACATAATATGTGCAGGTGTTATGTGCAAATTGGCATGTAAAGTGTGTTGTTAAATAAGTGTATGTGTGTATAAAAAAAGTGTATAGCAGGTAGTGATGTTGGTTCCACAATTATTATCATCATCAATTGTTCATGAGATGGATTGCCTGAGGGAAGAAACTGTTTCTGTGTCGGGCTGTTCTGGTGCGCAGTGCTCTGTAGTGTCGACCAGAAGGTAAAAGTTCAAAGAGGCAGTATGCTGGGTGTGAGAGGTCCAGAGTGATTTTAGCAGCCCTTCTGCTCGCTCTGGATAAGTACAGTCCTTGGAGAGTAGGGAGGTTGTACCAATGATTCGCTCAGCAGTCCGAACTATTCGACGGAGTCTTCGGAGGTCGGATTTGGTAGCTGAGCTAAACCAGACAGTTATTGAAGTGCAGATGACTGATTCAATGATGGAGGTGTAGAACTGTTTCAGCAGCTCCTTTGGGAGGTTAAACTTCCTCAGCTGACGAAGAAAGTACAGCCTCTGTTGAGCTTTTTTGACAATGGAGTCAATGTGAGTGTCCCACTTCAGATCCTGAGAGATGGTGCCCAGGAACCTGAATGACTCCACTGCT
This sequence comes from Danio tinwini, assembly GCA_903798205.1. NCBI lineage: Eukaryota > Metazoa > Chordata > Actinopteri > Cypriniformes > Danionidae > Danio > Danio tinwini. Next base: position 228,265 of record CAIGQZ010034880.1, read on the forward strand.
GCCACAATGCTGTACATGATGCTCAGTGGGGGGAAAGCAGGGGGGTTTCTCCTGAAGTCCACTATCATCTCCACTGTTTTGAGCGTGTTCAGCTCCAGGTTGTTGTGACTGCACCAGACAGCCAACTCCTTAACCTCCTGTCTGTAAGCAGACTCGTCACCATCCTGAATGAGGCCGATAAGTGTGGTGTCGTCTGCAAACTTTAGGAGCTTGACAGAGAAGTCTTTCGAAGTGCAGTCATTCGTGTACAGGGAGAAGAGCAGTGGGGAGAGGACACACCCCTGGGGGGCGCCAGTGCTGATGGATGAGAATTTTCCCAGGTTCACCAGCTGCTGCTTGTCCGTTAGGAAGCTGTTGATCCACTGACAGACAGAGGTGGGCACGAAGAGCTCGGTTAATTTGGGCAGGAGAAGTTTTGGAATGATAGTGTTAAAAGCTGAGCTGAAGTCAACAAACAAGATCCTCACATAGGTCCCTGGTCTGTCTAGGTGTTGCAGAACATAATGCTGTCTCATATTAACTGCATCATCCACAGACCTGTTTGCTCTGTAGGCAAACTGAAGAGAGTCCAGTGAGGGTTCAGTGATGTCCTTCAGGTGGGCCAGCACCAGTTTTTCAAAAGACTTCATGACCACAGATGTCAGAGCCACTGGTCTGTAGTCATTTAGTCCTGTGAGTTTGGATTTCTTTGTTATGGGAATGATGATGGAGCGTTTGAAGCAGGAGGGCACTTCACACAGCTTCAGTGATCTGTTGAAGATCAGGGTGAAGATGGAAGCTAGTTGGTCAGCACAGGACTTTAAACAGGCTGGTGTTATAAGATCTGGGCCTGGAGCTTTTTTCCTCCTCTGTTTCTGGAAGACCTGGCGCACATCATCTACACTGAACTGAAGTGCAGGTATGGGGGAGGCGGGGGGAGGTGGAGGTGTTAATGGTGATGTAAACAGCAGTTCTGAGTGGGTTTGGTGGGTTTTCTCAAACTGGTAGTAAAATTCATTCAGGTCGTTTGCAAGTTGTTGGTTGTCTACAGTGCTGGGGGATGGTGTTTTATAGTTTGTAATGGTTTTCAAACTTTTCCACACAGATGCTGAGTCGCTGGACGAGAACTGACTCCTTAGTTTCTCAGAATAGTTCCTTTTTGCGACTCTGATCTCCTTTTCCAGTGTGTATTTGGCCTACAAGGCCCTCTCCCCATTCCTGTAAGCAACCTCCTTGGCCTGACGTAGCTGTCTGAGTTTTACAGTAAACCATGGTTTGTCATTGTTGTATGTGAGTTGTGTCCTGGTAGGAATGCACACATCTTCACAGAAACTGATATAAGATGTTACAGTCTCTGTGAGCTCATCCAAATCATTTGCAGCAACTTCAGACACTCCAATCTGTGAGATCGAAACAGGCTTGTAGATCCCGCTCTGTTTCGTTAGTCCATCTTTTTACAGATCTTAATACAGGTTTGGCTGTTTTCAGTTTCTGCCTGTAGGTTGGTATGAGATGAATCAAACAGTGGTCAGAGTGTCCCAAAGCTGCTCGTTGGACAGAGTGGTATGCATCCTTTATTGTGGTATAGCAGTGATCCAATATGTTACTGTCTCTTGTGGGACATGTAACATGCTGTCTATATTTTGGCAGTTCACGGGATAGTTTTGCTTTGTTAAAATCCCCGAAAATTATTAAAACAGAGTCCGGGTGTTGTTGCTCTATCACCGTGATCTGATCAGCTAGTTTCTGTATCGCCAGGCACGCATACGCGTGTGGAGGAATGTAAACACTGGCGAGGATGAACGAGCAGAACTCGCGCGGGCAGTAGAAAGGCTTACAGTTAATAAACAGTGCTTCTAGATCTGGACAGCACATCTTCTTTAAAACTGTTACATCTGTACACCACCTTTCGTTGATGTAAAAGCACGTCCCGCCACCGCGCGATTTCCGCGTCGATTCTTCGTCGCGATCCGCTCTGAACAGCTGATAGCTCGGTAGGTGAAGCGCGTTATCCGGTATGGTGTCATTCAGCCAGGTTTCCGTGAAGCACAGAGCAGCTGAATGCGAAAAATCCTTGTTTGTCTGGGAAAGCAGAATGAGTTCGTCTATTTTGTTGGGTAGAGAGCGAAGATTTGCCAGATGGATGCTAGGCAACGCGGTTCGAAACCCGCGCTGTCTGAGTTTCACAAGCGCGCTTGCACGCTTCCCTCGTCTGCGTGACTGAAAGCGTTTGAGCAGCAGTGCGGCTCCGCCGACTACAATGTCCAACAAAACATTGCATAGGTCCAAATCTGGAAAAATATTTGGTGGTGTATGCGTCCGAATGTCCAACAATTCGTCTCTGGTGAAACTAATAGTAGGAATATGACTGAAGACAGGACGAACTAACAAAAACACAAAGACAACTGCAGAGCACGACACAGAGGTGGCCATCTTCGTCTGCGCCAGCGTCTGAGACCGTACATTACATTTTTTAGTTACATTCATTTATTTACATTCACCCCCTGGCAGCCAAAATCCACTAATATGAAGCGTGTATGTACTCTTGACTACTATATTGTTGATAAGCTGTGCTGGGCATTTCACTCTGTCTCGCGCTGAAGGCTGTCAGTGTCGACCAATCGCAACAGGCTGTCATCGGTTCAATCAGCGCAGATTAGCTTCGCGCTAAGGAGGGGTTTGGGAACAAATGAATCACTGAATGATTCATATGGGCCGGAATAATTAGGTAAAATAAATGTATATTATAAGACCATGAGAGTGTTTTTTGATCTTGCATGCATATCAGCCTGTTGTTGGAGACCCTTACAACCAAAATATGACCCTATTTAATGTATAATAGGGGCTCTTTAAAACAAATGCATGTATATCCAGTTACTACCACTAGTTTTTATTAGTTTTATTAGTAAAAATGAAGAATTTATTAAAATAAAATAAGAAATAGTCAGTTTACAAAAGTAAACTCAACTAATAACGTTAACAGTGTTTGCTAATAAAGATGAACTATACTACAACATCAATCATGTCAAAAATCATATAATGCAGCATTCTTTTAAAGTTAATAATTCTGATTGCATTTGTATTCCTTGCATGTTAATAAATGTGCAAAATAACAAATAACATTGCCACGCAATGTAAAAAAATGCAAGGGTTTCTGACAATTACTCATATTGTCTCAACACAGATAACAAATTTAAGTGGAAAATTTTAATTTAACAAATTTAAGTGGACTGAATATAAAACCATAAAGTTGTTCCAAAAAATCACGAATTGTGTTGTTTCAGCTCAGTTTACTTTTTTTGTTTGGTTTTATTCATTCATTCTTTTTCAATTTAACTTAGACCCTTTAAAAATCAGGGGTCGCCACAGTGGAATGAACCGTCAACTTTTCCAGCATAGGTTTTACGTAGCAGATGCCCTACAGCTGCTATCCATCACTGGGAAACACCCATACATTCTCATTCACACACATACACTACTAGCAATTTAGTTTATTCAATTCACCTGGAGCGCAGGAGGAAACCGTTGCACCCAGAGGAAACCACGCGAAGTATGCAAACTTTACACAAAAATGCCTACTGACCCAGCCGAGGCTCGAACCAGCGACCTTCTTGCTGTGAGGTAACAGTGCTAACCACTGTTTGCTTTAAAAGACATAATGACGATGAGCTCATTTTAGATATACAGCTAACGAAAGCAGCATGCCAATGCCAAATCCCTATCCAGCTGATACTACCTAATTTGTTTTCATCCACAGTCATTAATCTGCCTGACAGTCCAATACCTCCTCGCACCAGCTCTCATACCTCTCCCGTCCATCATGGCAGATTTGTTGGAGTGTTTATGTGGTAAATCGTCATTATTTTCCAGTGTTTTTCTCTCGGAGAATAATGAAATAAGGACATAAAGTGCTGTTCATGTGAGTTGGTAAGTCAGTTTCATCAATGAAAGTGTCTCTCCTACGTTGTCATTAGAGCCCATCCAGCACATGCTGTATACTCCCACCTTCAAAGCTCTAACAGGTTGGAAGCACATTTGCATTCACTCCTAATGAGACTCTGGCAGTGAGTCGTGCATCAGATTTATTTATTTTTTTCAAAAGCAAGACATAAAATCCCAATAATGCCTGATGCCGTGGCAGGCTACACCGCAGACTGATGAAATATGGAAATGCGACTTGTTTGTTCAGTCAGGTCTGCAGTTGCAGCTGACATTTTCACTCATAAAGCCAGTGTAAGCTTATTAATCTCCTGGACGATTCCATATGTGAAATCACAGAAGCAGTAGAGAGGAAAAAATCCCCTCTGAATTGTGTAATGAATGCGAAGCTAATAGCTGCGAGACAGCTACGACTTATTCATGGACAGTGACAAAAATTGCAATTTTTTTTACAGTACAAAAGCTCAGATGTTTGTTTGTTTGTTTTTTATTTGTGCACCATCCACAATATTTGGATCTGATGTTAGTTCCTTTTTATTTAACCCATGGAAATGAGAATTATAAACTGTTGTGTTGTGATAATTGCAAATGATGCTGCGTTTGCTACTTTTTTTGTACAGTATTTGTTTTTAAATAACAAACATCTTGTATTTTTTTAATTCAAAGGATAGTTCATTTTAGAGAGGGAAACTTTGCTAATACAGTGCTTAGCATATAAGCCACACCCCTCAAAATCTTTCTTTTAAATTCATATTTTTTAATAGAAAGCTGTACAATATTATATTTGTGCATAAACATTAGATTAGTCAGTACTGAAGCCAAATCTGGAGCTTATCTAATTAAATAACTTCTGTAGGGGTCCAAAAACTAGTACAGCCAAAAAGGAAAAATCAAGAGAAGCAAAATAATAGAAAAATTTTGCGGAAAATTTGTAAGTTGTAAATTTTTTTGCAATATTTTGCTTGAATTTAATTGTATTTTTTTTCAGTTTCTAAATATGTTTGGTGACTAAAATATTATTTTAATAAATATATATGTTTAATAAATCTGTTTTGTTTAAATGCACCAAAATACATTCACTGAGAAATGGAAAAAATATCAAAATGGGGTGTACTCAATTATGTGGTGTACTTAAATATTATAAGTCTGTCTTAAAGATGTGTTCATTTTATTTCAGTACAACATTAAAGATTAACATTTTGGGGCACTTTGAGAGTCAAAATTACAGGCAAAACAAAATCAATAGTAGTTTCTCCACTATTCAACAGCAAGCTGTTTGCTGAGGTTGTGTATTAAAGATAATAATGCTGTAAATGTGCTGTTTCCTGTGCAGACTGATTGTTTCACAACATTGTGCCACAAGTCATAATTCAGTTTTGCTTGAATGTTTATTTAGAATTTTGAATGTTTATTATCACTCACCAGTTGTTCAGAACTTTTATTAGTTTCTTTCTATTTTTTATTCATTCATTCATTAATTCATTCATCCATTCATTCATTCATTCATTCATTCATTCATTTTTCTTCGGCTTAGTCCCTTTATTAATCAGGGGTTGCCACAGTGGAATGAACCTCTGACTTCCATAGTAAGAAAAACAAATACTATGGAAGGCAATAGTTACAGGTTTCTGACATTTTTAAAATATATCTTATTTTTGTCTTGAAAAGAAGAAAGAAACTTATAAACGTTTGAAACAAATATATATATTTTTTTGATTGAACTCTCTCTTTAAATATATGCACAAGCATTCTGTATTTTCCTTTGATCTAATGAGGAAATATTTAGAAACATAAAAAAGGTTTGGGTCCATCTCCTAAAAAGACTCTCTGGAAGACTCCTTTTTGTTTGCTTTTATTAATTTTTGATATTTTTTAAATAGAATCGTTTTTAATCTTTTCTTGTCTTTTGTTTCTAACAACATGCATCTCTCAAACCATTCTATTAACAGAAAAATAATATAGACTATACAAAAATACTACAGTAAAAAATACAGTAGCGGCGGTTCATTCCACGGTGGCGACCCCCGATAAATAAGGGACTAAGCCAAAGGAAAACGAATGAAAGACAGTATAACATCTAAAGAAACAAAGACATGAAAAGAAATTGTGTGAGGACATTATTTCTTCCTTTCCCACATGTTAACTACATTGCAAGCTTGACAATATCTTCATTAGACCTTATATCAAGGATGTAATTACGGAAGAAGTGAAGAGCCTTTTGAAAGATCAATCTTGGCGCCGTAATTGTCTTGTCATCTCATTCAGAGGGGAGGTCCATGTGAGAGGAGAGAGAAATTGCTTTGTCAGCTACACTTTGTCATTTTCTCATCTGGTAATAATAGAGTCAGTCGAAGACATTAATGCACTTGTTCACTTTCAAAATTTTTAGAAAGATTGAACACAAGGTTTCATTTCTGCTTCAACGCCCGAATATTAGACCCTTAGACACTAGATGGGGGTGTGTGCCTTTTTGTTAAAAGGCTTTTGGTTTTCATAAAGTCTGGTTTTGGCGGTTCTTTTCCACACATAAACGGCGCTTCAGCAACTTGAACCTGTAAGTATAAAAAAAAACCTATGTTTTGTTTTCCAAAAAACGCACTGTTGGTAGGTTAATTTAGAATATTACACCTAAAACACAAATGATTTGTCACGACAGCACTTTTGTGTTGTTGTGTGCTTAAATTATTTCTTTACCATAGCTTGTGGCAAACTTTTCCCTCTTTTTTGGTGGATTGATAGCCAAATGTATTGTGTAATTAAACCATAGACATTTTGTAATAAAATGGCTTAATTACAATAACCTTTTATATATTTGTAGTAAAATCATGGTTAAAGTCAATCTGAAATTAAAATAAGAGATTTAAGGTATAGTGAGCTCCAAAACAGCTTCAAACTTCACATTTAGAGGGTGTCTGTGAGGTCTTTAAAAGTCTTAAAATTGCTTAAGTTTCAAAAACAGAATTAAGGGAATTTATATTCAATTAAATATTGTGTTGTAGGTCTTTAACATTTTTAAACAGGTCTTAAATTCCCTATGTCCAAGTAAGCTATCAAATCAGGTCTACACAATCAGGAAAAGAAAACTAAAGCAACACATCCCTTTACATGATCTTCCATTAATACACAAACTATTTACAGAAGTAACCCATTAGAAAAAATCCTTAGTGTTTAGCCCTGTTTAAGTGTAAAATTTTATTCATAATGGCCTTAAAAAGGGTCTTAAAAAGTCTTAAATTTGACCTGAAGAAACTTGCAGAAACCCTGATTTAGAAAATAGACATAAGCTTGCAATTTCTCACCCATGATCTTAAATGCACTTTAGTAGGCTATAGTTCCACCTCCTATAAGAAGCAGCTGAAAGCAGTGATTTATTCTGATGTGATGGCATTCAGACCAAAAATAGTAGCCAAGACAGCGTTGATCTGAACTCCTTCACGTTTATCAGTCATAACAAGACAGGAAAGAACCTGAAAAGGGGATGCTGAAACACACTTCTACAGTATGGCAAGCCCCAAGGGGAGATATGCATAGCAGATACACAGTCAGCATACAGCCAGACAGTTAAAAATGTTTATATGGATAATGGCAAAAACAGCAGGCAATAATACATTCAGATGCTTTCCATTAATTGGGTGAATGAAGTTTGGTTTCTCGTTAATGTCACACAAACTACCAAAGCTCAAGCACACACACAGTCTGCTCTGGTCCTGAGACACGAGAGCAGAGATGAGAGGATAAAAAAAAAAAAAAGAGTCTGCTCAGACCACAAAACATATTGGACTTCTCTGAATTACACACTGTATTTTATTTATAGGACACACCAAAATGACATTTGGCCATTTGAGCATATGTCAGGCTACATTGTAAAAATTATTTTGCATTTAAGTTTTTTCAACATGATTTTGTAAGTTGAAACAACAAAGTTGTTAATTCAACTTATTCTGATAAGTTTTCCCTCTCAACTAGTCTGTAATAGAATGTTTGTCACCTCAACTTAAAAACATATGCTGAACGAGCATCCTTTAAGTTATGCCCCATACTTCCAATCCAGAAAAAGTCAGACACTTGGGAAATTATTCACCATATTTTTTTATTGTTTAATCATCACATTTGGTACATAATGCTTTTTCAAATTTATGTTATAACTTGTAAAATGACATATATGAACTGATTGTCAATGTATTTCAGTATAAATGTTTCTAGAACAGATAAGACCTTTGCTAATACATGTGGTGTTTGGCCACATTTATAAAGCATAGTAAAGTTTGTTTTAGGTTTGAATTTGCAATATCTCAATACCTGACAAATCTACTACAGACGTTTAATAATATTTTAATGGATCTCCCTTATATACAGTATAAAATATTTTGTAAAAAATATTATCAGTAATTCATTTAAATGTTTGTTTCTCATTATAAAGGTTGTTCCCAGAGCAGACTGAAGTATAAAAGGTGAGATTTTACCTGTATTTCCATTCATAAATGTACAGTAGTCAAATATTTAAGAACAAATATTCACAATAATTTACCCAAATGTGATTTTCTCATTCTAAAGGTTGCAACATATCCCCAGAGGCCAGACTGACAAACAACTTTTGGGATTTTATTATATCTATTTTTTTTCGTATGTTTACAGTAGACTAATATATTTATATAAGAAAAATATTTACAAAAAAAAAAAATCACATAAATGCCATTTACTCATTCTAAAGGTTGCAGCACATTCCTAGAGAAAGACTGACTTACTGCAGGTGAGAGTTGACCAAATATCTTCTGTCATATGCATACCGTAAACAAATATTTAAGATTTCAGTAAATTTATATTGCAAATTCATTTAGTGATTATCCTTAACATGATGGATTTGTGGTTCGTAAGCTATTGAACATGCTTACCAGCAATCTATGGAGTTTAGATCGCTGGTAATCATGACTACTTCAAGCGGTGTGGGGCATTTGGTGTTGATTAATTAAGTGGAGCTGCAAGTTTCACTACAACCAATAAATTAATTGTCATCAGACAATAAAAGCTAAAGCACTGCCATCATGCAAGTTGTAACCAGAGGATGTGACACTGACAACAGGCGCGCAGATCCACATGCTGGTTTTTTAGCAGGATGGTCAAGCAAGCAATGATCAACACCAGAGCAAGCAGATATATAAGGGCAATTCAGAGCCGTAGTCAGATAGCAGGCAAATGGTCAAAGCAGCAGACAGGATGAACAGACAGACATGGCAAAGATCAAAACCAGGCAAACTAGACAAATGAAAATGCATTTTGGTGTCAATGAAAACAGACAACAAGACTCAGCCACAGTGTTTGTGTTTGAGCAGTACTTATAGTCCATGTAATCAGTTTGTGAGCAGCTTCAGCTATTTGCAATCACTGGTGACTTGCATCAGGTGTGTGTGTGGGGCATAACTGAACATGTAGTCCATGAACATGGCAGATTTGTAGTTCATGTGTATGGGAGTGTGTTTTCCAGCGATCTCTGGTTGTAGATCGCTGGTGATCGTGACATAAGTAATGATTTGTAGGTAAATAAGATTTGACGTACTCATGTTGTGTTTATGTCTTTCAGCTTTAATGTTTTAGATTTTGTAATGTAAAGATTTTTTATTGCTTGCCATTTTTTATACAGCACACAAATCAGATTTTATAATCTTTTAAGTTCTGGTCTTCATTTTTTCCCCAAAGAGCCTGTCTTTTTTAGAGTTGTGTATTTTAGTTATTTATTTTCTCCTCTTGAAATTACTTTTACTTTACATTTACTTTGTAAAAAATTACATTATAAGAAAGAATACTTTATAAAGACAACTATATTGTGAGTACATTATGCGTAATTGCTAAATTGGAAGTAAAGACCTTTAATAAAAGGTGTGATGTATTTCGTTGTCTGTTCTGTTTCAAAACATTTGCTAGGTGTTCTTGAACTGAACTGAACTTGAAATTGTAAGTTCTTGTTACAGTACATGAATAAATGTTAGTAAAAGTTACTCATGTATTTAAACTAAAGTTGGCAATTTCTGCTAATTTGATAATGTAAGTTAACCTATTAAAACTAAACTTTGCAAGGCCAGTTAACTTGAAATAAATAGTTAGGTCAATTATTTAACTCTGTCAACTAAACATTTTAGGTTGTAAAAACCTGAATTAAGTCAATACAACTTAACTGGGTCAATGCAACAAGATGACTTAAGTTGAGTGAACAAACATATTTTACAGTGTAGTTTGTTTGGTGTTTTCCACACATTGTCTTTCATTGGGTTAACATTGGAGTGAGTTGGCCTGATTTAGCATGTAGAATTGGCATCAGCTGCCGGTAAAAGAGCCGTCTAATCGGCTGTTCAGCTAACAATAAGAATGCAAGAACAAAAACTGAAGTGGAGAAACCACACTGAAAACCCTAATAAGTCGACTGGACTAATTTAATTGAGTAAACTCGTTGCCTCAATTTAGTTGAGTAATGCAGTCTCCTAAAACTTGCATATTTAAGTTTATTTAACTTGCCAGTTTTGTAGACTATACTTAAATTGTTCAGTTCACCAACACTTAGTACTGACTTTGGTAACCTGAATAATTTAAGTATAGTCTAATATGACTATACTTAACTATTAACTATGACTAGTATAATTGAGTGCCTTGAAATATGTTGATCTATACGTTAGCAGTAATTTAATGACTTGCTGATAATTGAAGAATAAAACTTCATAATGATGGTATCCAAAACGTCAAATCTTATTCAGACAGTACACCAATACATTTTCCAAACATTCAGTTATCTGGACAATAAGGAAAGTTCTTAAGCTGAGCTTAAAACACAAAGTTTTCCATCTAGGACTTCACGATACAAACAGTTTGAAGTAGCTCCAAGGAACCATGCATTCCCTCTACCACAACTGAATCTCTTCTGACTGACCAGCGCCCTCTAGTACCCTGTAGTTCCATTAAAACAGCATTTTTATTTCCATTATTCCATGGATAACAAAAAACAAGTGACATACATTTTATTCTGTTACTATATATATATATATATAGTATGTGTGTGTAATAATAAACTATGAAAAATGTTTAAATAGATTTTAAACAAAAAATAAGTAGCCATTTATTCACATTATGATGAATAATTATACCTGAAGCCATTTGTTTTTTGATAAAAAAAACAACAACTTTGCACTTAAAAGGTCTAGGGGTAAGATTCTTGATTTGGGTGTGAGAGGTCCCGGGTTCAAATCCCCCAATTATGATGAGCCCTCAATTATGTTATGGTCCCTAATTTAAATACGATTCAAGAGTTCACACTTAGCTGATGATTGATTATAAAGCTTGTTTGGCATGCTGTCCCGGGAGAGAGCCCTGAGCTCATAAGATCCTCGAGCCCAGGGCTCCCTCCCGTTTGCAAGGCGAGAGGGGAGTTTGAGCTCAGGTAGATCTCGAGAACTCCCCTGCTGTAGTAGCTAATGAACAGATGGTGATTGCTTATAAGATATAACTTCTTACTAGGAGCATGTCTATGCTGCCAATTTAGATTAGTCAATTAACTAAAGTTGCATGTTTTTGGACGGTGGGAGGAAACCGGGGAACCCGGAGGAAACCCACGTGAACACGGGGAGAACATGTAAACTCCACACAGAAACGTTGGCTGGCTTGGTAAGGACTAAAACCAGTGACGTTCTTGCTGTGAGGCAACAGTGCTAACCACTGGGCCACCGTGCCACCCATCTAGGAAAGGAGGAAGAGTAGGGGTGGAAGGGGTGATTCTTCAAAATGAAGATAGCTGTGATTTGGAACCTAGGGTATTTGTAGTGGCTTAGGAATCATCTGATTGGTGAATCACGAATTGAATAATGCGGGGCCGGCTGCAAGCAATCATAAGCACGTGATCCTCTCGAAATTAGTTTATAAATAAACTTCACTTCAAGAGTTCACACTTAGCTGATGATTGATTATAAAGCTTGTTTGGCATGCTGTCCCGGGAGAGAGCCCTGAGCTCATAAGATCCTCGAGCCCGGGGCTCCCTCCCGTTTGCAAGGCGAGAGGGGAGTTTGAGCTCAGGTAGATCGAGAACTCCCCAAGATGCCTTAATAAGCTCGGGACAGCAGCCGCGTATTGAGGAACCCCCCAAAAGGCAATATGGATCAAGCCATAACCGGCTGCTGAATGGAAAGTGTAAAAAAGATGGTACCAGGAGAGGGTTTGCAGGAGCAGAGATGAAACTGGTGCAGAGTGTAAAAGGTTTAGGTAGGAGTGATTGCTACAACTAAAGTGGTGTATTGGCTGCTGGTGTTGCAGATGCTATGTGTGCTCCCGTAGCAGTATTTAACTGCCGTGACCGGACGGGGAAGTGAGACAGGTGTAATAGTTTTAATGCAGGATGTATGAGCTCTGCTAAAGAGACTCTTAAAAATCACAGTGATGAAATGTCAGGATAAGCTCAGCGGAGCGTCTCTGCTGCAGCAGAGGTGCGATAGAGTCAGTGGTGCAGAGGAGAATTTAAGCTAGGCGAAGCATCTCTACGGTTGCAGAGATGCAATGGAAGTCGGTGGTGCAGAGGAGAATTGAAGCCAAGCGGTGCATCTTTACAGTTGCAGAGGTGCAATGGAAGTCAGTGGTGCAAAGGTGCAGAGGAGAATTTAAGCAAGGCGGAGCATCTCTACAGTTGCAGAGGTGCAATGGAAGTCAGTGGTGCAAGGTGCAGAGGAGAATTTAGGCTAAGCGGAGCATCTCTACAGTTGCAGAGGTGCAATGGAAGTCAGTGGT
>CAIGQZ010034880.1:250164-267358 GCA_903798205.1 Danio tinwini
GGGCCTCGTTTCGCTCCCACGGCTCTCGGCCACGCCCCCACGCCACAATATATATATCTTGTGTATGTGTGTGTTAATGCCTAAATCATTGTTTTCTGCCTTAATATAAATGCATTTTTCTATAAATAGCAGAATAAAACATCAGAGTAGATTGGGCAGTAATGGTTTAACAGTAATTTAACATTTATTATCACAGTTATACCTGCATTGGCTACATGAAGTAAATTACTGTAATTTATTCTTTGCACTACACAATTTTGTACAAATCCTGCTCATTTTACTGTAAAATACTGTTTTCTTTTATTACAGCAAAACATTGGCTATTTTACAGTTATTTACTGCATAATCTACAGTAAGGGTTAACAGTGTACTCAAAAGTAATGAGTAGTGAACATATGCTGTCAAAAGCTGATATGTTTACATGTAATTTGTGCATCTGTGTGTAAACGTAACATAGTGCATTTAGCTATTGCCCAGTAGGCATACAACATCATGAGACATTAATATTAGGTTATATAGATTGTAATGTCAGGTGACCAAATTAATTGCCAAGCTTGCAGCTAAGGACAACATTATTTTGATGTCCAATAATAACGTCAAATGACGTTTATCAGGTACGGCAACCAAAAAACAATGTCTGATAGATGTCATAGGGGTAAGGTTTACACAACGTCAAGCTGTAACATCATTAGACAGTGATATTTGGTTGTTTTTAAGTTAGACATTGGAAATTGACATTGGCCTGACATTGAGTTCTGACATCAACCCGATTTTGATTTCCAAACAAAATGCAAAGTTCCCATGACCTTAGGGTTCAACGTCAATCAGACGTCATGTTGACGTTCTGTGCCTGCTGGGTTTTTAAGGCCATTTTGGTCATCATACAGTAAACATCTGTCATCTTCTCATCAGTGACATGTATCTAAACAGTCTCTGGGTCAATGCATGTAATGATTTAGAACATCTTCATGGACACTTTTAATACTTCCAAACAGTTTGCTTCAATTATAAAGTGCACACGTCTTAAGGTAGTTCATTATGATGCAATTTACCTTCTACGGTATGTGCAATTTGATTGGACAGGAATCTCAGGACTGATTTTTCTAATCCCCATGGACAAGAAAAATAAAGTAATTACCGCAAGTTGAAAGAAAGTAGTGGAGTAAAGTTACAGATAAGCACTAAAAAAGGAAAAGTAAAAGCACACATTTTTAAAACTACTCAGTAAATTACAATTCCTAAGAAAAACAACTTGTTGCAACCCAAGCTCATTCTGAAAACGTAGTCCTGTGGACATTTCTGGAGGCCGCGAAATACGTCCCAGGAGGTACGTATTTTTGTAGCTTTTTTTTTTGCGAATCCGCGAGAGGCTGCTGCATGCGCTTTTTCGAATCTTGCAAGTGTCTTTTGCTCCCGCGATGTTTTCGCGTAAACCCACCAGAGGCTGCTGTCGATTGTCCATCTGTCTGTCTGACTGAATGACTAAATGATTGACTGGGCGACCGGCCAATCGACTGACCCACCCTCCTCCTTCCCTAAACCCAACCAATTTTACCCTTGTCGTCGTGGTCAACTTCTCTCTGCATCTCAAGTCCGCTGACATAGCATGACGAGTTAATGGGACAAACTGGTTGTGGCGGGAAAGGCCTCCACACGGAGGTAAGCAGCCGGTAAGTGGCAAAAGGAACGGCATCATACCGCCCCGATTTTTTGCTTAAAAAAAATAAAACGCAGCCATACGTACCTCCGGCTACATAATTCGCGGTCTCCAGAAACGTCCACGGGACTACGTTTTCAGAATGATCCTGGGCTGACTTAATTACGGTAATTTGAGTTTTTGTAATTAAATGTATTTGCCTTAAAAGGCATGGCAATGAGCATCTTTTTATATCTTAGTTGACCTAAAAAATGAAAATTCTGCAAACATTTACTCATACTTGACTTGCTACAAACCTGTTTAAACTTTTTCATTCTGTTGACCACGAAAGAAGATATTTTGAAGAATGCTGGAAACCTGACAGAATAGTTATAGAAGCAAAAACAAATAATATGGAAGTCAATGGTTACAGATTTCAAACATTCTTCAAAGTATCTTATTTTGTGTTCAACAGAACCCAAAATCTCAAACTGGATTGGAACAAGTGAAGAGGGAGTAAATGATGGCAGAATTTAAATTTTTAGGTGAACTGTCGCTTTAAAGACTGAATATAAAACTAATAAAAATGTCATTCCACTGCACTGGATGTCCTGTTACACATCTGAATGTGGCTTATTTTAAGTATATTAGTAAAACAGTCCATAGATCTATCAATTTACCTAAGATTCACATATTAAATAATCAAAGCCTGAACCTGCAGAGAAGAAAAATCACCAAATAAATTTCTAATAACTTCATTGTACTATCAGTAAGTTTCAATAAATGAAGAACAAGTTGAACTTTTTCTGTTTTTACATAATTCTGCCTCATTCTTTTACTCCAGAGAGAAAGACTCACCTTTAGAGTTCCAGAGAAGATCAATATTGTCTCACTGTGCTCACAGATACAGAGTCTGCTATCAAAAGATTTTAATATAAACACAACGGTGTCTCATCAGTTTCCTCTGATACTTCATCAGCTCTATAAAATCTTGCTGTATGTCAACAATAGTTTCATTTGGGTCTATTTTTATTTCCCCATAGGCATTTTGGAAGAAACATTTCAGACAAAGTTGATACTTAAAAAGAAGCATAATTGGGAATGTATTAAGTCTCCTGAGCTACTTTAAAGCAGTGTCTAAAAAATACAGTTTTCCTTTGGGCAGTTTAAAATTAGAGCTGAAGATCCCCAGGCAGAGAACTGTGTTGTTGTCCATAAAACAGTTTCTTGTTTCTTTAAACTGCTATTTAAAAGAGAGCTGCGATTAACACAATATTATTTAGTAGATGAAAGTTTGTATTGATGTCTTTTTATTTCTACAAATATGCAAACCACTGGCTGAACTGCTCTAGAAAACATTGAAATCACAATTCACTCTGCAGTTTAAAGTGGCAGAAGACCGAAATACAGTATGTGCTTAGAGTAAATAGAAAATGATTGTCCATTAGTGTGGATTCTAAAGTTGTTGTAAGTTATCTTTGTAGCTCTATTTTGTAAGCAGTAAGTGATTTTGGGGAAATAGTAGGGATATTGGAAATAAAACTCACTATATAACACAATAGTAACATATATATATATATATGACAAATGTGACAAGCTTATCTCACTTTTCAGACACACATTGTGAACCAGTCTTTGAAATGGGGTTAAAAGGCTTGGAAATGAATGTCTTTTTATATCTTAAAGGGATAGTTTACCCAAAAATGAAAATTCTGCCATCATTTATGCATCCTTGAAAGATATTTTGAAGAATGCTGAAAACATGTAACCACTGACATCCATATAGCAAAAACAAATATTATGGAAGTCAATGGTTATTGGTAGGGCTGCACCAGTATTTTCAGCATCAATATCACAACGTGATCATACAAAAGCTTTTTTGGCTTTTTTTTCTTTACTGTCAGCCTCACAGATTTTTTTTTGGGATGCAAGATGGGTGTGTTTCCCTTAAAATGTTTCTATGTTGAGATATGAAAAATACAACTCAATTAAGCCGCCTGTCACCTTTGCTTTTGCAGCTGTTCAAGATGCCATGCTGGATAATATCTCAAGTATTTTTAGGTTGATGCCGTCGGTATAAATCTGTGATGTTATTGCATAGAATCCATAAATATAAACAAGTCTCCAGGGCCTCATTTTTAAAATGCTCAGGAATGTTATACGGCTGTATAAGTCATTAAAAGACTTGACTGTTGTCACACATTATTTCCATATTAATAGTGTTTGGGTGTATGTATCTTCAGTATAACAACAGACAGCCACATGTTCATCAGCTACTCTGCAGAAATAATTTGCCTCTTTTTTTTCTCCCTTGTGCTGTCTTACTTTATCTTCTTCATGCTCTAAAAGGGTAAAAGGACGTGGGAAACATCCACAAAGAAAAATAGTGCTTGCAAAATTCATTTAATTAAAGCCGAGTGCAAGAGATGCTTTGTGCTTAGGCTTTTCTTCTTATAAAGTTTGTCTGTCTGCCTGATTGCCTATGTATCTATCTACCTGTCTGTCTGTCTGTCTGTCTGTCTATCTATCTATTAGCGCTGGACAATTTGACCTAAAATCAAAATCTCAATTAATTAAACAGTTTAACTTGATTACGATTAATGAACGATAATTTTCAGTTCACTTACAAGTTTTGTACAGTAAATATGCTGTGAGTTTGAATGAAAGGTGCATTATTGATTTTAAAATGATTGATGGAAACACACACTATCTACTATCTATGATTATTTATGAAACATCAACGTTGAACAACTGAAATTAAAACACACATTGCCTAAAACCAACAGCCACTTTAATTCTTATAAAAAAGTGAAAATAACTTGCACTTTTGGAAACTAAATAAATTATTTTCAATGTTTTTCATATTGAAAGTAGAAAATAAGCAGTATTTTAATATGTTAATGTAAATAATAATTCTATTGTAATGGAAAATGTCGTCTAAAGGCATCTCTGGCACAGCTTTCAATCATTGTCAATGTAGTGCAAACGTGCAACGTGTACTCTCCGAAAAAAAGGTGCACGGTGGTACAAATAAATGTTTTTGCACCAGTTTTGTAAACAGTTTTGTACCTTTGTAAATGTTGTACGTTATATGGTACAGAAAAGACCTCTTACTCTTCTGTTACTTTTATGGTACAATTGAAATGAAGGGACACAATTGTTCTCATAAAAAGGTACAGAAGTGTTGGACAGCTCCTTCTTTATTACAATATCTATGAAAATAAATATTACTGGAAAGGCAAAGGGATTTTATGAATAATTTCCATATTAAAACATAAATCCTCATTTAAAAGCATATGTTTAAAACAAATCATAAACATTGATTATTAATACAAAACAACAGGTAAAACAAAACCATAGGTATTATAAACTAAACATTTAAGTCGTTTTTATAAACATTCTGTAACAGGATGTGACACTGACAACAGAGGTACCAGATCCAAATGCAGGTTTAGTAGCGAGGTCAGGTAAGCAATGGTCAACACAGGGCCAAACAGATGTATACGGTAGTGATGTGACGTTGTGCACTGAGGCTTCGAGGCATGTATCAAAAAAATTATACATCTCGCAGTGAAGCAGTGTACTAGAGCTTGATTTGTTTTGCCATCATCACGTGATCAGTGACGTGCAAACTCCTATAGCTTTCTCCATAGAGCATTTGCCTTCCTTGCAGGAATTGCTGGTTCGATTCCCACTTGGAACGAGTGGGTGGGTGTAGGACCAGTTGGAAAACGATAAACGTAAATATTTTTTACTACAATCATCGGTGGTGTAATGTAACATACCTTATGTGTAAAAAACTACAGTAATTGAGTAATTTGTTTTTATTACTATTGTTGTATTACTACATGAATGAGTTGGTCAGTTGTGAACATTTGACATTTTTGCAACACACTGCTTTTCCACACTGTAAGCAGCAGAGGTCCTCATCAAACTCTGATTTAGAAAGCTTCGAGTAACAAACATTTTCCAATACAATTGAGTTGAGCAGTTCACTGGTTCAGAAAGCTTCATTTCACCATCACTAGTATACGGGCAATCCAGAGTCATAGTCAAATGACAGGCAGATGGTCACAAGGCAGGCAGCAGACAACTTGAAACAAACAAACAAGGCGAGGGTTAAAAACACGGCCTTAAGTACTTAACACAAAAATATGTATAGCATTTTCTGACAATGTTGACAATGTTTTTAGCAATAAAAAATAAATTAAACTAATTAAAAACTTAAGATTTCATTTTAATAATTCTCTTATTTATATAATTGTCATTTAAACATATGCTCTTATTTAAATGAAAATAACAGTAAGCTGATTGCAAGGGCGGTCTTCCTTCAGAGTAACCTTGGGTTAAATGGGGGCGAAGGGCACAGCGGTGACGGAGAAAGATTGTGATCTCATTAACTTCATTCCTGGGTTCGCACCAATTTGGGACTGAACTTGTAACCTTTTTGTTAAAGCCCAGAACCAAGAACAATTAGCATGCCAACATCATTAGACTACTGTCACTCTTTCAGGTAACACATTTCCCCTCGCAGCATTAGCAGTCACTCAGTCAGCAGACAGCTTTGGGATTTTTACACTGTTTGTATCACTTAATTTGCTCATTCCTGACAGACTGTATTATAGTGGGGATTTTTCTGAAACAATAATGTCTTCTTAAATTAACACTTCATTCAAAGAACTTAAAACAACTGATTTCAATTAAAACTAGATTTAATTTCACTTTTTTTTGTTATTACGTGTTACGTACTTTTTAGTTTTTTTCTTCACACATTTTGAAGGGTAATGGAAATGGAGTTAACTGAACTACTGACTATTTTTAATAGTGAGTCATTTAGTCCCTTGATTAACTGATCTGCAAAAAGCTCAAATTTGATAAGGAAATAAACACTTGTGTTGAAGGTTCAATAACCCGTCCATCACTTTATTTGAGCTTCTATTGGTATTCCAAAAATGATCAATATCAGGTCAAAAATGTAAATTACTCAAATTGATTTCTAATAAATTGACTTGCTGTATAAAGGCCCTGGTATATTGCAAACAAAGTTCTGAGTTTAAACAGTTCAAACAAAGGCTGAATGATGATTTATTGTTTTTGATCAATCCAAGTCCCCTATGTGGCAGTAGGCAGGGTTATGTGTCACAACGCTTGCATGTAGCCTCAAACACAATAACGATGGTAGCTGCGTGAGAAAAACCAACGCAATTTGTAACTGTTTAATTCAGTATCTAATTTGTATGAATTTGTACAATCTCATTTGTACAAATTGGTACCATTTGCTCATCACCCAATGACCGTTGGGTTTAGGAGTGGGGTTGGGTGTCATGCCTTCTTTTTAAAATCTTACATTTTCATACAGCTTAACGAATTCGTACGAATTAGCCACTAAACTGACAAAGTGTAAAGTACTTGCATTTTCTTGTGAGATCAAGCTAGAAAAACACTTACATAAACATCTGCCAAACCAACTTCTCCAAACTGTCACACACCAGACAGGAAGCACCACATCTTTACATTATTTTCTATTTGCTGTTAGCAGACATCACATAAAACAATGTTCACAACTATAATAGATGTAGTGTGATGCGATGGTGTCGCTCCGTGAGTTATTGTACAGTTCTTCACCACAGTATTAATTTTGTTGACAAAAAAAATTTCGTCATAATTTTTGTGATGAACAATTTCTACTGTTAAAAACTAGACGAAAACAAAAAAAAAAATTTGGTGATGACAACTTTAATAAAAATATACTGACTTTTCATTGACTAATAAAAACGAGACAAGAATGTGATTGAGGGAAGTTTTTTGAAAAATATCCAATCAAAATAAATCTTGGTGTATTATTCATGATGCACACATCCACATTTGAAAAGTAACTAGTCCACAGTAGACATGGAATGTGATTACATAATCTGCTAGAGGGGTGTCAGTCTAATAAAACTATAACAAAGACTATAAGGACTTTGACAATAATGAAATGACAACAGCTGAGAGAAAAATATTCACTTAAATCTTAAACTATTACTTAAACTATTTTAAGCCCTTTCAAAGATTTAATGGCTTAAAACGGTTCAACAGACTGAAAGAGTTTGCTAAATAATTGAACAATCCTGCATTTTCAGATGGCTACTGTTCTTACATGTGGATTGATTGCAGACAAATATTTTAAATATTACTTATGATATAAATAAACAATGCATATCTAATTTTTGGCATTCAATGGAAAAGCTTTATTCCATATTTTAATAAAACAGTTTTACTTAATTTTAAGTTTGCATATTTTGTATAAATAAATGTATACGATATTTAATTAAATTACACTTAAACAAAATATTTTTAGTAAACTAAATCTAGAAAAGGTTTAGTTGACTAAAACTAGACTAAAACTAAAATGATTCAGAAGACTAAAATCTAAATTTGCTGTCAAAATTATCATTGCCTCACCAGCTCTACATAATTCTCCAGTGCACTCATGTTTAGTGTTGTTGTTTTGGATGTTGTTCTCCTGCTCTCTTTTTAAACTTCAGAAACAAACTCAACATGAACTATTCATTGAAATTTCATTATTTCAGTTTGTTATTCTATATAGTTTGACATATACCATGTATGCTTAACAGTCTCATGTTGCAGGTATTGTTAAAAAAACATGCTTAAAAGTGTCATATTTCTTAAGGTAAAATTTTGCACAGAGACAACAATATCAAAATGATCCATATTCACACATATCTGTAAAAAAGCACTAATAACACTGCATTATAAATGTCTGGCCAATTATTAATTTCACTTTAAGGGGCCATTCACATCTAACACCTAAAACTGTGGAAAAAGTGAGGCCTGTCACTCACCAATTTCAATCCGCTTTTGGGTTTGATCAGCCATTCTCTTATAGTGATCCACCACTGACAAACACTTGCTGCAGCTCTGATACGAGGGAATTAAAAAGCACTGCAGTATTTGGGGGCTTCTGCATTTGTTTGAGGTAATTAGTCTAATGTTATTGTATACTCCATAAAAACATGAAGATGATCGGTTGGCTCTCATAAGCTGCTCTCTATTGGGAATAATGAATATAAAAGATGTGATATGTGAACGGCCCCAGTCTGGGGGCCATTGATGAATCAATGATTTAACTTACAGGGATACTTGGTTCAATATGTTTGTAAAAAAACAAAGTTTGAAGAAATATGTTCTTAGTAGTCTACAAGTGATTTCAGCATAGTCCACAAACACTTTCCTACTTTACCCAGCGATTGTATGTCACCAAACATGTTTTGCTTGACATTCGCATAGTTTTCTGAAGCTTTTGGCTGCTCTAATTAATTTCTTTTAATGTGTCACTTTCAGTCTCATGATAAAATGTGATTACCAATTTCTTGCTCATGCACATTGCAACCAGGGATGTGACACTGACAACAGAGGTGCAGATCCACATGCAGGTTTATCGGCAAGGTCAGGTAAGCAGTGGTCAATACAGAAACAAACAGATGTATATGGGCAATCCAGAGTCATAGTCGTAATAGCAGGCAGATGGTCACAAGGCAGGCAGCAATACAGGATTAAACAGATGAGGCAAAGATCAAAACCAGGCAAAGCAAGACAAAAAAAAAAACACGTTGTAATGTCACTTACAGTAAACAAGACTCAGCAACATTGTGTGTTTGTGTGCTGACTTTATAGTCCATGTAATCAGTTCATGAGTGGCTTCAGCTGTGAGTGTCTAATCAATGGTGATTTGGAGCAGGTGAGTGTGTGTGTGGCATGACTGGGTTTTGTAGTCCGTATGAGGCAGGATTTGTAGTTCATGTGAATGTGAGTGTATTTACCAGCGATCTCTTGTTGTAGATCGCTGGTGATCATAACACACATGATGACGTCAACAGTATCGAGTATCTTATTAGCACAAGCTAAGAGGAATACACAGTTTGGGTTAGTGTACTTGTTATGTCTTCAATAAAACTCTGAATATGGTATGAGAGATTTCATACCTCTAACATTGCAAGCTTAGCTCACTGATTGCCAGTTAGTAGCATATGCGAGTAACAGAAGAGGTGTGACAATTAACACTTTGACATGTGAGTATTCAAACCTCATGAAGGAACACAGGCCAAAAGGCAATGCTAAATTTGTAGGTGCATCAGTTACAACATAACATATTTTAAGCATATGTTAAACGGAACAAATTATATATGTGAAAAAAGGGTTTAATCTGAAGCTCACATGCACAGACACACACACCTCAGAGGATAGTGAAAAAAGTGTTTTCAGATACTTTGAAATCCATTGAATCAGCTTTTTTGTGATCCCCATTTCATCCATATTTCAAAACCTAAGATGCTTTTATCTACACACAAAGCACATCGCAGGCTCATTGGAAATGCACACATCAGTCTACATTTTTGTAAAACTACAAAACTTGCTTTAAAGGGCACCTATGGTGAAAAATCTACTTTTCAAGCTGTTTGGACAGTGTAGGTATAGTGTATATACTGTCATATTGGGGTGATATAAACACACCCAGTCCTTTTTTTTTCAATTTAACAACATAAAAACAGTGGACCAATTGGAGCGGTTTTGAGACCGACCGCAACTTATAGGAGTGCGGTCCCCCCGCCCACCAATATTGATTGACAGCTGCGTATTAACATGTCTCCGTAGTAACGTTTGTAATCATATCCACAAGACAGGACGTGCGCAAATCAACCCTAAATAAAAGGTCTGTTCAGTTTAGGATCATCAATAATCATCAAATGTGATCAAGACAAGTGACAAGTTTGAAATGTTTTAAAACAGTGCATGTGTGTAATGAATTACAGCGATTTACTCCAGCTTTACTTCATCACCACAGCCGCGTGTCAGAACAATCATAAAAGACGATTCAATCCCGGTTTGTGGACGTTATATCAGGTTTATTTTGTACATTAACGTAACAGATATCCATACAGCAGTGGAGATTAACCTGTATCCTATCACATTTGCGTGCAAAGACAGTGCAAAGCTAAACGTGCGCGCTGTATGTATGTGCGTGTGTGTCTGCACTGTGTGTCTGTGTATGTGCATGAACTTTGTAACGACATTGTGTGTGACTCATCCTGCAGCTCCACACAACAAATGCACCAAATTGTCATTGATAAAACTCTTACTGTAGTTTTTGTCACAAACGTTACGTGAGATCTGCTTCCTTTATGTCTGTGTCAGTTGTCTGAGGCAGCCGAGGGCGGAGACTGAGGCACGCGCGGCAGGCACGTGGAAACAGTGGGCGGGGAGGACTAGCCTTAAAGTCGCAGTACACAAAAACAGCAAAAATCTATTGAGACCTATAAAAGACCATCTAGTGAAAGCTATAATAAATAATCTGATGGGTGTTTTGAGCTGAAACTTTACAGACACATTCTGGGGACACAAAAGACTTATATTAAATCTGGAAAAAGGGGTAACCTAGGTGCCCTTTAACATATGTTTGACCAGTTTCTGGTTAAAATGAAAGCTATGGAGCAGACAACAACAACCTTTGTTCCTTTTCACACTAATAATATTTACACTACCTGACAAAAGTCTTGTCGTCAATCCCAGTTGTAAGAGCAACAAATAATAACTTGACTTCTAGTTGATCATTTGGGAAAGTGGAAGAAGGTAGATTTTTTAAATCTGTTGTACCTAATTCAAATCATCACAAATACTGCAGAAGACCTATTGGAACCCACATGAACCCAAGATTCTCACAGGAATCAGTCAAGTTTGGTGAAGGAAGAATCATGGTTTGGGGTTACATACAGTATGGGGGCGTACAAGAGATCTAAAGAGTGGATGGCAACATCAACAGCCTGAGGTATGAAGACATTTGTGCTGCTTATTACAATACAAACCAAAGGAGAGGGCAAATTCTTCAGCAGGATAGCACTCCTTATACTTCAGCCTCCACATCAAAGTTCCTGAAAGCTAAAAAAGGTTAAGGTGCTCCAGGATTGGCCAGCCCAGTCACCAGATATGAACATTATTAAGCATGTCTGGGGTAAGATGAAGGCAGATGAACTCTGGGAGTCCGTCAAAAACGTTTTCTTTGCCATTCCAGATAACTTTATTAATACGTTATTTGAGTCATTGCAGAGATGTATATGCAGTCCTCCAAGTTCACGGGAGTTATACACAATATTAAATATTTTTCAACTTCACCATGACTTTCTATTTTATACTGAACTATATTTCTGCTAAGTGACAAGACTTTTGTCTAAGCATAGTCAGACCTTACTGTCCTAAATAAATAATTGAAAATCAAGGCATGATCATATTTTATTTAGGTAAAATAAATGTAATCCAGAGACCTTTGCTTTTCATATAAGCCCCTCCTGATATACCAAATTATCAACAAGAAGTCAAGTTTATATTTGTTGTTCTTAAAACTTGGAGAGGCGACAATACTTCTGTCAGGTAGTGTACAGAGGGTAAAACAAGAACACATCCAAATTTTTCCCAATAAATATATTTCTAAAGGTGCTGTTGGCATGTAATTGTATTAGATTTTAGCAATATCCAAACAATCCAAACATACAATAAGTTGTTCAGTTTGTCCACTGCACATGAATATTTAAGAACATGTAGCAATTTCGCTGAACCAGAGACATAAGATGCAAACATTTTTCTATGTTATGAGAGTTCTACAGTATGTATGAGAGTATCAATAGCCCTTTTCACCAAGAAAGGTCAATATTGAACTGTATTTCAGGACTTTGACAATCTTGAAAAAAAAAATGGGTGAGATTGGTGTCAAGCTGTATGCTTCTCACTACATGCGCTGAAATATGAAAGATGTTCTTTTGCTTTAACAGAGTAATCCATCCAGCAATAAACAATACTGTATTTTTATTCATGTATGCACATTTAAATCTGGGTGCTTTACATCATATTCATTTAACCCTCCTGTCCTGTGCACATCTCGCCCCTTACTTTAGTGTTCCAGGTCAAAATTGACCGGCCTATTTTAACTGCTCATATATTAGCACAAAAAACTTTTTTCACCACCAAATTTTCATTCAACATTCTTTAGCTGTGAACAATGTCTCAAAGTAGTGTTTAATATGAATTTATAGAATTAGACATAAAATAAGTGCAGTGTAAATACAAATGGGCTCTGAAACCGTATTACAAAATGAACAACAGATGACATAAATCAAAATACTTTGTTTTGTTACTAATAGACAGCTCCTTAAAATAACTATCACAGGGTCTGACCAAAGAAATTTAAATTTAAATTCATCTGAATGATTTATCAAACAAAATGGTATACTTTCCTGAGTATTGAGTGCTCGAAATTTCATTCAGTGCTTCAATTGGACTTCATTAGTGTACTAATATAGGGAATATTGACTGAGGGTATAGACTGTGAGCATGGACACAGAACTAGCACTAGTTATACTTTGGTCATTTTTAAGCGAGATGCTAATGATCTAATCCAATAAAATAATTGATGCTAGGCTAAGCTAAAAGTGCTCCTGCACTTAAATAAAGGTATGCGAGCTGTCACTGGGGTGGTACCTTTTCAAAAGGTACACGTTTGTACTTAAAGGGTCCATATTGGTACCTTAAAAGTATATATTACTAACAAAAATTTTAAGAGGAACACTTTTGTACTTTTTAGGTACTAATATGTACCCTTGAGGTATTAATATGGACCTTGTAGGTACAAATTTGAACCTTTTGAACAGGTACAGTACCACCCCAGTGACAGCTCGTGTACTCTTATTTCTGAGAGTGTGGTACACTCAGAGATAGGCTGAACAAAGAAAGAAAGAAAGAAAGAAAGAAAGAACCACACAGATGGGTTCACATAACAATTGTTTTATCAGGAAGTTGATTCATGTTGGAGGATCCAACGCTATCTTATAAAATTCATAACTTACTGATTTAGTGGCTAATCCATATGAATTTGTACGATCTCATTCATACAATTTAGTTCGAGTTGCTTATCCTCAAATGACGGTGGGGTTTAGGGGTGGGGTTGGGGGCCACGCCTCCTTTTAAAAATCATACATTTTCGTACATCTGAACTTGTACGAATTAGCCACTAAACTGACAAAACATAAAATAGTTATGTTTCCTTGTGAGATCAGGCTAGAGCAGGGGTGGGCAAACTCGGAAGGCCGGTGTCCTGCATAGTTTAGCTCCAACTCTAATCAAACACATCCGAAAATGCTAATCAGTGCTTCCAAGATCACTAATTATCTATAAGCAGGTGTGTTTGATCAGAGTTGGAGCTAAACTGTGCAGGACGGTTGAAACAGACAACACAACAGGTTAAAAGACTTGCAGAAGAGATGCAGAGCCATACGTTTTCATCATATTTGAAAGAAATTAATCTTGTTTTTGGAAATGAGATGCCTTTTAATGAGATTGCTATAGTGATTATTAGATACAATTACAATTTATTTTGTCATAATTATGACTTTTAATGAGTCAAAATTAAAAGATAAATCACAATTTTCAATGTTTTTATTTTTTGTTTGTTGAGACAAATAAATAATAAAACAATTATAAATTGTATTTTTAATAAAAATACCCAACATATGCTGAAATAGTTGGCAGTTCATTCCATTGCGGTGACCTCTGATAAATCAGAGACTAAGCCCAAGGAAAATGAATAAATTAATTTTGACTCTTTAAAATTTTAACTTTGTGTCGGCGCAACTTCGAGTCCCGGCTCAAGGACATTTCCCTACCCTATCCCCCTCTCTTTCTCCAACTTCACTTCCTGTCTCAATACTGTCCTATCTAATAAAGGCGAAAAGGCCAAAAATAAATCTTAAAAAAAAAATTATAATAATTTTAACTTCTTGTTTCATATAAGTACAACCTTTTCTGGCATAGTTATAATTTACCAAAGAAACATTTTTCTTCTCATAAAAAGCATAAATATTTGGTAAATCATTTTGCACTGGTGTTTCGTTGCAATGGAATACAATAGATACACAAAAAAGATACACAAACATTTTCAAACTTGTTCATGAGATTTCAGTTTATTTATCTGATTCACATAAGTGCGTAATTCATTTTTCAAATGCATACAAAAAGATAAGGACGACTGACAGGAAAAGAGTCATGAGAGTACTTTTTTCAGTTCCATTCAAAATAATACACTGATGTACTATGATGTTTATCTCTGCGAGATTTCAGCCTATTGAGATTCTACTGAGTCACATGACAGCATGCAATTAACATTTGTTGAAAATAGCCTGTTTTTCACATACAAAATGTGTCATACAGAATGATGGCACACGGGAGTGGAGCCATATTATCTTGTTTGGAATGACGTTGAGAAAAGGAGAGGGTTTTCATTTTTAGGCGAACTAATCCCTTTAATTTCTTCCCTTTTTCAGTGCCACTTAGCTTTAGATCAAAGGCACAAAAAGTTGAGTTTCTTTCTACAATGGAGACATAATTTGTTCTATTAGGATGCTTGACTCGACTGTAAGTCCTGTTTCCTTCATTGCAGGTCCTCAAGGTCTCCCGAGAGCTCTATCCTGAATCAATCTTTTGTAATAAGCCACTTTTTTGGTCCTGGGTAAATGAAGCAGACAGTTTCACTGACATTTGCACTTTTTTCCCTACTGTTCCAGCTCAACCCAGATAATCAGCATTCCCACACTCCACCCCCCAGAACCTGCTGTCGATCATGTCAGACAGATAGATAAAACAAGAGAGAATAAAGGTGAAGTTAAGGAGAGCTGGGTAAGATTATGGAGGAAGAGCTGGAGAGAGAGGGAGTTTTTTTATGAAGTGGGTGGCTATATTCTCTCTTTCGCTTTTTGAGTAATTCTACAGTTGATTTGGGGTTTAGGTTCATAAGGACCTGAATATACTTTTAATTAACCTGCTTAATGAAACAACTCTCATTCCTGTTCTGTGGTTACAGGGGCTCTATGAGAAATCTAATCCTCCTTGATCTTTCGAGATAAAAGACTTGACGTACTATGAAAACATATTGTAACTTTCAGAACTTTCAGGTCGTCCTCCCTGGCTTTCTCAACAAGTTAGAAATTAAACTATGACCTGTCAGGCTACATTGAGAAGTCTAGACATTTTTATTCTAAAGATTCATAAGATTCTCTCAGATTCCTCTCAGTTTTTAATGACAACACTGCAAAAAAAGCTTTTCTTACTTAGATATTTGTCTTGTTTCTAGTCCAAATATCTAAAAATTCTTATATCAAGATATATTTTCTTGGCAATCAAAACATAATGTCTTGTTTTCAGAAATAATATGCCAAAAAAGTTAGTTTTTCCTTAAAACAAGCAAAATAATCTGCCAATAAGGTAAGCAAAATAATCTTGTTTTTCCTTTTGACATAAGATTATTTTGCTTACCCCATTGGCAGATTATTTTGCTTGTCTTAAAGAAAAACATCAATTTGGCATATTATTTCTTAAATCAAGACAATGTGTTTTGCTTGTCTAGAAAAATTTTCTTGATTTAAAAATGTTTAGATATTTGGACTAGAAACAAGCCAAAAAAATCTAAGTAAGAAAGGTATTTTTTGCAGTGCAACTGTAGGGGTGGGAAAAAATATCGATTTGCCGATTTATTGTGATATTTCTGGCTGCCATACGTTATCAATACTCTAAAACAGGGGTTCTCAAAAACTGTGTCTTGGAGATCTGGTGTCTTGCAGATTTTAGCTACAACTTCTATGGCGGCAAATCAATGGCAATAATAATCGAGCGCATCGGTGATGTTTACGCGCAAGGAGAAGTGAACTGCGAGCAGATTACAGGCCTACACGCGAGGAAACTACTGCTTGCGCAATGTACGCTCTCGCAAGCAAGGCCATGCCTCACAGCGCGCACGCGATCAGTTCTTTACGCTCGCTCGCTATCGAAGGCCAAATAATTCAAATACACATGAATTTAACACCTGTACTTCACGTGTATTTCACGCATACTTTACGTGTACTTTACGCATATTTAACGTGTATTTTACACATAAAGTACGCGTGAAAAATGAACGTTTACTTTACGTGTAAAGTACATGTACTTGACATGTTAAATACACTTTAAATACAAGTAAACAACGCACAATTCAGACCACAGTTTCTGGTTTAAATGGGTTAATCTCATTGGCTGCATAAGAACTGGGTAAAACCATTTCTCTAAACCTGGGGTGTGTCACCTTTGCTACCACCATTTAGTATTATGAAACCTCCTACATATTTGTCTTTTCTGTTTTGTTATTTTCAAACATTAAGTCTTTATTTTAATATATTTAATGAGCATTTCTTTTTACTTCTTTTATGTCTTTTGGAGTAGTAGAAGACATTCAATACCAGTCATTAAACTAACCATCAAAGAATACCATAAAAGTTACCATTAAACAATCTTTAAGGTGGGGAAACCAACTACATTAAATGTTCTTAATTAACAGGTTTAGAAGCATTGTAATAAATATCTTTAAAAAAGAATGTGAGGTTTTTGTACTTAAATTTATGACTAGCAGGTGATGCTTGTTTCAACCTTTATATTATATTATATTATATTATATTATATTATATTATATTATATTATATTATATTA
>CAIGQZ010034880.1:269165-332151 GCA_903798205.1 Danio tinwini
TCCAAGATAATATTTATAAATGTGAATATTTCTTTGTATATTGCACATACGGTATTTGTTTATTTATTGTTGTATATGTACAATATACACAGTACACATGTAATTACAAACCTAATTGCCATGTCATTACAATATAATTGCAAAGCTAATACATTGTTATTATAAACTTAAATGTTTCTTTGTCTATTTCATTTGTACAGTATTTGTGTATTTATATGTAAATATACGCAGTGCATATGTAATTGCAAACTTCTAATTTGGATGTAATTACTATGTCATTACATTATAATTACTATATAATAATTGTAATATAATAATTGTATATTATAACATTTTAATTACATATTTGATAGTGTTGTAAATGTGGTTTTGTATATTTCATGTACAGTACAATAACTTTTAGACTTTGTCACAATTTTACAACTTATTGCAAAAATGGCCGGTGAAATACATACAGTCCACTACTGTAATATGCAATGCATTGTGCGTGATTTAAAAACTTTTACAGCTTTTGCAGCAACTTACTGCATATTAGAAATTTGCAGATTTTTTTACTGTAGTCAAAGTAATCAAGTATGGCTACTGTAGTTCAAAACAAAAATAAGACTTTTTAATTTTAATTTAATTTAAATTTTTTTATTAAAATTTTTAAGTTTAAAATAGATTTATGAATAAAAATTGCTTTTGTAAACCAACTAAAATTTATATAATAACAAAGAATAATTAAAATACTGTTGTACATGATCTCGTCACTTGTTCTGAATTTATTCAATTACTAAAAATAAAGGTTTTGTACCAGTGTAAAAATGTTAATAAATTACAGTAAAAGTACTATAAAGATAAGCTTAAGGGCATTTTACCAAAAGAAGTTGCGGTAAGGCCCTGCTACCATAAAACACATTTACAGGTAAGTTATTGTAGAGAAGCATTTGTGGTAACTTGCTGGCAATGGTGCTGCCAGTAAGTTACAGCAAAAATACAATAAACTGTAGTTATGTTTCCATCCAAAAATGCTAATTAAATTTATGTGTAAAACTGGAATATCACATAAAAGATGTGCGAATAAAGCAGCGTTTCCATCCAACGAATCACAGAGAACAAAATCGTCACTTCCTGATTAACTGGCACCCAAATAATAATAATAATAACAGAATTTGCGGTAGGAGAAGCTGTGCGATTCTTTTCTTTATTTAATAAATGACTCGTGCTTCAGAAAACTATCCCGACACGCAATGAGCACGTTGTGGTGTTTGAAGACGTGAGATGCAGAGAACAGACACTCTTGACAGTTCTGGAGGTAATAAAAAATATAACAACACTAATACTGAAATGGTTAAGGCATTTTAGAACAATATTTCACATATTTTATGATGCGGTAAGCCTACTGGTTTGTCCATTCACACACGTTTTTATCATCGCATCTCTTATAACAAAATCACATGACCTTTTTCAATGCACATACTGGAATTTGTTCGGTAAAAGGGTTTCCATCATAGTTAACGTACATCTTTTCCTATATAAAAAGTTTATCCTACCTCTTATGTGCATATGTTTTTTATGCACATTTTCAAAATGTATGCGCATCTTGGTGTTTTCATCAACCAATTTTTTTTATCAAAATATCCAAAATGTGCATAAAATAGGTTGATGGAAACATAGCTAGCACTATTTGGATGTAAACATACGTTACATAAATGAACATATTTAAATGATTGTCATCAATTCACCTCAGAATACTATGCTTATTAATTCCTATGAGAGTGTGATGAAGAGACCACATTGGAAAAGAGTACATCGCCCATTTAAGCTGATGATACTGTTGTGGACATGGTAGAGAGTACCTCTATGCTCCCTAAAATGAAACTCCCAGTTTTTCATTTTATTTCAAGTCATGTAGTGATACAGAAAAGCATCCAGTAAAACTCAGTGGTGATGACAAGACAACCCTGAAATTCAGCAACTTGAAATTCTTTAAATTGCCGTGTTCATCAGATTTACATTCAGGTCCAAGTTCTTTTGTATTGCTGATACCCTATTTTCTTCCTGTCATTCCTCACGGTAAAGATTCAGTCATCAACGCTCGGCTTACGTGATGAAATAAAGGGATGCTCCCATGTGTAACAGGCACGACAGGAAAAGATCAAAGTAGTGTCTCCAGGGCTCATATGCGGAGGTGCAGAGGAAGAGAGGCTGAAACACAATTATCACAAAGGACAGCTGACAGCCTCACTGTTGTGTGCTTAAGAAATGCTACCAACAACAAGAAAAGCCAAGGTGCACCATATTGTGTTTGGGCATTGTATTTGTCTTGTTCATTTCAAAATGCCATTTCAAAAAAGAAATAGAGAGTGAAAGGGTTGAGACAGAGAAAAGGGATCTTGGAAAATATTGTCCTCAGCTTGAAGGCTGGTGATATGTCTTTTTAGAAGGAGAAAATAAAAAACAGTCGACAAAATCTAAGTTTAGTGTGGCACATAAGCTAACTGATGATACTGTCTATTACTAAGGTCTATTCAAAATAATGAACACAATTTTCTAAATGCTTTAACAGACATCTTAACTGCCGGGTTGACCTTTTATCTGTAGGTTATTATTAAAACAACAAAAAAAAAATAGCTCAAAATGTGCTTTGATGTTAATTAGGGCTGCAACGAATGATTCTTTCTTATTTAAAAATAATTGGATTTAAAGTAAATGCTTTTTTTAAATGTTTTGCTTATTACAATTATATAAAACCAGAAATCAGGGTATTATTTATGTAAAAAAAAACATAAAAAATGCAAAAGCCAAATGTTGACATTTTAAACCTTAAATGAAAAACAAAGTCTGTTTTTTAAAAGACATTTAGGGACTGAAGACACCAAGGGATGAAGTGTTTTAGCTGTAATTGTGTCCCATTCTTCCAGCAAACAAGTCTTAAGGTGGGCAACAGTATGGGATCTTCGTTGTCACATTTTGTCGTTCAAAATGCACCACACATTCTCTATTGGTTACAGGTTGGGACTGAAGGCAGGCCAGATAAGTACCTGTATCCTCTTCCTCTGCAGCCAGGACTTTGTAATGTGGTTTAGCATTGTCTTGTTGAAATATGCATGGGGGCGTCCCTGGAAAAGAACGCAGCATATTGTACTCCAATGTTTCTATTACTTTTCAGCATTAATAGTGGCATCACAGAAGTGCAAGTTATCTTTGCAAAGGGCACTGACACAACCCAATACTATGACAGACCCTGGCTTTTGGGCTTGTTGCTGGTAACAGTCTGGATGATCCTTTTCGTCTTTGGTCTGGAGCACACAGCGTCCATTTTTCCCAAATAATACCTGAAATACTTATTCATCTGACCACAGTACACATTTCCACTGTGTGATGGTCCATCCCAGATACCTGCGAACCCAGAGCGATTGACAGTGCCTCACACTGTTAACATAGGGCTTCCCTTTGGCACAGTACAGTTTTAAACAACATTTGTGGATGTAACTACACATTGTGGTACTTGATTGTGGTTTGTCAAAGTACTTGTGAGCCCATGTGGTAAAATCACTTATAGATGAATGACGATTCTTGATGCAGTGCCGCCAGAGGGATCCGAGATCACAGTAGTTCAACATAGGCTTGCGCCCTTGTCCTATATCTTGCTGTTGCACTCCTGAGTTGCATGAGAAGCCCAACTAATTCATAACACCATTTATTGATAAATTATTTAATTATCAATATATATAAAATTTACTCTATTACTCAAAAAGCCTATTTCAGGAATTTCATGTCAGGAACACTTTTAACCAAAATACTGGCCAATTACTTAATCAAATACTGTATAAATATTGCACAGGCAGGTTGCTATTACTGATTCCAGCCCAGAGACAAGTTCAAAAATATAATTCATACATCCCAACCCCTAACCCTGAATATAAATTAATTTATATTCTATAATTCTTTAAATTAGGCAATGATGTAAAAAGCACATAACCCTCACTGTAAGCCTAAATTAACCAAAACCAAGGTTTCCGCTACATTCATTCCTCAATGGCAGGGCGCCACACAAAAATTCATCCCGCCACGGCTACATTACAGCTTCTCATTCAAAACATCCAGTCATTTTTTTAATAGCGGGTTATAAATCGCACCTAAACGTATTAGAAAGTAAGTAAATTATATCAGCGCAAACTTTTCTGTAACCGTAGCAGTAGCATTATTTGTTTAACCCTTTAAGGTTGTCACGCCTGACGTTTGCAGGAAGGCACGGGGTCTCAGGATTATCAAAAGCACATATATTTAATAAAGAAAACTTACGAAGGTCACAGGATGAACAGGGCTTGAAGACAAACATCAACCAGCAAGACATGTAGACAATACCGGACAATGACGATATGATAACATACAGGTGGATGAACACGTGAAGGTGATGAACATAATGATGGCGGGAACTAGAACAAAGGAGCACATGGTGAGGATCACAGGTCAACGGAGCTGGCAGGATGGAGGGATGAGGTGCAGCCGGTGGAGCGGAGTCCAGAGGTGGAGGCAGGACGACAACTGACCAAGGAGGGAGCCTGGTGAAGCTGGTAGGCTGACGGTCCAAGGAGGAGATGAGGGAGGAGAAAGCCAACGTGGAGCCGTTGGGTCAGAGGGCCGAGGAGATGACGTCAGGTGACAACCTCTGGCCGGCGAAACAGGTGGGCAGGACCGCAGGGGTAACTTCACACATGCGGTTGGAGGGTGAGCTGGGGGACTGGCTTACTGTAGCCGCACTGGAGAAGGCAGAATGGTTGTGGATGACATCACCAGTGATGAAGAGGGCGGGTCGGGTGGGGTGCTGCTCATGACCCTGGAGCTATCGTCTTCTGGGATGAACAGGACTGAAGAAGGGCTGTCTGGGAACAGCGGGAGGGGCTTGACTTCACTCCAGAAGTCAATGAGCAGCATTTCAGGGTCTAGGGCCAGCTTACCATCTGCTGTGGGTCGGTGGACGGGACTCTCGCTCGGTCCCTCTATGTCCACCAGGACTCTCACTTTCGGCGATGTTGCCGGCTCACGCACCTGGTCAGACGGCTGGTTGAGGTCCTCCTGCTCGGTCTTGTTCCGCTCTGTCGCTCTCGTTAGCTCACACACCGCGGGTGGCTCTCCATCTGTGGTGGGCTCTGGCGTACGCTCCTTGCAGATGGTAGTGCTGGTCCCTGGGTCTGGAGTGGCACTGATGTCGAACGATGGTCGGTTCCTCACCAGTGTCCGCTTCACATAGGCGGCAAGATTGCCTCGAGGACCATCTTCGGACGACTGTGCTCTGCACGCGGTGTTCAAGTTGGAGTTGTAGAACCTGCAGAGCACATCGTCCGGCCAGCTGGATCTTTTTACTAGAAACAGGAAACTGTTTGTATGGTCCTCAAGGCTGTTTTCTTTGTGGTCCGGTATTCTGTCACGCCTGACATTCGCAAAAGGAAAAAGGCACGAGGTCTCAGGATTATCAAAAGCACATATATTTATTAAAGGACACTTACGAAGATCACAGGATGAACAGGGCTTGAAGACAAACATCAACAGCAAGACATGTAGACAATACTAGAAAATGCAGGACTGAACACAAGGACTATACATACACAGGGGATGACAACATGATAACACACAGGTGGATGAACACAGGTGAAGGTGATGAACATAATGATGTCGGGAACTAGAACAAAGGAGCACATGGTGAGGATCACATGACGAATACAAACACACAAGGAAGACATGTGACAAAGGTGACATGCTGACTGACTGACTGACAGGTGCGTAATGCGTGAGACCAGCAAACATGACGTAGCTTTCAATTAGCATGAACACAATTTCCATAATTATACTTTATATATAAAGGTCTATGGTTCTGCATACAAAAAAACAAAGATTTTATCTTGCTGGAGTTCATAGTCGTTTACTTTACTTCAGGAAGCATTAATGCTGCTCTGTAGGTCTACTGGAGAAATTCATAAATATTCCTAGCCAATCTAATAAATGTTGGACACACCTCAGCAGCGTTTATTTAAGAGCGCACAAGAAAATCTGCACAAGCAGTTTTTATTTAAGGGCGTGCAAGAAGTTTTGTGAACAAACAGATGAAATCTGAGCGCAAGCAAAGTAATTTGCATGCTCATATTACATAAATGCGATCTCGACTTGTAATACTGCGCTCACGACATGTCACTGAAATAACGCCATAGGTATTTGGTAGATCTGTGCAAAAGACCTGCTGCCACAGCTGGAAAAAATCCTAGAGGAAACACTGAAAACTATAAACATATACCTTAAATCCAATCTGATTGGAATGCTGTTCCTTGATCCATGAACCTACTGGTGAATGTCCATGTCCTATTGGTGAAATCACACCCTGATGGCATAGTCCAATAATGAGAAATCTATTATGGTTAACTATTTACCAACTAAAATAGTCTCAGATTTACTCATGATAATCAGAAAAAAAGAAGGAAAAATTAAAATGTCTAATGAGCGGCAATCCTCTGGAGCAAAAATGCCTCTGATGCCAGAGGTCAGAGGAGAATGGCTAAATAGTTTAAGCTGATTGGCTGCTTCTTATGTAAGCTCAGAAGAGTAACCTAAGGCTAAAATTCAGCTGGATTCACCAAAATTGGACAATAGAAGACAAAACATAAAGGTTGACTGGTCTGATTTAGTGTCGGGTTCTGCTGCAAAATTTAGATGGTAGGGTCAGAATTTAGTGTAAACAACATGAAAGCCTGGATCTGTCCTGCCTTTTATCAACAGTTTGGGCTTCTGCTGGTGGTGTGTAATAGTATGGGTAATATATTCCTGGCACACTTTTGGGGCTTTTAGTCCCCACTTAACATCATTTAAACACATCACATCAGTTTTGTTTCTGATCATGTCCATCAATTTATGACCAAAGTGCACCCGTGTTGTGGAATGCTACTTCTAGCAGGAGAACATGTCATGTCAAAAAAGCTCAAATCAACTTAAAGCATTTTTTTTTAACATGACAGTGAGTTCAGTCAACTCAAATGGCCTTCGCAGTCACCATATCCAAATCCAGTAGACCTTTGGGATGTGGAAGAATGGGAGATTCATGTTATGAATGCACTGCTGACAAATCTGCTGAAATTGTGTTATGCTGTCATGTCAATATAGACCCAAATCTCTAAGGGGGATTCAGCACCTTGTTGAATCTGCCACAAAGAATTAAAGGCAAAATGGCATCCAACCTTGTGCTAGCAACATGTAGCGCATATATATATATATATCCTGCTGTTTACAGTACAGGATATATATATACAGTTCACAATACAGTAAAGACAATTGATATAAGGATGAGAAGTGAGGAAAAAATGTGAAAATCTTGTTTGGTTATGTGTTATTACAATTACCGGTTTCAAAGCTTCAAATGGTATTGATTGATTTGCACAATTTTGGGAAGCTCACTGTAAATCCTGTAGCATTGCAATTGATCAATAATGGATGTCATTTATTACATTATTAATATTGTCGCAGGTGAGAGATCACACAGACACAGAGACACAGTGAAAATCTCCCATTAATATTAAGGGAGTGGAGCAAAGGATAAGTACGCTGGGATGTGAGTTCAGTGTCCAAAGGGGTCTGGTGATCGGGTGAAGTGAAGTGCTGGTCAGGGTGCCCAGTGGAAGAGGGAGCATTAGTCCAGCTGTCATCATGCTCGCCGCTCCCATGACGGTGTCTGTTGAATCCTCTTCTTTCAATGAAGAGCAGCTGTCCCTGATCAGCACATGAGGAGTTGTGATTGCAGTGAAGGACTCATTTCCATGTTGACATTGATGCCACACTGGCAGGTCTGCCACATACCCACCCAGGAGCTCTTGGAGGGTGACATCACTTCCCCCGTCCTGGAGTGCAGTGCCACTTGGAAAGACCTGCAAAAAAGTCTCTGAGGCAGAGGAGACACGACATTCACTCTTCCTGTTGCTCGCAGTGGTGAGCAAATCTGGCTTGCGGCCCCCATCTTGTGTCGTCCGGTGCCTTCTTGTATTCCGGGGGAGCGGAACTGTTTGTCACATGGGGGCTTGGGGAGCTGGGGGAATAAGCATACCCCGTCTCCAGATGTTGGTGATGGTGCGGACGACCACGTCCGGTAGCAAGGGGCCCACAGGTATGTGTTCTGGGCGCATGGTACCCTTCGCAGGTCACCATTTCCGGGCTTCCTTTGCACTCTCTCTTGCATCCTGGGGTTCGGATGCTTCCATCAGCTCGATGTCTTCCATCAGCTCTAGCCAGGTGGCAGGGTTGCAGAACAGGACGTGTTGTCATTGCTGGGAAGGCAATGCCTTCAGCAGGCGGTCAAATACCAGCCTTTCCATGACCTGGGTGGCTGACAGTTGGTCTTTAAGCAGCCAAAGGCAGGCCAGATCCATTAATGCCTCTTTGGCTGAGGCACGCTTGTCCAGCACTCACTGTTGGTACCGGTGTGCCACACATTCTCCATTTTGGTTCAGGAAAGCCGAAAACTCCCAGGGTTGGTCGGCCTCTTCTTCTTGCTCCCAGCGACATGCTCCATGAGCTGGAGCTGACGGCGTTTCAGGAGATGTCATCCATCTTTAGGCTAAGGCGCTGGTGGTAAGCATGGAAAGAGAGAGAATGAGACCCTATAGGGCAGGGCTGTCCAAACTCGGTCCTGGAGGGCAGGTGTCCTGCAGAGTTTAGCTCCAACTTGCCTCAACACACCTGCAAGGATGTTTCTTTAAAGGCTGGTAAGAGCTTCTTTAGCTAGGCCAGGTGTGTCTGATTGGGGTTGGAACTAAACTTTGCAGGACACCGGCTCTCCAGGACCAAGTTTGGGCACCCCTGCTATAGGGAAAAACAGTCCAGATGTTAGTTACCTGTGCCACGTATGACTCTTCAAACTGCCCGCATTCTCCCCCAGATGTTGCAGGTGAGAGATCACACGGACACAGAAACACAGTGAAAATCCCCATATTGGCGAATTATTAAGGAAGTGGAGCAAAGGATAAGTGAATGAAATCCCAAATCAAATCGCTCTATATCAGTCAGAAAGTTGCAATTAGATATTTTTGTTCATCACACAACCTGTTTTTGGCTTTTATAAAGCAGTTTTAATGTAATTTTGTGAAATCAACATAAACACCAATCCTTGTGAGTTAGATTTGAAGTGCAGGTTTAATACAAAAAAACTAAATATTGAATAAGAAAATCTAATTTACTTATAAATACACAACAAAAATGGTGTACATGAAATAAGTAAACAAATCCAAAATGCAGTTAATGTTGTTTGTCATTAAATCAACATAGGCTTTTTCTGAAAATGTAGCCTTATATACATTTCTTGAGGTCGCAAATTTAGCCAGTAGTATGTATGGCTGAATTTCATTTTTAAATTGAACGCTACGACCAGCTGGCCGCTTACCTCTGTATGGACGGCTTTTCAGCTGTTACCAGTTTGTCATGTTAGCTCGCCATGT
Organism: Danio tinwini; assembly: GCA_903798205.1. Taxonomy (NCBI): domain Eukaryota; kingdom Metazoa; phylum Chordata; class Actinopteri; order Cypriniformes; family Danionidae; genus Danio; species Danio tinwini. The sequence continues at coordinate 278,624 of CAIGQZ010034880.1, forward strand.
ATGTCGGCAGACTTGAGATGCGGGGAAAAGTTGACCACGATAACAGGGTTTGACTCTGGTAAAGAACGGTTCCAGAAAGCAGATAAGACAAAAACAGAATCCAAAAAAAAAAAAACAATTAAATAACAGGGTGAGAATGTGATAAAATCTGAAAACGTGGTAAAATCTAACGAGGACTTAGCTTTTTCTGGACTGCTTTTGAAAATTGTTTGCTAGCTTTAGGGAAGTGGTTGGGCGGGTCAATAAATACAATTGGTTAGGTTTAGTGAAGGAGGAGGGTGAGTCAGTTGATTGATCAGTCAGTCAACAGCGACCTCTGGTCAGTTTACGGGAGAACAGCAGATGCTAATGGCACTCGCAAGACGTATTTGGCGGTCTCCAGAAATGTATATAGAGGTTTTCAAAATGAGCCTGGGTTGCACTAAATTGCATAAAGCTGCAAATTTTACATTTGAGCAAATTTGTTCTTTGTTAATTTTCAGATACAGAACTTGGTGGAATGCACCATTTGTTTTTGAATATTTTCAGTTCATTTTAAGAAAACCATGATGATATTAATAACTGTGATATTTCTGGTCATGGTAATCGTGATATGAAATTTTCATACCGTTATGTCTCTTGCTGTGGAAGATGTTCTGTGGAAAGTTTCAGTTAACTGAGATCTATGACAATTTTGTGACAACTGAAAGAAGAATCAGAGACACATTCTCCAGCTAGTGAGGGTCTGTTTTGGTAATGGCAGGGGAGGTCGTCTAGATGCGTGTCATGAGGGAAGCACATGCCAGGGATAGCAAACAGCTCTGCCACAGTGGGGTTTCTCTCTAGATACATGCCTGCAGGGATGGTTGAGCTTTTAATATCAAGTTGGCTGAGGAAGCGTGTCATTCCCTCTGAGACAATCTAAAAGCTCTGTCTAAAATCAGAGGAGGCTGAGCAGATGATTCAGATGGAGGGGGTGCGATTCAGTGCATTTGTGTGCATATCAATTTGCGTGTTTACGAAGATTTTTGCAGTTGATGTAAACTAGACTTTTCGGTTGATCTTATGCAATCTTACTTTTTGTACATATTTGTTTGTGATGTTTCAGTCTTATCAATTTAAACTCAGAAAAGTTTTTTTTTTACTTGAGTGCATGGGCATATTTGTCCGATGGCATGTCACATGAGCTTACTTTACTTTGGCTTATTCCCCTTTTTATTTGGGGTCACCACAACAGAATGAACCAACAATTTCTCCAACACATGTTTTACTGGTAGATGCCTTTCTAACTCAGGCCTGAAAGAAAGTGTACTCATGCAAACTCCACCCAAAAAAACATCCTGGCTCATCTGAGACTCAAACCAATTATCATAACATTCAATCACTTAGTCACCTTCATTCGGCTTGGTCCCTGACCCATCAGGGGTCACCAAAGTGGAATGAACCAACAACTTATCCGGAATATGTTTTACACAGTGGATACCCTTCCAGCCAAAACTTAACACTGAGGGTGACTTGTGAACCCCCAGTGCTGGAAAACACCCATACACTCTCATTCACACACTCATACTGTCATGATCACCAGCGATCAATCCCGTGTTTCTGGATTGCTCTATTGGATTACCCATGTTGTACCATTTGCTCCTGTTGACCTTGCCTGTCTGACTATCCCTTTGCCAAAATAAAGCTGGGTTGAGTAAGCTCAGAAACAGCATTGCCTGTTGTTGCAATTGATTCCTTTAGGGTGGACTTTCTACTCTTTTATTTGGCAGGACTTTGTCATGCTCAATCAACAGGAAAGATATAAATTTTGACCCTACCATCCAATAGACACAGCAGAAATAAAGACTCGGACCAGGCAACTTTTTTCTAATCTTCTCTTATTCAAATTTGGTGAATGTTAATGATGAAATGCTTCAGAGTTCATTGTGTTTTGCATTCAGAAATGTTCTTCTGCAGACCTTGGCTGTGAGAAGTGGTTATTTTTTACTGGGGTAACTGTTGTTTGAGTTTGACCCATTCAGGCCATTATTATGTTATGCATCAACAAGACATTTTCATTCACAGAAATGCTACTCACTAGAATTTTTTTTTTCTTTTGGACCATTCTATGTAAACCTTAGAATAACAAAGTTTAAGGGTGAGGGCTTATTGGTGGCAGTGAGACCTGGGGAAGGACTGAAGGACTGGGGTTGGGTCTGATTCCACAAACACACTGCCACTTGGTCCTCAACCAGCTGAGAGACCCTCACTTGCGGTGCCTGGCAGCAGTGGCTCCTCTGGTGCCTCACAGGTGCCTAGCAGCGAGACCTGTCTCCTCACTCTCTGAATGGCAGCAGGTCTTGACCTCCAGTGAAAAGTGGTGACTCCTCCGTCCCTCTCACAGATGGTAGATGCCCATTCGTGCAATGGCAGACGTGTATATCCATGCCCCCAGAAAGGTGCTTGCTTTGAGAGTCCATTGGCGGTAGACTCTGCTTCTCTGGCTTGATGGCGCCACACATTTTCCCCAACAGCAAAGGGCTCTCCAAAAGTGTGTTTCTCCTCCCTCCCAGGTTTTGACACCAATGTAGAGAGATTTAAAAGTCAAACTGATAATGTGAAGAAGGAGGCGGTAACCAGCAAATGCTTAAAATAATTAATACAGATAATAATATACAAAAAAACAACACAAGTAAAATGGCAGCCCCTCATGGATGACTGGCACATAAACAAAACTAAAACTACAACATGTTGGCTTCTATACTTCTATACTCGTTCTTAAACAATATTACGCCCTTGTGTTCAACGTCATTATCAATTGCCAAAGTGGAATTCCAGTACTGCAAGAACAAAAGATGCATGGAACAACCTAGAATTATAAAGACCCAGAATTCATTGGCTAAATAAACAAGGGAAGCACAGCATTTTTTATTCACTATTTACAGTGCAGAGATATAGATTGTTTATTTCAGGAGTTTTCCTAATGAGACAGTGAAAGTAAAAATTCACATGAAAATAATAAAGGCATAAAAAGATGGAAACAGGTGTCACTCGTCACTCCCACCACTGGCCTCGCTCCGCCTCATGGTTCTTGGCCCCATCCCACTCATCACACCTAGTAATGTGTGAAAATCCAAGTAGATCAGCAGTTTCTAAAATGCTTAGATCAACCCTGTCACAATTACCAGCGATATATTCCATAAACATCGCTGGAAGACTAAAATCCCCTCACAATATAGACTTCAAATCCTGTCATGCACCACAAACACAACTGTTCTGGCTCTCGTTTGATTACTTACACACACAGCTGAGAGCTGCTCAAAGATTGACTACATGGACCATATATACAGCAGATACACTCACAGAATTTGCTGAGTCTTGTTGATACTACCTTGTAACATTACATAGTGTTTCCCGGTTTTGTCTCTTCGTGTTTTGACCCTTGCCTTGTTCTATTGTTTCTGTAGTCTGCTGCCTGTATCGACCATTTGTCTGCTATCTGACTATGCTTCTGGATTTCCCTGTATGCTATCGTTGACTCCTGATTGTGACCATTGCCTGCCTGACTACGATTCTTGTCTCTCCACTCCTCTGGGTTTACAAACCCTTTGGCACAACAACCATGCCACTTTCAAAATCAAATGTCTTTCCCACCCTAAAACTCTTCTTTTGTCTTGAGCTTGTAGACCATAACCATCAGATATGAAGAGAGTGTGGCTCTACCATTGGATAATGTGTAACAAACAACTTGGATCACCAGTGCCTTTCAACACTTTACAGTTTTTTTTTTCTTTTTACTTTTTTCACTGTTATGCAGCAGTCAGTCACTATTTGAAAGAGGGCACAGAAATAAATAAATGACATATGCCATATCTTATTTGTCACCAAATTATCAGTCACTTCTCTAATAAAGCATGTTCTCTCTTTCCCACTGTGGACATTAATAATCTATAAATCCACAATAATGTAGAAAGAGAGATATGTTGAAGATTAGTTCATATGTTGTTGATTTGACAAGGCATTTTGTCTCTATTCCAATGACATCCATTAAAATAAATTACCATTAGTCAAAGTTGGAGGATTTCCTTCCATATGGTTTGTTCTAAATGTATTAAGGTACTGCACCTCAACCCCTGTCCCCTCATATTAGTGTTACTGAGCATATTAGTGCTACTGAGAAGTTCCTCTCTGAAGTTCCTATGTGGCTGTTCAGTGTTTATAGGTACATTTATACTTTTGTCTGTTGTACTACTTTGAAGTAGGCCACTATCCTGCTTATTTTACCTCCTCCTAATTAGGCACACTTGAACCAGCTAATCGTGGTCTTATTAGACAAGATGTTTCTCAATTCTCAATGTTTCTCAATTTCTCAAGCAATGGAGAGAACTGACTTGCATTTCATAGAGACCAGTCTATCCAAGTTAGGAAAAATAAACAAAGCGGATGCCCTCCCAGCTGCAACCCAGTACTGGGAAACATCCATACACAATCATACACTACGGCCAATTTAGTTTATTGAATTTACCTATAGCACATGTCTTTGGATTGTGGGGGAAACCAGAGCACTCGGAGGAAACCTACACTAACATGGGAAGAAGATGCAAACTCCACACAGAAATGCCAACTGACCCAGCCGGGACTTGAACCAGTGACCTTCTTGCTGTGAGGCAACAGTGCTAACCACTGAGCCACAGTGTCACCTGGTAACATATTTTAATGGAAAATAAATTTAACATTACAACATTCCTAAAATGATAAACAGTTTTATATTGTTGTAGATCTTTTCATTTTCAGTGCATAATTATGCATAACTGAATTACATATAATGGTGAATAGAGAAGTGCTTCCCTCTTCCATCATTTTGCCTCACTGACTTCTGGGAATTCAAGTGAGAATTGCGCTCAAGTCTGCATTCATTCCATCCTCAGTGTCACACATCAAGGTTTTATCCCCTATCTTCTACACTTGTGTTCTTGAGTTTTGTAATTGAACTTTTATAACTTTTATAACTAATTGTGGTTTTTGATGATGTAGCATGAGAATGCAAAGATGTAGGATCGATTAAGAATGTGTTTTGAAAAATATCCATACTGTAAAATTCCAAACTGGTTTGTGTTGAGGCAAATTGGAGCTAAACTCTGCAGGACAGTAGGCCTCTAGTTTAAAATTTGAACGTAAAAGATATAATAGAACTCCTTTAGTGCTACACCTGTTGTTACTCTACTTAGAAACCTATATGAACCTGAGGCAAACAGAATTTTACATCTGCTAAAAATCATCTTAGTGATTGGTAATCGTGCAATGGTTTCTGATGTGTGGTTAAATGCACAGGCAGCTGGATCAGCGTGTTTTAAGCAGGGGTCAGATTAGACTGACAAACTGTAAAATCCTGAACTGCAGGAAAGAGGCCATGGTTTATTTTGCATGGGAAGCTGAAAGATTAGTGTCAGTAGGAGCCCTCTTCACTCGTGCGATGGGACGGCTTTGCATATTTCCATGTCATCCCTTCAGGGTCAGTTCCATATGACCAACCATACTCATTACAGTCCAACTAACACCACTCTAGCATCTCCTAGACACATCACATATACATTTTCAGGGGCTTTACTATATCCACCAACACGTTTGACAATGCTTCATTCTAAAAGAGTTCTTCATCTCTAAAGCCTAAAGACTTGAGAAGTAAATAGCTTAAAAGTGCCGGGCATCTGGAGAATGTCTAAAGATAAAAGCCCATATGAAATTGACAGGTGTGACATTGTGAAAGTGGGTTCTAATTATCTATTTGCATCAATGCATTCGGGATCTTGTGCAAAAATAAACAAATAATCCCTTAACCCACACTGTTCTCAAATATTTAGTCAGCTTCAGAATTGCCTTAATAGCGGGCAATTCTCTATTTTTGATGCATTGACTTTTTCTCATAAGCATGTAAATTGGTCATATGAGAAATGCAAACTTGTGTGAAAGGCTTCTCATTTTACGATGTTCACATTCATTCATTTTCATCCATTTTTCTGGGGCCGGGTCATAGGGGCAGCAGTCTCAGGAGAGAACCCCAGACTTTCCTCCAGCTCCCAAGGCATTCCCAGGCCAACCGAGAGACATAGTCCCTCCATTGTGTCCTGGGTCTTCTCCAAGGTCTCCTCCTGGTGGGACATGCCTGGAGACACCTCAGCTGACTTTTCTCAATGTGGAGGAGCAGCGGCTCTAGTTTGAGCTCCAGTCGGGTGACAGAGTACCTCCTCACCCATCTATAGAGTGCGCCCTGCCACCCTGCGAAGGAAACTTATTTCAGCCGCTTGTATCCGAGATCTTGTCCTTTCGGTCATGACCCAAAGCTCATGACCATAGCTGAGAGTAGGAACGTAGATTGACTGGTGAATCGAGAGCTTTGCATTTTGGCTCAGCTCCTTCTTTACCACAATGGGCCGATACCTCTACTGCATTACTGCTGCCGCTGCACTGATCCACCTGTCAATCTCACGTTCCATCCTTTCCTCACTCGTGAACAAAACCCCAACGATATTCACATTTGGAGAAAAAAATTTAATGTGTGATCAAGGATTTCAGTAATGTAATACAGTGGAGATGAATGTCTATTGTATTAGTGTGTGTGTGTGTGTGTGTGTGTGTGTGTGTGTGTGTGTGCGTGTGTGTGTGTTATATCTTGATTTTTATTTATGTATTTTTTTAAGAAATTATGTATCTTAGACTAGACTACGTAGTGTAACTAGTGCAATTCACTTTTAATTGATCGTGGAATAAATTCAACAAAGTGCTGGGAAAATTCTGATTTTAGTCCATATAAACTACATGATAGAGTCTGTAGGCCAGCTCAGCATTCAACACTGTCATACCCTCTAAGTTAATGATCAAACTTAGAGACCTGGATATTGACACGTCTCTCTGTAACTGGGTTATGGACTTTCTGACTAACAAACCTCAGAATGTTAGATCAGACCACATTTGCTCCACCACCGTCACACTCAACACTGGTGTACCACAGGGCTGTGTGCTGAGCCCCTTCCTCTACTCCCTTTTCACCATCGACTGTAGGCCTGTGAACAGATCCAACGCCATCATCAAATTTGCAGATGACACCACAGTGATGTCAGCAACAATGATGAGACTACATACAGGGAGGAGATACAGCATCTGGCCACGTGGTGCACCAACAATAATCTGCTCCTTAACACTGACAAGACCAAGGAGCTCATTGTGGTCTTCAGGAAGGGACGAACAGGCTCACATGATCCAATCCACATCAATGGGATGGCCGTCGAGCCAGTCTCATCCTTCAAGTTCCTGGAGACCCACATCTCCAAGGACCTTTCCTGGACCACCAACACCTCCAGCCTGGTCAAGAAGGCTCAGCAGCGCCTATTTTTCTTAAGGCAACATAAGAAGAACCAGCTGTCATCAGCCGTCTTGGTGAACTTCTACCGCTGCACAATAGAAAGCATTCTGATGAACTGTGTCACAGTCTGGTATGGAAGCTGCTCTGTTGCGGAGCATAAGGCACTGCAGCGGGTGGTGAAAACTGCCCAACGCCGAGCTCGCAGTATTCTTAAAGATTCCTTTCACCCTGCTCACAGACTGTTTTCTCTCCTGCCTTCTGGCAGGCGCTTCAGGCTCCCCCGGACAATAACCAGCAGACTAAAGAACAGCTTCTTCCCCAGAGCTGTCTCCCTTTTGAACTCTGCCCCCCACTGACTTTTTGCCCCCCTAATACACTCCTCGCTCTCCTCATAACTCAGACTCCTCATAATCACTGCACTACTTAACATTTGCACATTTAAAAATTGCACATATTCATTGCACTGATTGATTCACTTATTTGATCTGTACATACCCACTGCACATTTGTAATTATGTATACACCCACTGTACTTATAAATTTGTAATTATGTTTATTTATCTGCACACTTCTGATGATTAATAGCAACCTGTGCATATATCCATCTATTGTAAATCTGTTCATAGCTAATACAACCTGTATATAATGTTCATAGTACATCCATTTGTAAATATCACCATAGTTTTTCTATAACTGCACTTTATAACTTATACCTGTATCCTGCACTTGCTGCTATTGCACTCCTGGTTAGACCTAAACTGCATTTCGTTTCCTTGTACTTGTACATGTGTAATGACAATAAAGTTGAATCTAAATCTAAAAAATCTAAATCTAAAAATTTAGAGATGCTTTACTGCTGACATTGGTAGAAGTAAGTGGTATTTCTACTTTAATAACTGTCTTTCTATCACCTTGAACTTTCGGTCTGGCCATTTTTCTCTGACCTTTGGCATAGACACATCGTTTTTCGCCTTTTTTCCTCTTTCAGACCATTCTCAGGTCAGCAGATCAACAGTTTTTGAAATACTCAGACACCAACATCACCTTTTTTCCCCATTCTGACTCTTGAGACTCCACATTCCTTAATGCACCGAGTTGTGCCATGTGATTGGCTGATTAGATATTTGTGTTAACAAGCAGTTTAACAGGTGTACACAATAATGTAGTGTTTATAGGCCATTCTGTGTCTCTTGTTCTTCTTCAAAATAATATAGTTCATTACTCTGTACCACAGGCTGTTTGCAGTTGCCAAGCAACAGATTTTTTTTCAAGGTGTTAGAGCTTGGGGTCACCTTGGGTCTTGATTTAGCCAGATAAAGTGAGTTTGACTTTTTAGAAACCTCACAAATCACCAACAAAAAAAAAAAAAAGCAATGCAGTTTTTTCAAGAGGGACTTCTGACACCCAGTTGATTGAGTGTGTGGTCTAATGGGGTTAAGCGCAGTATCTTTATCTTTTAATATAACTGTGCCATCAGCATGATCAATGTTAGCACAGTGAAAACGACAAGAGACCAGTCCAGTGAAGCATCGCCGTGAACTTCACATAACAGACAAAAATGGAAGATGCATTTGAGATAATCTGTGCAGGTATCTGCTGTGAATGCAAGCGAGAAAGAAGAGTGTGTTTGAGAACAATAGTTAGAGCCACACAAATTGGTTCCTTTCTGCCACTATGTACAAATGGCAAAAGATTTGATGGCACTGTAGAAGCAATGTAACCGGGGGTGATAGCTGCGCTCCATGCCAGCTGATTAGGCCAACTTCCAGCTCCACTCTTTCGGGAGCTCCCGCGGGGACTCTGCTCTATTACAGTACCATTACATGCGGACACATGAAGAATGAAACCAGCATCCAGACACACCAGCTTCACCTGATCTCTCTCCCAAATCCCTAAAGACTACATTGCACATGCTGCAAGAGAGACCTAACAACAGTTTGCAGTGTCCTAATGATCTCCACTATAATGTCTCCCCTTATAAGTTAACAATACGCAGTATATCAGGCCAAGCAAAAAACACAAAGGATGTCTCCTTTACAAAACTAAGACAACTGCCCTGCTGGCTATTGCCATTGGCATCTTTAACATCATGGATCTCATTCTCCAAGCAATCATTTTGCAAGCATTGGGAGAATTAGTTTCAAAGCGCAAGTGAATACAATGCCGCTATCATCTTTCTGAAAAAATATGTGAAAATAGCGACACTGTGAATTTTGTGCAAGTGTTCAGTATAGGCATGTACTGTACGAGTACTTAATGACAAAAAATGATGTAGGACAACAGGAGTCTGTTCATTTTATGTGGTGTACTTACCTAGATGGATTTAATTATTGACATGATCCAGGTTTAAAATTCATCCAGGTGTTGTTGCCATAGCAACAGATTTGTCATCTCAAACCTGCTCTGGAGCAGCTTATTTCATTTAAAGGGCCATAAAACCCCATTGTCTCAGCAGGGTGTTTTCACACCTCTAGTTTGAAAAAAGCCAGGAAAGTGAGGGAGTCCACCTCTGTTTAGGTGGAAGTGTCAAGTGGCGAAAGAGGGAAGGGTTTGCATGAAAAGTGAAGTTCCATTACGTGCACTACAGCGGCAACACAAACACAGACACAGGGGAGATAGACAGTGATTCAGAGAGAAGCATTAGGTGCAGATCTGAGAGCTATGTGGAAGTGGAAGATTTTCATTCCACCTATTCCACACCTATTGGAACCCGCATGAACCCAAGATTCTCATAGGAATCAGTCAAGTTTGGTGAAGGAAAAAATCATGGTTTGGGGTTACATTCAGTATAGGGGCATGCGAGAGATCTGCAGAGTGTATGGCAACATCAACAGCCTGAGGTATCAAGACATTTGTGCTGCCGATTACGTTACAAATCACAGAAGAGGGCAAATTCTTCAGCAGGATAGCATCATACTTATATGTCAGCAGGATCCTCCTACTTCAGCCTCCACATCAAAGTTCTTGAAAGAAGGTCAAGTTGGTCTAGGATTGGCCAGCCCAGTCACCAGACATGAACATTATTGAGTATGTCTGGGGTAAGATGGAGAAGCCGTTGAAGGTGAATCCAAAGAATCTTGATGAACCCTGTGAGTCCTGCAAGAATGCTTTCTTTGTCATTCCAGATGACTTTAATAATAAGTTATTTGAGTCATTGCAGAGATGTATGGATGCAGCCGTCCAAGCTCATGGGAGTCGTACACAATTGTACTTCTTTTTCCATTGCACTATGACTTTATATTCGGTATACTGTATATTATTTTTGTAACAAGACTTTTGTCTAAGCAAAGTCAGACCTTACTGTCCTAATTAAATAAATAAAAATCAAGGCATGATCATATTTTATTTAGGTAAAATAAATGTAATCAAGAGAGGCCTTTCATATAAGCCACTTCTGATACCAAATGATCAACGAAGAAGTCAAGATATTATTTGTTGTTCCTAAAACTTGAATAGGCAACATGACTTTTGTCAGGTAGTGTATCCTTCGTAACATAATAAAGATCATTTATATTGGGAATATACATATGATGTCTCTGATATGGAATCTTTTAAATGCATAATCTTGACTATTCCTACATATATTACACTATATCTAAGGGCCTATATTGCAGCTTTTTCTGGCCAAAGCCTGTCTAATGACTTTTAAAGTGACCAATTACCAAAGTTTTTGCTTTTACACACTTCTCATGGTTTATATTCATATCTGCTACCAGATTGTCATTTGTTTTTTAAATGAGCTTTTGCTGAAAAAGAGTCATTCGTCATGCGACATGAGGCATTGCTGGTGATGCATCATAGCTGAGTAGAATTTATGCAAATCAACAGTAATTCGACTGATCCTCCTCTTGAATTTGGATACTGTAGGTAGAAATGAAATTTATAACAGCATTACGCATAAAAGAGAGAGTTGATGAATATCTAGATGTTAAATATGAGAGTTTTATTCACGTAAACACGCCACTTTTCTGTAACACGTTGCCACTGGCAGAGGACTAACTCCGATTTACAATGTAAGTGTCATGTTGAGAGGAAATAATCTTAATAGATGTGGGTTAAGGCCAGTTCATATATGTAGCATGATTACTGACTTTAAAGGAAGGTTTTAGTGCCATAAATCTCAGTGTGGCAACTGGATCAATACCGCTTTGCTCTACATGAGAGAATGACTTTAACTCACTTTCCCTTTCAGTCTCAAGCAATTTCACCACACGCTTGCCTTTTCTCATCTGTCTCTCGCTCGTGCATAATAGTTAAATGCATCTCCTGTAAGGTCATTTAGAAAATCTGTCCTGCCATTGTTCGAGGAACGTATTGCCCACCTGTAATCTCTAGAAAAGTGTTTTCCTCCACATTGTTTCACAAAGTGCCCTTTATCCTCAAAGCTCACACGCACGGCTTTCTTGTGAAGATGTTAAACGCCACGTCGAGCAAAGCTTTAGTTTTGGGTGAATAGCTTCAGCACTACTTTACCTGAAATAATCCTGTTGGCTGTGGTGAAAGTTAAGGGGATAGTTCACTCACTATTTACACTCCCTTAAGTGGTTCCAAACCTTTATTAGCTTCTTTATTCTGTTGAACACAAAAATCGATATTTTGAAGAAAGCTGAAATGTGTAACCATTGACTTCCATAGTAGGAAAAACTAATTCTGTCATCATTTACTAACGCTTTACTTTTTCTGAACCTCCTTGACTTTCATTCTTCGATTGAACACAAAATAAAATATTTTGAAGAAAGCTGAAACGCGTAACCATTGATGTCCATAGTAGGAAAAAACTAATTCTGTCATCATTTACTAACCATTTACATGTTCTGAACCTGTTTGACTTTGTTTCTTTGGTTGAACACAAAAGAAGACATTTTAAAGAAAGCTACAAACCTGTAACCATTGACTTTCATAGTATTTGTTTTTCTACTCTCCCTCAAGGGGTTGCAAAAAAAAAAGTTTCTTTATTCTGTTGAACAAAAACAGATATTTTAAAGAAAGCTGAAATGTGTAAAAATTGACTTCTATAGTAGGAAAAAACTATTCTGCCATAAAGTACTCATGCTTTACTTGAGCTTAACCTGTTTGACTTTCTTTCTTCAGTTGAACACAAATGAAGGCATTTTGAAGAAATCCGAAAACCTGTAACCATTGACTTCCATAGTATTTGATTTTTACTCTCCCTCATGTGGTTCCAAACATTTTATTAGTTTCTTTCTTTAGTTGAACACAAATGACAATAATTTGAAAATAGCTTATGTCTCGTGGCTATTAGTTGAAACTGATGAGTGATGTGACAATAGGTCTCCCAGCTAGAATAGCGCTAAAAGCTACATTTCCATAGTACTGTATTTGTTTTTCCAACCATGGAAGTCAATGGTTACAGGTTTTCAGCTTTCTTAAAAATATCTACCTTTGTGTTTAACTGAAGAAATAAACGCCAAACAGGTTCAGCACAAGCAAAGGGTGAGGAAATAATCACAGAAAGGCTGAGCTTCACAAATCTGACACAGGTTTGACTCTTTAAGTGAGATATGAAAAATACTGAATGCACTGGGTTAGTGACTTAGACACCTGCTATGGTAATGCTAGACAGCATAAGAAGATGTTTTACCGATGAAGGGTTTGAATCTTGAGTCCTACCTCTGAAACATCTCTACCTCTTCCCCCCACTGAGGCATCAGTTTTCCCCTCAGGGAGTGGAAAATCCCATGAAAAGCTTGATCTTCTGGCTGTCTTTTAAGTTTCAGATTTTTATTTTTTGTGTCCGCATGACAACGTGTGCAGTGCACAAGCCCGTTTCAGTCAGGGATATACTGTAAAGTGCCCCTCCAAAATAAGCAAAATGTGCCCCCCCCTTCAGTTCGCAATTGCCATCTCTCCCAAATACAAGGAGAACAGGCAAACTTCACACAGAAACGCCAACTGACCCAGCCAGGACTCAAACCAGCAACCTTCTTGCTGTGAGGCAACAGCGCTAACCACTGAGCCACTGTGCCACCCACCATCAAATCCATTGTTGTTTATTTTTATTATTTACATTATATGTAGCTCTAAAGTAAAAATACAAAAAACTGAAATGAAACGCATTGAGAAAAAAGAAAGGGAGAAGTTTCAGGCCAGTCCCGTGTGTTTCGTGCTTCCTGCTGGCTGAGGTCATAAGAGAGTGTATGTTGCTCAAAGCTCTCTGCATGATGTATTTTAAAGAAGCCTACTGAACTGTATACGTGTGTGCGTGTGAGTGTGTGTTTGTGTGTGTGTGTGTGTGTGTGTGTGTGTCTCCAGCAGGGCCAGACAGACGGTGCAGTCAGAGGGATGCAGTGAACCCTGACCGAATGTGTTGGTGGTGCTGCCCCGAGGGAATGTGTGTGTGCGTGTGAAGGTATGATGGACGGGGAATAGACAGGGGTCTCTGGCCCAGCAGGTGAAGCTGCAGGTGATGCAAAGGAGGGATGATGGGACGTGCTTGGTTCTAGTGTGTTACACGAGCATTGGGTCGTCAGTCCGTAAGCTGTTGTGTCTATCTCTATCACTCATTGCCTCTCTGGAACTGGAAATGTATGCAAATGAATGTATTTTGAATCTTTTTATGCATCTTTACAAACTGCATTGTGGTTTTGCTATTTCACAGGTTGAGAACTGCTTTTCAAGCTGAGTAAATGAAGTGAATGATGATCATTTGAAGCAGAAAAGGGCTTTTCTTCTACTTTCTCAGTTACAGAGTTCAGTCCTATTTTTGGGTTGATGTATTTACTATTCAAATTCTAAGTTGAAGCAGAAACTTATTTTTAAAGCCACTAAGATTGACTTGACGTCATAAATAGTATATAAGCTGTGTTTACTTGAAATTAGCACCGATCTGCACCGATATATCACCCTGGTAGAACTATCGTTCTGTCCACCAAAGATGATTTCACAAATAACTTACCTTATCTTTCTCTATTTCGAAATGCACCCGCAAACGCAAATGACCTTGATGTAGTGACCAGCAGTATGGATGCCATCTTTACTAGCACGCTAAATACTGTGGCACCAATCAAATTAAAAAAGGCTAAAGAGAATAAAACTACACCATGGTACAATAGTCATACTCATGCTCACAAAACAGCAACCCGTGCTCTGGAACGTAAATGGAAAAAAAAAACTAATTTAGAGGTTTTTAGAATTGCGTACAAAGACAGTATGTCCAGCTATAGGAGGGCTCTTAAATCTGCCAGGGCTGAGCACCTTCACAAACTGATTGAAAATAATCATAACAATCCTAGATTTTTATTTAGCACCATCTGTCATCTTTGGAACAAAATGTCCCACCGCAAATTAGTAGTGATGACTTCATGAATTTTTTTTGTAATAAAATAGAAGGCTTTGTACAGAAAGCAGATGATGTTAAACTTTCTGCACCACCTTATACTCCAGATCCAGTAAACATTCCCATGTAGATTCAAAATAATCTACAATGCTTCAAAATCATAGAACAGGAAGAGCTAGATAAAGTTATAAATAGTTCTAAACCAGCTACGTGTATGTTAGATCCAATTCCAACAAAATTACTGAAAGAATTGCTACCTGCTATAGGACAACCTCTCCTTAACGTTATCAACTCTTCTTTATCTGTAGGCCATGTTCCAAATCCTTACAAGCTAGCTGTTATTAAACCTTTTATTAAGAAATCACAACTGGACCCCAGCAACTTAGCTAACTATAGGCCTATTTCAAATCTTCCATTTATGTCTAAAATACTAAAAAAGTTGTTTCTACCCAATTATGCTCCTTTCTGCAGACAAACAATATTTTTAAAGTGTTTCAGTCAGGTTTCAGGCCTCATCACAGTCCCGAAACCGCATTAGTAAAAATAACCAACAATTTACTCTTAGCTGCTGACCAAGGGTGCATCTCACTATTAGTTCTACTAGGTCTTAGCGCCGCATTTGACACCATCGACCAAAATATTCTCATAGACTGCTTATATTCTACAGGTGTCCAGGGACAGGCTCTTCGATGGTTTAAGTCATACTTAGCTAACCGTTACCAGTTTGGGAATATTAATGGACAGCTCTCACAAGTCAGGCCAGTAAAGTACGGGGTGCCTCTAGTTTTAGGCTCTTTGCTGTTTACAATATACATTATACATGCTACCCCTGGGAGACATTATTAGAAGACACGGGATCAGTTTTCACTGCTATGCAGAGGATACTTAATTATATATTTCAACTAAACCTGATGAGATGTCTGAACTGTCTAAGCTAACTGAGTTTATTAAAGATGTTAAAGACTGGATGACCAACAATTTTCTTCTCTTAAACTCAGACAAAACAAAATTATTACTTATTGGGCCTAAATCCTGTACACAGCAGTTCTCACAACTCGACCTGCAATTAGAGGGATACAAAGATAGCGTTAGCTCTACTATAAAAGATCTGGGTGTCATATTAGACAGCAATTTAACCTTTAAAAATCATATATCCCATGTCACAAAAACTGCCTTCTTTCATCTGAGAAATATTGCTAAGTTATGAAGTATGCTATCCACATCAGATGCAGAAAAGATAGTCCATGCTTTTATGACTTCTAGGCTGGATTACTGTAATGCTCTGTTTGCTGGTTGCCCAGCATCCTCTATTAACAAACTTCAGCTAGTACAAATGCAGCTGCCAGAGTTCCTACCAGGTCTAGAAAATATGATCATATCACCCCAATTTTATCCTCCTTACACTGGCTGCCTGTTAAGTTTCGTATTGAATATAAAATATTGCTTCTTACCTATAAAGCTTTAAATAATCTATCTCTTGTTTATCTAATCAACCTTCTGTCTATCTCAAAACTCAGAGCTTCTGGTAGCACCTAGAATAGCAAAGTCGAGTAAAGTAGGTCAAGCCTTCTCATTTATGGCCCCTAAACTCTGGAATAGCCTTGCTGATAATGTCCGAGCCTCAGACACACTCTCACTCTTCAAAACTAGATTAAAGACCTATCTTTTTAGCAAAGCATACACTCAGTGCATCACTTAGCGGTATGACGCATGATTGAGCCCAACACAGGTTTTTGCATCTCGTTTATATACACTATGAACAGCAGCTACGCTAATTATTCTGTTTATTCTCTATTTCCACCTGGGGATACTCATCCAGAGGCCCTCAGACTATGCAGTGCCACTGATGAGATCCAAGACCAGCGACGAGATGATCCCAAGGTTTTCATAATCCTGGACCAGGCCGCATCCTGAGCAGCTGCTGTGGTGGTCATGGTGGAGTGGAGAGCATGAGACAGATGAGTTTTTGCTGAGTTCCAGCATTCTCCAGCCTCCGGTGCCTAGACTGCAGCTCTGCACAAGACGTTTGGCCATAGGAGAAATGTTCATACCCAACTGAGCCTGGTTTTTCTCAAGGTTTTTTAAATTCTTCACTTTCGCTAATTGGTGAAGTTTTTTCCTCACCGCTGTCGCCACTGGCTTGCATGGTTCGGGATCTGTAGAGCTGTGCATCAATGGAATTGCTCTTCAGTGTTTGGTCTCTCAGTAGTGATTAATAAAACACACTGAACTGAGCTAAACTGAACTGAACTTAAACACTGAAAACTGGACTGACACTGTTTCAGTTTACTATAATCTTCTATGTGAAGCTGCTTTGACACAATCTACATTGTAAAAGTGCTATAGAAATAAAGGTGAATTGAATTGAATAGACAGCATGTATTGCTGTGCATTTCCCAAATGCATAATAAAGGAATGTACTGCATAATTTTTGCTCCCACTTTATATTAAGTGGCCTTAACTACTACTTATATAGAAAAACAAGTACAATGTGCTTAAAGTGTTCATATTGTATTACATAACACATACGGTCAACCCAGGTTCAGTATTGATACATACCCTTGTATATATTTCTGAAGAGTACGAAATATGTTCCAGGAGGTACATTTTTTTTTTGCAGTTTTTGTTTTCACAAATACACCAGAGGGCGCTGTGTACGCTTTTTCAGATCTAACATTTTTCTCACAAGTTTGATTGTCACGGTTGTCAGGTGCATGTGCTCAGTCTATTCATGTTAGTTGTTGTCACTTGGGTTTGTGTTGTAGCCTTCCATGTACTCAGTTGCGTGTTTTGTTTGTGTTTTTGTTTGATCAGCGAGACTAATCAGCAGTTCCAGCTGATGGCACTTAACTCACCTATTTAAGAGTGGAAAGGCAGGATATCATTGTCAGTTCGTTACACTGTTTTATGATCTATCTGTGTCTTGTCAGGATCTGCTTGGTCTGGCCTCCTGACGGATGTGGTTTCTGACAGAGGACCTCAGTATCGCAGAATCCCTCCTCTTGACGTCAGCAGTTTTCATGGGCTGAGTACGCACATCACTCATTATCAGTGTTAGCTACGGGCCTTTCTCTGTTTGAGTGTAGTTTAGGTTACCAGCCACCTGTTTTTTCTAGTCTAGAATCCAAAATCACGGTTCCCCTTCACCCACGCCTTTGTCCAGAGATGTGGACACAATTGGAACAGGGCCAGACAGACCCTTCTCCAAGTGGATGTGATCACTAAGGCTAAAGTTGATTGCCACCGTTCTAAGCCTCCCGTTTACGTTGTCGGTCAAAAAGTGTGGCTTTCATCTAAGAATAATCCTCTCCATTCCGTTTGTAATAACCTAGCACCTACATTTATTGGCCCATTTACTTTCACTAAAATTATTAGGCCAGTGGTAGTCCACATCAAACTTCCTCCCGTGTACAGAAGAGTTCATCCCGTATTTCATGTTTCTAAATTAAAGCCATTAGTCCCCCCCCCCCCCATCCTTTATCACATGATCAGTGAGAGTAATCAGCAGTTTCAGCTGATGGCGCTTAGCTCATTTAAGAGCAAAAAGCCAGGACATCATTGTCAGTTCCTTACACTGTTTTATGATCTCTCTGTGTATTGTCAGGATCTGCTTGGGCTGGCCTCCTTGATGTCTTGTTGTGATTCCTGCTTCTACGACTATCACACTCTGATGGCATTGTTGTTTAACTCTTTATTGTTAATAAACTTTTACTAGCACTTGGATCTATTTTGATCCACTTTGTATCATTACCATAACGGGACACATTCGCGCCTGCTGTTCTCTCGTAAATCCACCAGAGGCCGCTGTCAACTGACTGACCAACCCACTGATACACCCACCCCCATCCCTGAACCCAACCAACAGTGTTTTCAAAAGCACAGAATAACCCGTCCACTGCCTTTCCATCTGACAGTGTTTTTAAAAGCAATCCAGAAAAAGAAAAGCCCTCACGGCTGCCTGATTTTTACCATTTTTTAGATCTTACCACATTGTCACTCCGTTATTTCTTTGTTTATTTAATTTTTTTACCTTTTGTTTTTGTTTTACCAGCTTTCTTGAACCGTTTTTTTGCCAGACTCGAACCTCATCAACAAACTGGTAACACACTGGTAACAGCGAAAAAGCTGTCCACATGGAGGTAAGTGATGAGTAGCATAAAAGGAAACAAAAGCCTATGTTGCATACTGTGCTATTGCGGTGGATACGGAAAAGGTAAGGGATAGTTGCAGTTCTATTGAAAGGTTAATAAGTTTATCTGAAAATGAATATTTCAGGCTTTACATGTTTACATTAATTCCCAACTACAATTATGTAGTCTGTTATTGCTTTACGATTGAGATTTGAACCTCAGGTAATAAATGGTCATGTGATTAAAATAATAGGTAATTAGTCTAAACAAACATATACTGGGATAGAAAAACCCTGTAATTTCATTTGTCATTTTGAGTATGGTTTGTTTCCAGAAATATGTATATGATTAAATGTCACATTTGAAAGGGTCGCACAACACATGGATATCAGGGAAATAGTGGATATTGTGCATATTTTCTGTTTAAACAATGTGTGTTCAACTTTAACAGTAACTGTCTCTTGTCCTGTCTTCTCTCATTGACTGCAGACTGTCGCTGACTTCCTGCAAAATATCTCACTTATTTGGAATCTAACAATCATTTTTGCTTTTCTCAGAACTCATATTTAGCAAACAGTACTCAAATACAAATCTCAAACAATGTCATCTTTGCATTTAAAATGTCATTAATGAGTGAATGACACTTAATGACAATTGTTAGAAGCAAACATTAAATGGCATTTGTCATATAGTAAAAGGTCTTATGAATACCTTCTTTAAATAAAGCTTTGCCCCTTTGAGCAATAGTGTAATTTGTATAAAGTACAAATAATATGAAAAGATAGTCTTCTAATTTGATCAAACAATTCTCAACCTTGGATATAAAGTCACCATAATGAAAATGTTATCTACTAAAAGTTAATTAACTTTTAGATCTCCATTAGCAGATAGATAATCCTAACAAACAAGCATGAAAAACGTACAACTCCAATTCTGATGGAGTCTTTAAAGCTTTCTGACCACAAAAGACCTCCATTCATCCTCATTATGGACAATTTCACACCTTTAATGCCACAGATGCCCATCACACACTCCTCAAAAGCTGAAGTAATTATGCACTTCATTTGAAGCCTTTTATCAAATTCTAATTGGCTTTTGTGTCTCCCAAACAAATTCTTGTCCGCTGCTCTGATGCTGACAAACTCTTGTCTGAAAAGAGTGCAGCACTCGCCTAATAATTAGTCTTTCATTATTCCCACTTGGCGTTTCCTGATATAGAGGCAAAAACGATGACAGATTATTATTATTCCATAGGAATCCTAATATATATCTCTGGGTCTGGCGGTTAGCACTTTTAACTTAGCTTAGCATAAATCATTGAATCGGATTAGAGCATTAGCATCTCACTCAAAAAATACAAATAAAAAGTTTGACTCTACAATAGCTTCACTGTGTATCAAGGCCGAAGGAACTATATTTTTATTCTGGCGTAATAATCAAGGAACTTTACTGCTGTATGGTGGCTGCAGCAGACATGATGATATTACACAAGTTTTAACTGGTGGTGCAAGTGTTGGGCTTGGTGCTTGGGATTATTTTCAAGTGGTGCACAATATCATTGTGCCTGCTGCAGCCATGGTACTGCAGCCAAGTTTCTTAATCCTTATGCTGGAAAAAATACTGTAGTTTCTAGAAATGTCTATTAGCCAAAAATAGCAATTTCTCATTTCTCTATTTCTAATAATTCCCGGAACAAAACCAGGAAATAAAAGTTACCGTGAACAAGGTCCACCACACAATTTCAGTTTTCCTTGAACATGATGTTACTAAACAGTGATAGCGCAAAAAAACAGCATCACATTTCTGAAAGGTCTTTATTTATTTTGTGCATATAACGTTATAGGTTAGCCATGGATAATAAAATCATGTAGCTACAAACATAAATTGTATGAACAATCACTATTCAGTTTACTTCACTAGTATGTGCCAAGTAAAAAAGTAAATGACTCAGTCTATTCTTCAAGAAGAGCCCACAGTTACCTCTTCAGTCATGTTTTCTGGCTGACTTGAAATCACTTTGCTTCTGTCTCCCGCTATCCTGATCCATTCACGCAGTTTCATCTTCTCAAGATTACTTTTGATCATTATCAGACCTCATTATCTCATTATCAGATTTACTCGTGGTTTTAAAAAATGAAAATATGCAAGACTGCCTCATTGCCATTTCAAAAATACAAAAATGATCTAGGTTGGCCACTATGCCATTATTTATTTTCGCTGCGCACGAAGCAGTAATTACCAACCAATGAGAGTGATTGTGAACATGAGACACCCGATTGACTGAAAGTATTGAGGGCCAATAGTTAAACAATAGTTTTTGCTTTAACTTGTGCATGGCGACTATCGTCATGTGTGTGTGTACACGCGCACACACAGTCCACACAGCCTTTGCTTGCATTCATTTACATTCTCTCTCTCTCTCTCTCTCTCTCTCTCTCTCTCTCACACACACACACACACACACACACACACACACACACACACGTAGGTATTCACCACGCACAAGTTAATGCCGGATCTATGAAAATAATTACCAGAGCCAAAACATGAATATCTGACATGTTCCGGAACAGAATCCGGCAAGATGTGGACAAGATTAAGCACTGAACTACAGAATCAGGCTTTAAATAGGAAAATTTACAAAACTCTGTTTTTTTTTTTTGCAAGATGCTAATGGCCTAATCCAATTTAATAATCTATGCAAAGCTAAGCTAAAAGTCCTCCCACCAGACCAGAAGATCGGATAAATATGGTTAAACACAACTGTTTAACTTTGGGGGTTGTAAAATCAGCCTTTTTTTTAAAAAGTGGAGTGTTCCTTTAAGTAGTAGTTTTAGCCATTTGAAACTTTGCTTATTTAGATGCTTCTCAGATGTTTATGTTATTTCTCTTTGAATTATAAACTATTACTGTAAAGGAGTATGAAATGCAACACCATTTTACCATGTAATTGTGATCATTTTGACCAACCATTTTGAGAAAGAGTAAATAAAAATCTGCTAATGAATCATAAAACAAGTTATAATTTGTAGTAAGGTTCGTTTGTATGAGGGAAGAAGAAGACAGGGTCGGCGATATCAGGTAAGATAATAGTTTTTATTTTTGTATAGTCACACCCCACGTGTAGCTGTGCGGGTGTGTGTGTGTGTTCTCTCCTCTCCCTCTCCCGGCTGCTCCTTCTCCTTAAGAAGGGTGTCTCTCCGGCCCAATCACTAGAATAAACAGGTGTTATTTATTATTTCTGATTGGCCTGCTGATTAGCTGCCGGGCTCCGAGCATGCTCTCCCCCCTCATTGGGTGTTCGATCACGCTTACCTCTCCACATACCCCCACCGCCCGCCTCAGGCCGGGGAGCCGTCCGGCCTGCAGCCCTCCCCCCCTCCCCCCCGCCCTGGAGAGGAAGTCGGCTACCGCCATCTGTGCACCCGGCCTGTGGACCACCTTGAATTTAAAAGGCTGTAACGCTAGATACCAACGGGTGATCCGCGCGTTGGTATCCTTCATGCGGTGGAGCCACTGGAGAGGAGCATGATCTGAACAGAGGACGAATTCCCTGCCCAGGAGATAATAGCGAAGAGTGAGAACGGCCCACCTTATCGCCAGGCACTCCTTTTCAATGGTGCTGTACTTAGCCTCACTCTTACTGAGTTTTCGGCTAATGTACAGCACCGGCCGTTCCACTCCTGCCACCTCCTGGGAGAGAACCGCCCCCAGACCCCGATCGGACGCATCCGTCTGTAACAGAAAGGGGAAAGCAATCAGGAGCGTGCAATAGCGGCCCCCCGCAAAGTATAGATTTTACCTTTGAGAAGGCCTGTTGGCACTGCTCCGACCATTGGACGGTATCTGGTCCCTTCTTTTTAGTGAGATCAGTCAATGAGCTGACGAGGGCCGAATAATTAGGAACAAAACGCCTATAATATCCTGCCAGTCCCAAAAACTGTCTCACCTCCTTTTTGGTCTTAGGTCTCGGACAGGTTGCAATAGCTGCAGTCTTATCAATTTGGGGCTGCACCTGCCCGTGACCTAAGTGGAAGCCCAAATACCTTACCTCCACTCGCCCAATTGCGCACTTCTTTGGGTTGGCCGTAAGCCCAGCCAGTCTCAGCGCTGATAATACCGCCCTCAGATGTTGCATATGCCGCTGCCAATCATTACTGAAAATGATGATGTCATCTAAATAAGCAGCGGCATATGCGGAGTGAGGGCCAAGTATTTTGTCCATCAGCCGCTGAAACGTAGCCGGTGCCCCGAACAGCCCGAACGGAAGTGTCACAAATTGGTGTAATCCAAACGGCGTTGTGAAGGCTGTTTTTTTCACGGGACATTGGAGATAAGGGGATCTGCCAATAACCCTTTGTCAAATCCAACGTCGAGTAATATCGAGCAGCACCTAACCGGTCGAGCAACTCGTCAATACGCGGCATTGGATATGCGTCGAATTTCGACACAGCGTTGACTTTTCTATAATCCACACAGAACCGGACCGAACCATCAGTCTTGGGTACCAAGACGATTGGGCTGGCCCAGTCACTGTGGGATTCTTCTACTACACCCATTTTCAACATATTACTCAATTCTTCCTGAATCACTTTTTTCTTGTGTTCAGGTAGGCGATACGGCCGGGTCCTAACGACCACGCCTGGTTCGGTCTCGATATGGTGCTGGATCAAGTTAGTACGACCGGGCAGGGGTGAGAACACGTCAGAATACTCACGTTGAAGGTGCCGGATATCGATGAGCTGGCTCGCTGAGAGATGGTCACCCCCGGTGACCAGAGTGCCTGGCCGCTGTCGGCCCGTGCTCTCTGGTCCCAGGTCATCCTCGTTGTTAATAAGCGTAGCCAGCATCACCTCCTCCGGCTCCCTCCACTGCTTCAGCAGATTAATGTGGTATATCTGACGAGAATCAGCCCTGTCCGAACGCATTACCTCATAATCGAGATCGCTGACTCGTTGTGTGACCACAAACGGCCCTTGCCACTTGGCGAGTAATTTAGAGCTGGAAGTGGGTAGCAGTACAAGGACTTTATCTCCCTGTGAAAATTTGCGTAGTTTAGTGCCCCTGTCATAACGCCGGCGTTGGTCATCCTGGGCCTTAAGCAAATGCTCCGTAGAGAGCCGCCCCAGTGTGTGGAGTTTTGCTCTAAGGTCCAGAATATACTGAATTTCGTTTTTACTGTTTGAAGGCTCGTCCTCCCAAGCCTCTCTAATGACATCTAAAACCCCACGGGGCTGTCTGCCGTAGAGAAGCTCGAAGGGGGAAAACCCCGTGGAGGCTTGGGGAACCTCCCGCACAGCGAATAACAAGGGTTCTAACCACTTATCCCAATTTTTCGCGTCCTCGTGAACGAATTTACGGATCATGGATTTAAGTGTGCGATTAAATCGTTCCACCAGCCCGTCTGTTTGTGGGTGATAGACGCTAGTGCGAATTGATTTAACGCCCAATAATCCGTAAAGCTCGCGCATGGTGCGTGACATGAACGCGGTGCCTTGATCAGTGAGAATCTCCTTGGGGATTCCCACTCGGGAGATTATGCGAAACAGAGCCTCCGCAACGCTCTTTGCTGAGATGTTACGGATCGCTACTGCTTCCGGGTATCGGGTTGCATAATCTACTAGAACTAATGCAAACCGGTGCCCGCGTGCGGATCGCTCTAATGGCCCGATGAGATCCATCCCAATTCTCTCGAAGGGGATCTCCATAACTGGCAATGGGCGCAATGGCGCTTTTGGGGTGGCCGGTGGATTTACCAGCTGACATTCACGACACGCCGCGCACCATCTGCTGACGTCACCGTGAATGCCCGGCCAAAAGAATCGGGCCATGAGGCGATTTAGTGTGGCCGCCTGACCTAAATGTCCGGCCATAGGATTAGAATGAGCCGCCTGGAAAAGCATTTCCCGACGGCTCTTTGGTACTAATAATTGGGTTGTATCTTCCTTTGTCTGAGCGTCTTGGATCACTCGATACACCCTATCATTAATAATCGCAAAATAAGGATAGGAGAGGGGTCGATCAGGCTGGAGGATTTTCCCATCAATAACCTGCACTCTTTCGAGTGCATGTCTCAGCGTGTCATCACGCGACTGCTCCAGGGGAAAGTCTTTACACCGGGAAATTCCCAGCCCTTCCCCTGAGTCAGCGCGTGACGTCACGGCTTGGGATTCCCCCAGCTGAGCGACCCGCCCCCTCTCCGGCGATTTCTTTTTCCAAGAAACACCCGCACATAAGACCCCTAATAATCTATTAAATCCAGGCCAATTGGTTCCCAGAATTAGCGGGTGTTTGAGGTGCGGGTTAACCGCCACCTCCACTTTATGCTTTTTCCCCCTGAATTGAATATCTATAGCCGTTAGCGGGTAGTGAATTACATCCCCGTGCACACACCTTACCCTTACAGTGCGGCTTGTATCCAATGCCGGGTCTTGAAGCAGGCTTTGGTGGATGGAGGTCTGGTTACACCCCGAATCCACCAAAGCTTGATATGTACCCCCTTTTATACTCACTGGTATCCGGTATAGCCCGTCGCGACCGGGGGCGACGATTGGCGTGGCGGGGACGCGAATCAACGCACTCACCTCCTTCACGGAGCTGACTTTTGGTGCGCTATCCTCGCCCCCGCGGCGCCAATGCATCGGCCCAGACCTTTTCACTACACCCCCGGGGCCAGCAAGACCAACCAATTGAACCGGAGAGAGACCTGGCGCTGTCTGGGAAGCAGCCAGGGGTGGAAACTCCGCCCCTCCGTCCTGATAGGTTTCCCCTTCCAGCGGGGCTGGCTGCGGATCCGCCTCATTGCACCGCCGTCTGGGTGCTGGCGTGGGCGGCCTCCGCATTCTGGGCCTGGGAACAGGACGAGAGAGAGAGAGAGAGAAAGAGGGGGAGAGAAGAGAGAGGTTATTTCGCCGACCCTGGACTTCGCCACCAGGTGATCCTCCGCCAGCTGGATAGCCGTCTCCAGATCCTTGGGCCGGTGGCACTGGACCCACTCCGATGTTCGGGAGGGGAGGCGGGTGATGAACTGCTCCAGCACCACGGCATCCATTATCTGGGCGACGGTCCGGCCATCCTGTAGTAGCCATCTGCGGCAGGCATCACGGAGCTGCTGGGCGAACGCAAAGGGCCGGCCGCTTTCAGTCAAAACCAGCGACCGGAAGCGCTGACGCTGCTCCTCCGGGTTGCGGCCGGCCCGCTGGAGAATAGCTCGCTTTAGGTGATGGTACTCCAGGAGATTCCGGGCCGGTAGCTGCTGGGCTGCGATTTGGGCTTCGCCCGAGAGCAGCGGGATGACTCGAACCGGCCACTCGGCCCGCGGCCAGCCACACGCCTCTGCCATCTTCTCGAAGAGATCGAGGAAAACTTCCGGGTTGTCCTCTGACGCCATTTTCTGTAAGGCGATGGGAGGGTGGGCGGCAGATGTCGGAGCGGGCCGGATCTCCTGGGACAGCAGACTCCGGAGTTGCTCGCGGTCCTCCCGCTGGGCCTCCATGAGGACTTGGAAACGTTGTTCCTGGGTGTTCTTCAGCTCCACCAGCGCATCCTGTTGTTGTTGGCGGAGGAACGCGAGGGCCTGGATGGCTTCCGCAAATGGCAGTCTTGACGGAGTGGCAGCAAAGTTTCTTCTTCTTCCCGGGTTTCGGCACCACTGTAGTAAGGTTCGTTTGTATGAGGGAAGAAGAAGACAGGGTCGGCGATATCAGGTAAGATAATAGTTTTTATTTTTGTATAGTCACACCCCACGTGTAGCTGTGCGGGTGTGTGTGTGTGTTCTCTCCTCTCCCTCTCCCGGCTGCTCCTTCTCCTTAAGAAGGGTGTCTCTCCGGCCCAATCACTAGAATAAACAGGTGTTATTTATTATTTCTGATTGGCCTGCTGATTAGCTGCCGGGCTCCGAGCATGCTCTCCCCCCTCATTGGGTGTTCGATCACGCTTACCTCTCCACATAATTATAAATGAAGACTTGTTAAATGTTATTTTTCAGCTTCTAAAATCTGCCACTTGAGAATCTCATTAGGGACTTTTGCCTATGGTTTCATGAATACTGTGTTTGTTTGTCATAATCAAAGTAATGGGAGCAATAAGAGTTTAACCTATGATAATGAAACCACTGTATAGATATGGTGTGTTATGCCGCTTTGCTGAAAGAAACATTAGTGTTAAATATTTATAAATTGTAACATGGCTGTTTTCAAGAGAATAATTATGGTAATTCTGCTGACTTCATGTACTTTTAGTCTAAAGAGGAAAAATGTATGCTACAATGAATTACAAACAAATATGAATAAAGAACCAATACAGAAATGTCTAAAACATTAAACAGTAATTATCAAAGATGAGAGAAAATGATGCAGAAACAAGTTAAAAAGATTAGTTTACTTCCAGAATGAAACTTTCCATATAATTTATTTACCTTCATCCAAATATTATAATTTAGTTCTTTCTTTAGTCAAAGAGATAAATGAAAGAGCCCCTATTTTGCATTATAAAAGGTCATATTTTGGTTTTGGGGGTCTTCAACAACATGCTGATATGCATGCAAGGTAAAAAAAAAACATTGTCTTTTTGTCTAATAATATGCATTTAATTTTACCTAATTATCTCAATGACTCCCATATGATTTGTTCAGTGATTCATTTGTTCCCAAACCCCTGCTTAGCATGAAGCTAATCTGTGCTGATTGGTCAGAGATAGAGAGAAATGCCCACCACGGCTATGAAATAGCACACAGAGTATGTGAGAACCCAATGCAGGAATGCAGTTAAACACCAGCATATACTCTACTCTTAACCCTTACCCCATGTAATAACAATGACACACACTCAGTATTAATCCACACAAAGGCAAAAGTTAAACTATTTAGAAACTTGACCACGCTGCGCGTGTGAGGAACAGCTGATGGTGGCCATAGCAAAGACAAACGACAGAGGATTATGAGTTCAGAAAATAATTTAAATCTGTAAAGGAAGAAGCACGCATCGCCTTTTCAACGTAGTTTTGCACACAATATGTGAATAGCCCCATAAAGATTTAACTTGAGAAATACAGTACAAGCACTGATCTATAATACATAAGTGATTACAAGCCACGCAGGGCGGTTACAACTTACAACACACAATTAAACACGTATTTTGCAAACTACAGAAAATGAGGCAACAATTTTAATTACACTTACATGTTATGATCAGGAGTAAGAAGAAACTGCTCCATATGAACTGTAACAATCACTGATATAGTCCCTGTCAAAGTCTGACAAAGTCATATACATAATAGTCTCTGCTGCTCTTTCCTTTACTAGCAAATGGCAGATGAATCCTGCGTTGCAGGTTATTGTATCAAAAATCTGAAAAATGACAGAAACAAACACAGCACTGTGTTGGCTATACTGTAGCATTGTTGTGAAAATGAACTTTAACCCTTTATTCCCCGCAGTCGAATCTCCATCTGTCAATTATTGTCATCTTTGCGTCAATATATTAGTCCCGTAATCCTCTGTTAGTGTCTGAAGGGAAATCATGTTCACATTTTACTAGATGCAGTACTACATATTTGGTGACCAACATCAATGTGTTCAAGCAAAAGATCCGAATCCAACATGATTCATTCCTTCGACTGTGAGTTGACTATTATGTTAAAGAAGCAATAGTTTTTAGTCACAGTGCACTTTTATATTTAAACCTCAGCTGGATGTTTTTATTCACTTAGTGTTGTGTTACACACTGCATGGAAGCTCATTTTCAAAAACCCATAATAGGGGCTCTTTAAGATTTTAATGAAAACATGCAGGATTTTTCTTAACATAGTGGACTTTGGTGCATTGAGTTAAACATTGGCTCTAATAAAATAACTTTTTAATCACAAAACCCTACATTCCAGGGGCTAGTGCCCAAAACATTCCACCAATCAGAGTCACAAAAAGCAAAATGACAGCTAATGGCATAAACAAATCTCCAAAACACTTTCAAAATGAGATATTTGTATATAAATGCAAATTTTTGCAAATGCTAATTTTTTCATATTACTTATTTTTTTCCAAAACTGTTCCTAATGAAACAACAAACAACTCTTTTTATTTGATTGTGTCATTCAGAATGCCTCATGGGATAGTAGTTATTGTCCTCATTAAAGCTGTTTAGTACACAAGACTGCTACTGTTTTATTTGATTTTCAAACACTTCTTTGCAAAGTTTCTAATGTTCTGATTCACCTCATAGCTGCTGTAATGGAAAAATCCTACTGTACAAACTGTATTCTATCCACCTATCCTAACGCTACACTCAACCATCACAGGAAACTAACATTTTCACAATATTTATTTTCTTAATGTGTATAGGTAAAGCTGCAATTATTTGTACAGGAAAATGATCAAACCACAGACTTTAATTGTTTATAAGCAGATTAATTGAATTTAGCTTGAGAATGTTTAAGTCATGTCATTTACAATTGATAATACTGTGTAAATATGTATAAATAGCATGTAGTTCACTGATTTATTAATTAACATACAAATACTCTGTACAAAGGTTATTATAGTTAATGAAAATGAATGAAAAAACGACAACTAGAATTGAAAAAACATTTTTGTTAACTGAAATAAAATTGGCGACGCAGTGGCGCAGTAGGTAGTGCTGTCGCCTCACAGCAATAAATTCGCTGGTTCGAGCCTTGGCTGGGTCAGTTACCATTTCTGTGTGGAGTTTGCATGTTTTCTCCGAATTCGCGTAGGTTTACTCTGGTTTCCCCCACAGTCCAAAGACATGCTGTACAGGTGAATTGGGTAGGCTAAATTGTCCATAGTGTATGAGTGTGAATGAGTGTGTATGGATGTTTACCAGAGATGGGTTGCAGCTGGAAAAACATCCGCTGCTTAAAACAAATGCTGGAAAAGTTGGCGATTCATTCCGCTGTGGCGACCCCAGATTAATAAAGGCACTAAGCCAAAAAGAAAATGAATGAAATATAAATAAAAATGAGTTTTTAAAAAAAACTAGAACTAACTGAAACTGTATTGTGTAACTTACATACAAAACTAACTGAAACTAACTAAAATTACAGCAAAAACAGCCTTCGTCTTTGTTAGCGAAATATATAGAGTTATTCACTTATTAGAACAGTAAACACAGATAACAGATTTGAGGACCAGTGAATGGATAATACTGCACATGCTTGATTCAGTGAACTAAACTCTAACAGTATATGATAGCCTGCTGTGACTGAACTAAACTTGAGCAACTGCAGTGTAAAGCGAGGGCTTAAATGAGAGGATCTGGCGAAACATTTAACTTTCAAGTTTATTTCAGAACAGAAAGTCGTAACGGAATTTAAATGAGTGAATCATGCTTCAGTTGAATTGTAAGAAACTGTTCAGATCATGGTGATGTAACTGACAAAAATGATGATTGCTATACATATTTTTGATATATTGAGTCCAAATCTGTGAAGATTGTAACAAAAGTAGTAAATCTACCTCTAAAAACTAATTAAAGCTAACTGAATTTGAAAATAAAAAATCTAAACAAAATAAAAACTAAAACTAATGAAAAGTTGCTTTGGACAAATCATAACTATGTACCAAAACACATCCTCTACATTTGAGACGTGCTACAAAGGGAAAATATATGAACATACATAAGAAAATATGTTCAAACTATTAATTAAAACTATAGAGGTATAAGGACACTACAGTGCATAGATATTTAAACAGCATAGATTTACCTATTTCTTGCAAAAGCAGAGGGAATGCCTCGTTTGTAGTGCAATATTAGTATATGACACACACAAAGTAAAAAAAACTTTAATAAAATAGGTAATACTTAAGTTTAAATTTATTTTCTGATTTTTTTTTTATAATTGTCATCATCATCATCACCCTAATTTTATCCTCCTTACACTGGCTGTCTGTTAAGTTCTGTATTGATTATAAAATATTGCTTTTTACCTTTAAAGCTTTAAATAATCTAGCTCCTGTTTATCTAAGCAAACTTTTGTCTCACTACAATCCAACCCACTCCTTAAGATCTCAAAACTCAGGGCTTCTGGTAGTACCCAGAATAGCAGAAATTTACTAAAGGAGGTTTAGACATCTCATTTATGGCTCCTAAACTCTGGAATAGCCTTCCGGGTAATGTCCGAGACTCAGACACACTATCTCAGTTCAAAACTAGATTAAATACCTAACTTTTTAGTAAATCATACACTGAATGCATCACATAACGGTATGATGCATGAGTGTGCTCCACGCAGGTGAGCGGGCTTGACAAACCACCTGTAGGACACACTCCTCTAGTCTTAATGCATTCATTTAATTTACATGTGGCTCAGGTTTATTTGATAAAATATTAAATATATATTCTAATGTAAAATTATGTATAAAATGACACTGAAATATTTTTATTTTACACATCTTTAACACATCTTTAATTTCTTTTCCAGAAATGTTTGAATTTCTTTCTTCTGCTGAGCACAAAGACTATTATTTTGCACAAGTGGTCTCATACAATATAGAGCTAATCGAAATACACATGTAAGACTTTTCATTACATTAAATCAACACATTAACATTTGCATTAACGTTAACCTTATGGAGTTGCAACCATGAACGAAGCTCTGTCTTTTAATGAAATGGGCTCTTGTCTGCTCAGTAGAAGAAATGGTTTAAGGCCATGTGATAATTGATGTCTGTAATTGGATCTAATTAACATTATTCATTGCAGTGTTTGATGTGATTGCCTCTTGAACACTCACAGAAGAAAAGATTGTATTCACAGAAGAACCTCCTGTACCTCTGACTAAACTGCACGAAAACCTTTTCATGCTTAAGATCTGAGAGTTTAAAGTCAAGCTTAAATGTTAAAAAGTCAAGCCTGAACCACAAAATAACCATGTCTGAACAAAAAGAAATAAAGAAACGTAAGCTCTCAGAAATAAAGGTACGTAAGCTTTCACTGGGGTGGTACCTTTTCAAAAGGTACAAATTTGTACCTAAAAGTTCCATATTATTACCTCAAGGGTACATATTAGTACCTACAAAGTACAAAAGTGTTCCTCTTCAATTTTTTAGGTACTAATATATACTTTTGAGGTACCGATATGAACTCACGTACCTTTATTTCTGAGAGTGTAACAGGCCCATAGTCAGGGTGGGGTTCAGGTG
This sequence comes from Danio tinwini, assembly GCA_903798205.1. NCBI lineage: Eukaryota > Metazoa > Chordata > Actinopteri > Cypriniformes > Danionidae > Danio > Danio tinwini. The sequence goes on from CAIGQZ010034880.1 coordinate 310,528, forward strand.
GTTCGAAAGACCCACCCTTCACTGACAAAGGTCTAGAATTTCTTCCATACATGAGCTCATTTGTCCTATTTTGACTGATATGCCATCATAAATTAAGAAAATAACTAATCGAAGAAGGCTTTAAGATCAAGAAGAAACTGAGGTAAGTAAAGTCATTTTTCACTACTGACCTACTGTATTGTTGTTAAAAAGCAAAAACATTTTACAAGTAAATTTTATTCAAAATTTTGAACCTTTATTTTTAAGAAAAAAAAGACCAATAAGAAGATGTGAAGTATCAAACGTTAATTTTGAATCTTATAAAAGTTAATTTGAATATTATTTTAGGCTATTGTTATGGATGAATTTTCAAATGTTCTTTTTACAAGTGAGGCTAGAAAAATCAGGAAGCTCTACATTATTAATATTATGTTTAATTTTTTTAAATTTCAAGTGGCTAAATTCTGACAGGGAAGTTGTATGTGCTGGTCAGTTTGCTATTTGCCTAATAAATGACAATTTATTTTGCTTTAATATGCAGGTTTTAATTTAAAGCCTTAACAGATTTATTGTTTCCCCTAATGATACTGTATATGATGTGATAAATTTGTGTGTGTGTGCGTGTATATATATATATATATATATATATATATATATATATATAATTTTATTTATTTATTTTTCATATTTCTTTATTCTAAATCTTTAGGAAATGTTTTTTGTGTGATTATGATGACCACCCAACAAGCTAGTTCAGCTAAATGAATGATTCAAAAGTCACTAAAATGCAGTATTAAATAAAAAAATAGGCAAATAACTGCAAAAGGTCCACTTTTTGAAAAAAAAGAACCACTCCTTTCACCAGGCTGGCTACAAGCCTATCTAAAACAGTGAGCATACAGAGGTCAGTGACATTTTAAAACGTACAAATATGCCTTTCAGTGGGCCAAGTTATGAAAGCATGCAGTAATGAAACATACAACTGTCCACTCACTTATATATAATTGATTTATTTTTATATAATATTTTGGTAAATTTATTAATAAATGAATGGGAAGTAATATTATTCCTTACACGGATGTATTTTTTTATTAGAATTTAAATACTTTATTCAAATTAATAATAAAAAACATAGGTCTACACTATAGGGTTGTACATATCAGACTTCTGTGTTTGTGTCATGTGATCTTCCCCATGCGCTGCGCTCCATTGCCTTGTTTGCTGTCGTGATCCCTTTGTTCTGTTTCCCGCCATTTCTTGATGTTCATGAGTTACACCTGTGTCTCACCCTTGTTTGTAATCAGTTCCATAATGTCATGTGTATTTATATCCATGGGTTTAGTTAGTCCATTGTCCGGTATTGCATTGTCAAGGTCCCATGGTTCCTGCGTGTCCATGGTCCAGTGGTTGTAGTAAGTGTTTTGTAAATAAACTTGTTTAGTTTGAGAATTCCTGAGTCTCCATTGTCAAAGAGCAAATGTGACAGTACATGTATACATCTGTTCCATAATGTTATTTCAAGAGTTCACACTTAGATATGCTTAGTGTCAATAGTTTAGCATGCTGTCTCAGGAGAGAGCCCTGAGCTTGGAGATACTTGAGCCCAAGGCTCCTGCCAGGTCAATAAGCATATAAGGGGATCTGAGATCAGGTAGGTCTTGAGAGCTCCCCTAAGGAAAGGGAGGAGAAGGAGTTTGGGTGGAAGGTGGGGCTTCCAAAACGAAGAGTTTTTTTTTTTTCATACTGCTCTATCTATATATTGTAAGTTTTTGATCACTCTGATTGGATTATCACTGATCTTCAATAACTATTTTTGAAACGTTGAAACATGGCCAGGTGATTGTACTGATATTATAAAGACAATGTGTAATTAAAAGGAAGGTATTTACATGTAATTAAAGCTGCGGTTACACTGGACTTTTCTCTTCATAGACTTCCATTCATACGCTCGCAAATGTGTCAGACTGGAAACTCCAGGTCATGCGTCAGGTTTAGCATTTTGCTGAGGTGCAAAGTTCAAGCTTGGTGAATTCTGACCTGCGACATCGCAGCACTTGACTGCGTGAGACCAATCCAGGACCAAAACATGACCTCTCTTTTTTTTTTTTTTTTTTTTTTTTTTTTTGTGTAGGCTTGTATTTTACAGTGCTTTAAAAGTACTCTAAAATGTTTGTCAATGTTTTAAAACAATTATATCTGATTTATAAAAGTCACACAAGTGGCAATTTCACGTCCGTCACATTCAGGGCTTGACATTAACTTTTTGATCACCAGCCACTGTGGCTGGTAGTTTTCCAACATTACTAGCCGCTCACCATTTTCACTAGCCACAATTTTGTTGTTGGGAAAATATATTTTATATGCATAAATTTGACTTTGGCATGATAAAATTACTTGATTTTAGACAATGTGTTGCGTTTTTTTTTTGTGTATGAACTTGCTTAATGTGCATGAGCAAATGGGCTGTGCTTTCGTAGTGTCGCATTGCAATTTGTTTTTATTTCACATGACATTTCAGGGCTCAACACTCAGGATTTGCCAAATTTATCTCTGACCACCCCAAAAATAAATAATTAATTGTTTCTTAGCCACAAATGTTAATGTCAAGACATGCAAACTATATATGTATACATGCTCTTTTTTTTATTACCTTTCCTAAAAAAGTAACAGTTACTAGGCACAGTAGCCTAGTCTGTCCAGGCTAAAGGTCTCTCAGATCAGTTAACTACACATACATGGGCAGTTAATTACCTATTAATGCAATGTTATTGTAAAAGTAATAATTAAACCATATTAACAAAAATAACCATAAGCAAAAGAAAGCAGGTGAAAAACATCCCGTGTGTGATAATGGAAGGATCATCACTCACACACAGGTAACATTAGGCCCATAATCCGTTCTGTTCAAAAAATAGTTCAAACAAAACTGGCAACCGCTGCTGTTTACAAAGACATAATTTAGAAACATCCATAGCTTTTGGAAGCCGCAGGATTGTGGGTGCACGAGCATCACTTTTTGTCCAGTCTTTCAAATAGAACCGATCGCAGCATTTGCGTTTCCACGCACGGTTGCGTCGCTCCAGGAAACGGGAACACGCATGCTTTTTTTAAACAGTCGTGCGTATCACATCACCTGTGCGCGCGAATGATCATGGTCTCATTCGGTTTTCGCCTTTTGTTTTGCTTGCGCGAACGCAGTTTTTCTGGGTTATGCTGCTTCTCGATTCTAAGATGACATTTGCACGCATATTGGGCCATCTTTATTATCGAACCCTGCTTTAAAAAAAAACTATAATTTAAACATGATCTTCAACCAGCCAAAGTGGCTGTCTTACCTGCTACAGCTGCAATCTACCTGTGGTTGGCGGGTGTTAATGTAAAGCCCTGGTCGCATCTATAACAGAGAGGTGTCACGATCATAGCGAAGCTTTTTACTTATAAATGTAAAATAAAATAAAATCTATCCTTTTTGTTTTATAGTGAGCCAACTCTTATTCTTTTGATTAGCATTGTTTCTTTTGGGTTGTGTAGTTTAATTCACGAAATTTCTACAAAGTATGTTAAAGCATGTTTATTTTCCTTATTTAAAATATAAAAAATGTTTACAGACTGATATTTTTCTGATCCCATAACTCTGTGGTTAGTTGTTATAAAAAATATAAACAGATGTTTCAATAGAATGTTTTTCTGTGAATTTATGTTTAGAGATTTTACCGCAAATGTCACGTCCATAACGCTGGAATTGCTTATATTTATTAACATTTTGCTAGTATGGTTTAACACTATGTGAACAAATACTGTATTGAAATGTTGTTAGCATTTATTATTACACTCATAAACTTTAGCTATTTGCCAGCTGTTGCCACTATTTTTTATGAGGTAGTGACATTTGTTTAGCTAAACACTATGGGTTTCTGTTTCTGGAAAGTGACAAACAAACTTTACATTCTTCTTTGTCTTTGTTTAACAGCATTTGGCATCCAACTAACTGTACATTCGTATTAGCTGGACATTATCAGTTTATTGCTTTCTATTGGTGGCATGTTTAAAATAAACCGTAATGGAATATGTGTCCCAAAACACACAAGAGACAATAAACTGGTTTGCAAATGTGAGTTCAGAACAAAATGTTCTGGTTTTTAGTTCATAACTAGCACAAACATTGGCATGAATTATGTTGCTAACAGTGTTGGGGATAAAAATCTAAAGTCAATAAAAAATAAAGTAACTAGTGTGCTTTTTAAGTATGGGTACACTTTACAATAACAGTACATGAATAATGATGTATTAATATGTAAACTAAACATTACTTTATTATGAATTAATGATGAGTTAAAGTGTGCAGTGCGCTAATCAAAAACTAAGTTTAACTACAACATGAGTCACTTAAATTCATATTTGAATAACAGCTACCTCAATTAGTTGTTAGTATTTTGTTAACTAATGTATTAATTAACATAATTTAGTTTCAGCTAAATGTAACCACCCTGAGCTTATGAGCTGTTAATGTATAATATGTTCCATGTTAGTTTTTGTGTACTTATTTCATTCACCCTCCTCTCCACTTCTCGGCATACCTTTGTCCTCCACGCTTTTGTGTTTTTTGGCATACTTCGACTATTTGGTGATTTATTATCTCAGTTTTACTGTGGGATTTTGAGTTTACTTGTTAAACTTAGTTGGCTTGAAGTAAATGCTTTGATTGTTGTGTGATTCTAAACTGAGCCTTATGATATTCTAGTTAGGTTTGTTTTAGTGTAGCTTGTTTTTGTTAGATTAGCTTGAGTGTTTGGCCACCTGTGTAATTTTGAGTTTTGTAGTTTAATTAGTTTAGATCGGGTGTCCTGTTCACTGAAGATATCGGGTTTCATTATTTTTTTTCCGCCTAGTTTAGACGTTAGACTTAAGGTTTGTTTTGTTAATTTCTTTGCTTTGGCTTACACGTTGTTTTTGTTTAAAGAGAACATTTTAAATGTTTATTTCTTTTTCCATTATGATTGTTACATCTTTTGTTTAAACCATTGAGTAAAAAGCTTAAATTCAGAATCGATTCCTGGATCATCCTTGATCTGTCGCACACATTACTTTTGTCTTACAAATGTTACAGCATCCTTTTTAAACATCATAAATATGTAACAATAATTATGACTTTACTTGAAGGGGTGCACCTTCATTAACTCATCGTTAACTACTCATGAACTCCTGTGTTTGAACTGTTGATATTGACAGAACACTTTTTTTATTGTTATTCAGTGTAAACATACTAGACTGATGTGCATAAGGAAGTCCATGAGTAGTTTAAATGGGTTAATGATGATAGGCCCCTCCAAGTAAAGTAATTTAATGAACTGTGGTAATTAATACATTAACAACCAGCCATGTACTAACAAGTAATTAAGGACACCGTTATTCACTCATGAACTCATGTTGTAATTAAAGTTAGTTAATGCCTTAGCTCATCCTTAGAATAACGCCTAAACTCCATCATTAATTCATAATAATGTTTAGCTTACATATTAACATTGTTATTCATGTTATTGTAAAGTGTTATCGAAGTATGTGTTGTTGTTAGTGTGTGTGGTTTTAAGAGTAAGATGGGCTTAATTTTTTTTAACCCAACACTGGTGGCTAATATGTTTTGGTAATATGTTAAGATTACTAGCATGTTAATATGAATAATAATTCCTTACATTTTATAGCGTTTTTCTGGACACTCAAAACACTTTAAACATTTTTCGGGGAATCTCCTTATCCACCAACAGTGTGCAGCATACGCTTGGATGATGCAGCCATATTGTGCAAAATCGCACAACACACCACATGATTGGTGGAGAGGAGACAATTATGATTTTAGTTAGGACAGAGGGCAAATTTGGCCTGGATGCCGTGGTTAAACCCTTACTTTTTTTTTTTTTTCAAAGAACATCCTGTTTTTAATTTTTTTTTTAACGACCACAGAGAGTCAGGATCTCGTTTAAAAGCTTATCAAAAGATAAGCCGTATAGAGTCCCCATCACTATACTGGGGCTTTAGGACCCACACAGACTGCAGGTTGAGCACCCCCTGCTGGTCTTACTAACACCACTTCCAGCAGCAACCTAGCCTTCCCATGTGGTCTGCTATCCAGGTATTGAACAGGTGAAGCCCTGCGTAGCTTCAATGGGTGACCATGTGAGAGTTGCAGAAGGTTAGCTGCCAGCTATAATGTTATTAGCATGCTTTAGCGCAATGCTAACATATTATACAATGTTGTCAACATGGTCTATGCTGTAATTTGATTTCGGTAAAGCATGTATCTGTAAGTAAAGATTTCATACTAAGTCAGAACAGTATCAAAAAGTATCATCAAAGCTCTAGGATGAGATTTATTTACAAATTTGGCTTCAGATGAAGAATAAGCTACATAACATTGTCAGTTATTATCCTGACATTCCTAATCGTCAAACATAATAACAGTTTTTCTAAGGGTGCTTTCACACCTATGAGTCAAATCAATTGTTCCGAAACAGGGATTAAAATTGTTACATTATTGCTCTTTGTTCTTGCAGTTCGCTTTCACACGGCAAAGTTTTTAAACGGACTAAAATAGCTAAAATAAGTCACGTGTATCCTCACATTGGTCAGAGTTTCACGGTGTATTTTGCAGAGTCCCGCTCAGCTGTCGGGGATGGTTTGGTGGTGTTTGACAGGGTAAGCGTGACATGTCTGAAGAGCGAGGAAGGGATGCAGATGAAAAGGGTGCGCAACGTATTTGAGGACCGGGAGGGAGACGTGCGATTTCCGGGAGATTCACTACCAGGCATCCGGGAGTTTTTGTGCATTTGCGGGAGACTCCCGGAACTTCCGGGAGACTTGGGATGTCTAGAATGACCTCCTGCCCTAGTCATAATTCTCTCTTTATATAGCCGTATGCCTATTATGTATCCTTAAAACACTGTGATATAGCCGGGTTCGGATCATATCACTTTCTCACTACAATCGATCTGCTCCAGAGTTTGTGTCAATCGAGCCGAGACCACCTCATTCAGGCGGTCTCGGAGCAATTGCTTTGACGCGGATCAGAGCGCGATTGCCCTGTTCACATATGCCAAATGAACCACGCTAACTGGGCAAACGCGCCAGGTTCCGGAACAAAAGTCTAGGTGTTAAACCACCCTAAGATTTATTTTCATCCGACTTCATAACACAAACTTTTGATTACACTAGTATCAGTTTTTTAAAGCCAAATGAATATAACACAAATACATGAGTGCATTTCTGAGAAGCCTTTTCTTTTCTATTTCTTTATCATTTTTTTTTTTTTAAATCTCTGGCCTCTGCATGTTTTTTTTTTAAATCGGACAGAAGGCAGAAAGACCTTTTCTACTCACCTGCTCATTAATCCGAAGTTCAGCTGCTGAAGTAAAAGATGTGTTTGCATTGGACGTGGAAATGCACTTCATTTATGGCCTTTTCAAAAAAGCTTCAGTTGCATAATGGCAAACATTAACAGATTTAGTCATAAGTGCATACTAGCGTTCAACAGATGTGCCTAATGGGATTCAGTGAATAAAACTGGCGTAAATAATTGAGCTCAGAGCTGTGGCATGATAAGTGGATGAGAAACACCACTGTGGGCTTTTTAAAGACCCTGATTTTTAGGGTCAGTGCTTTTTAGATCTTAGGTCATACAATAGAAATGACACCTATAAGACACTATATCAACATAAATTCAGACTAAATTGCTTCATAGGCTTTTCGAAGCACCCAGGCTTATGTTCATGAGTGTCATACATCATCAGCATAGTTAGACACATAACAGAAAGTAATTTAAGTGCCACTGATTGCTAATTGGACCCCTGATAAAATGAGTGTCTTAGGGATTGTAATTGTCTAATATACAATACACTATAGTCGGAGAATATGTAAACTCCACACAGAAACGCCAACTGACCCAGTCAAGACTCGAACCTGCAACCTTCTTGTTGTGAGGCAACAGTGCTAACCACTGAGCTGCCGTGCCGCCCTGTCCTGGATTAATCTAGAAAAGAAGGGGAGAAGTAGGGGTGGATGGGGGATTCTTCAAGGTAAAGATGACTAAGGTAAGGAAATCTGGTTATTTAGGTGCGTTTGGATTTATAGGATTGGTAAATCATTTGATAACTAATGTGGGACCAGCCATGGTCAATAATAAGCACGTGATCCTCTCGAACTTAGTTTATAAATAAACTTCACAATGTGTAAAAGCTAATTAACCTAAAAACTGGATAAAAGAAAAATGGGAAAGAAAAACTAAATATTGTGTCATTAAATGTTACCTAAATATTGTATTTGCAATAAAGTAGTTAGAAAAAAATATTTACATCTCAGGTAAAGAAATAATCCATAATATTTATATCTATAGCCACAACAAAGTGTGTGTGTGTGTGTGTGTGTGTGTGTGTGTGTGTGTGTGTGTGTGTGTGTGCGCGTTTATAGTTTACAAGGACCGTATAACGCTGTAAAAATGCTGGGTTCCACACAATTCCTTCATGTTGTCACAACACAAATCGATTTAGTGAACTTCATCATTTTTTTGTCACAAAAAAAAACATAAGAATTGTGTTTAAACTAATTTTAAATGTCATTTGAATGAGCAGCAAAAGTAATTTTTTTGAGTGAATAACATGAATGTGACTAGTAGTATATTCAGGTGGTATAGGAGGACATACAGTAGCATGTGACCTCTTAATTCAAAACGCTTAACAATCACACCCAACTGTATCTTTTGACTCAATTTGACAGATATTTACTGTGATGATTTGATTTAGGGTAGGGTAAGGCCATTTAATTAGCTATTTTTATTGTATAAAATGATGCATAATGGAGATACCTCTCTCCATTTATGGAGAGCCCTCTTAAACCATATATACACTTACCGGCCACTTTATTAGGTATACCTGTCCAACTGCTTGTTAACGCATATTTCTAATCCGCTTATCAGCTCAGTTTCTAAAATCAGCTAACTACATGGCAGCAACTCAATGCATTTAGGCATGTAGACATGGTTAAGACCTTGGTGTCCAAACTCGGTCCTTGTGGGCCGGTGTCCTGCTGAGTTTAGCACAAACTTGCTTCAACACACCAGCCAGGAAGTTTGTAGTACATGTAGTAGGAGCTTAATTAGCTGCTTCAGGTGTGTTTGATTAGGGTTGGAGCTAAACTCTCTAGGACACCGGCCCTCCAGGACAGAGTTTGAACACCCCTGGTCAAGACGATCTGCTGCAGTTCATTCGAGCATCAGCATGGGGAAAAAAGGTGATTTAAGTGACTTTGAACGTGGCATGGTTGTTGGTGCCAAACGGGCTGGTCTGAGTGTTTCAGAAACTGCTGATCTACTGGGATTTTTACACACAACTATCTCTATGGTTTACAGAGAATGGTCAGAAAAAAAGAAAATATCCAGTGAGTGGCAGTTCTGTGGGCACAAATGCCTTGATGCCAGAGGTCAGAGGAGAATGGCCAGACTGGTTCAAGCTGATAAAAAGGCAACAGTAACTCAAATAATCACTCGTTACAACCGGGATATGCAAAAGAGCATTGCTATACGCACAACACCTCAAACCTTAAGGCAGATGGGCTACAGCAACAGAAGACTACACCAGGTGCCAAACTGAAGCTAAAATTTGCACAGCCTCACCAAAACTGAAAAATAGACAATCGGAAAAACATTGCCTGGTCTTAGTCTCAATTTTTGCTGCAACATTTGGATGGTAGGGTCAGAATTTGGCATCAACAACATGAAAGCATGGATCCATCCTGCCTTGAACAAATGGTTCAGGCTGATGGTGGTGGTGATGTTATGGTGTGGGGGATATTTTCTTGGCACACTTTGGACCTAATCGTACCAATTGAGCATTGTGTCAACGCCACAGCCTACCTGAGTATTGTTGCTGACCAGGTCTATCATTTTATGACCACAGTGTACCCTTCATCTGATGGCTACTTCCAGCAGAATAATGACAATCATAAAGTGCAAATCTTCTCAGACTGGTTTCTTGAACATGACAATGCGTTTACTGTACACAAATGGCCTCCACAGTCACCAGATCCTCAATCCAATAGAGCACCTTTGGGATGTGGCGGAACAGGAGATTCACATTATGGATGTGCAGCTGACAACTCTGCAGCAACTGCCTGATGCTATCATGTCAATATTAACCAAAATCTCTGAGGAATATTTTCAGTTTTGTTGTATTTATGAAGGATTAAGGTAGTTCTGAAGGCAAAAGGGGGTCCGACCCGGTACTAATTAGGTGTAACTAATTATCATGCTTACGATGTGTAAATTGGTTTCTCAGTTCCACAAACTTTCTTGTATCTCCAAAAATGTTCAGAATATTCTTAAAACAAAAATTGGAAAGCAAAAACTGTGCACTGACCTTACAGTCTTTTTAAGATGCAGTGTAAAACACTTCCTCATTCCTTCTGCCAGCATTAACAGTGAGCTGCCAAACTCTGCCTTCAGGACCTGCTTTAGGTTAACTTTAATACAATCTACACAAGACAAAGTTTATAGAGGGTCATACAGTAGACCAGTACCACAAAGCTACCCTGGAAAACTGAAGATACGTCCAAAACAGTCACCAAGAGTTTCCCAGCTGGCTTATATTAATGCACCAATTCTTCAAAAAGCTCCAAAGTTGGAAAAGTCTCTTCAGGATAAAAGCATCTGCTAAATGAACCCGAAACTATAAAAGCGCAGTAAAATCCTGTTGACAATAATGTTTCTCCTTTTAAAGCTGTAATATGTGATTCGTACAGGCCTCGGATGTTTTGCCCCTTTCAAGTGTAGCGTGTCTTTCCACATTTCCACTCTCTCATTGCCTGTGAACAGCGGATTATCAACACTGATGCCTGGAAAACTCAAAGGCTCATCAGAACTGTTTATGCAGTGGCTCCGGCTTCACATCATAACAGCTCCGGGCCAAACATCTCCAAACTTTCGACTGGGTCACTGTGAAGAACGACATTTGAAACTGCTCGCTGGTTTTGAAAGCTTGCCAAGAATCCGAGAGAGAGATGTTCTTCAATTTCATCTTGGTCATGCCTCATAAGCAGATTTCATGACTTTAATGAGCTCATTACAGTGGGTTGGCTTCATAAGCGACTCTGCTCACATCGCCCAGAGCGCTTCTGAATGGACAACACTACGACCACCACCGACAACAGAATTAAACTCACAGTGTGCGCAGATGTTTGAGATACAGGCTTGTGAATATTTAAGCTCATATTCAATGATAAACACCCCTTCAGATATAACTATAGTGTCTGGAGTTTGAAGGAGTACTGAGGTTTTTTTAAACATAGTGTTTGGTATGAAAACGATTATTTCATGCTTGCTTTTTCATTACTTTGAGGAACATCACCTTCCAAAAAGGGGACTGAGGGATTATCACAATTCATCATGATGAGGAAGAGCAGGTATATGACGAAGACCTGCTGCTGTGCAAGAGTAAAAAAAGAGTGCACATGCCTGTTTTCATGTGTATTTTTGTGATCAGAAAGCTATATGATTTTAAAAAACGGTTCATTCACATTTGACCTCATGAATCTGCTAAACCAATATGATTTCTATCTTCAAATCCAGCGCCATATGCAAATTTATAAGTTAAATCAACTAAAGCCTCATTTTATTTAAATAATATTATTGTTTGCAGAAACATATGCTATATATCTTATTTGGCATTCAAATTGTTTTATATTCTGGCTTTAAAACGTTACAAGCACACAAGGTGGGCTTTGTGATTTTATTCATTCATTTATACTGTAGATTCGTGTGAGCATTCATTGGCAAAGCTCATTATACCTCTAAGGTCTCTCACCAAAAAGTAGTAGTCCTTTTGTTGAAAGAGAAACATGGAAACGAAAGTGGGCTACCTACACATACCTGCAGGGGCCCAAAAAAAACTGGATCAGGCCCGAACGGGCTGGCCCGCACTAGGCCATCATGGGATTAATGTGGGGAGTAAACAAATGTAGGCTGTTCTCTTGTATTTCCTGACCTCTTGTACGTATTTCAGAAATAAAGGTAAAATCTGTCTCTGGGGTGGTACCTTTTCAAAAGGAACACTTTTGTACCATAGTGGTGAATGTTAGTACCTTTAGGGTACATTTTGTGAAGTTTATTTATAAACTCATTTCGAGAGGAGCACATTATTATGATTGAACACTGCTGGTCTTGCATTACCTAATGCATGATTCACCAATCAGATGATTCTTAACCCAATAAATAACCAGAGTTTCTTACAACTGTCATCTTCGCCTTAAAGAATCCCCCCCTACCACACCTACTCCTCCAACTTTCCCTCTACAGGGCGGCATGGTGGCCCAGTGGTTAGCACTGTGCGTCACAGCAATAATGTCGTTTCTGTGTGGAGTTTACATGTTCTTCCCGTGTTCATGTGGGTTCTTCAGTTTCCTCTCAGAGTTCAAAAATATGTGTCATGAGTAATTTGATCGATCTAAATTAACACTATATTTGAACACTTAACCAGTAGTATATCTACATAGCAAATTATAATCTGTCATCAGCTCTAAACAAAGGAGAGGGGGAGTTCTCAAGATGTACCTGAGCTCAAACTCCCCTCTCGCCCTGCAAATGGGAGGGAGCCCCAGGGCCAAGGATCTTATGAGCTTAGAGATGAGCTTTCCCTGGGCAGCATGCCAAACTTGCTTTATAATCAATCATCAGCTAAGTGTGAACTCTTGTATGTATGAATGTACCTTTAAGGTTCCCTTTTGCATACCTGCCAACACTCCCCTATTTCAGACCCATCTACCGCCACCCTCCCGTTTTGTTATTTCTCCCGGAAACTCTTTTTTTTTTTTTTTTTTTTTTGAGAGCTAAAGTGGCAATGTGCTGATTTTGTTTACTTCTGTCTTTGTTTTGTTATCATTGTTTGCAGGTTTCCCAGTACTGGGTTGCGGTTGGATGGACATTCGCTGCGTAAAACATATGCCAGAATAGCTGGCAGTTCATTCCACTGTGGCAACCCCTTATAAATAAGAGACTAAGCTGAAAGAAATGTTTGCAGGTGCGATGACTTAAGTTTGACTATATCTAGGGTTCTCTTTCCAGCAAGCATTTTTTGTTTTTAAAAGATATATATATTTTTTGTTTTAATAGATGTCTAAAAATAGTCATCTTGATTAAAACAAGGCTAAATTTGGGCTGTTGGTGAAAATCTAATAGACATCAGAATAGCTCAACTAGACTGGTCATCAAATAAACAGAAATTAATGACTACACACATAAAATCTGTCTAATCTATTTGACGACTAGTGTAGTTTTGGGTTATTCTTAAACGTCTATTAGATTTTCACTGACAGCCCAAGTTTAGCCTTGTTTTAGCCAAGCTGTCTACATTTAGATGTCTATTAGACATCTATTAAAAATAAAATTGTTTGCTGGGTTATATTTCCTGTGTGACCAGATGAAGACCTTGTAGGTCAAAACATTGTCTAATTAAATAGATTTTTAAGAGCTAAAGTGGCAGTGTGCCATTTTTGTTTACCTCTGCTTACATAGAAACCAGCGGTGAGCCCACAGCTGTGGACCCCGTCTGGGCTAGCCTTCACTGGGCCTGCTTAGATTTGACATTGGCTGGCCGTAGCCCACTGTGCCCACAAAAAGCCAGCATGAGCCCTGCAAGAGAATGTTTGCAAGGTGCCTCCTTCATCACTCAGCTCAACACATAGACATTGCTGTATTGATGATGAAACCTAGGATGAAGAAGAAACATTTTCAGTGGGGGAAAAAAGAAACGTTTCTTCAGTGGGGGGATTTGCATTGCCATTGAGCCGGATTGAGCAGGGATGAGGTCGATACTGGAAGAGCATACTAAGGGATGGATCAACTCACTGTTGTTTGCAGCAATACAGAGGGGTGGTCTTGACCATGAGGGAACAGAGGAGTCAGTACCATTTGCCAGAGGTTTAGGCTTTCCACCAAGATGACGAGGAGCAGAAAGAATGAAGGTACAGGGGCTTGTTGCTAGGTGCTGATAGTTATGTGATGAGTGGGTTGTGACTGAGAGACATGGGAGTGGAGCACATTAGTAGCAATGAGTGGCACCTGTGCTCAATGCTAGTAACCAATTCCGAGGAGCTCTGGAAAAGTAAAAGAAATAGTGGTGGCAGTCTCTATGTTTTCATTCACCTACTTTTATACACCATTTGGAATATCACATTTAAAAAAGGCCAAGACGTGCATACATTTTGAAATATGTGCATAAAACGTTTACGACAAAACTTATAACTTAACTTATAAAAAAAATCTTATTATAAACACTTCAATATAGTGGTCATGAATATTTTGGCTTATATATTTATTTTTTTTACAAAATGTGCTCAGTAAGATTATACAATTGATTTGACATCGATTGTGTGGGCTAAAAACAACCAGTTTGCAAATATCAATTTTGCTTATGTCTCAGTTTTTTTATGTATATTGCATTTTTTCAAAAACCTGCTTGTCCTAATTTTTGACCCGATCTGAACTAAAGTGGCATAGTTAGAACTCTGGAGTCTGAATATCAAAAGTAATAAAAAAAAAAATGCTATGGCCACAGGATAGCTAAATGTCTAAAGTTGGCTGGGCCACTTTCACAAAAAAAAAAGTGTCTTGTGCTCCTAAAGAGCTTCTCACATTTCTAAAAGCCACTGTGTTCATTGCATTTCAGCGCATTCTTCTAAGTCACAACAAATTATTATATAGGAAGACCCATAATAGATTTTCTAACCAGAGGAAATAGCATTTTTCTTTATGATATTTGGTGCCAGTTTATCAAGTAGTGAGGATTTTGTTCTCTTTGACTCATTGGATGGAAATGGTGCTTTATTTGTAAATGTTTTATACAATATTCCAGTTTTGTGTACAAGTCTAGTTCGCATCTTTTCTTTGAAACCTAACTAGTAAAAGAGGACAAGTCCTGAGACTATTCATTTGGCAGTTTTGGTAATATATTAATGTGGCTGTTAGCCGTGAGGAGCCTTTATGATTAAGTTGTTTGGTATATTTCAACAAAGTCCAAGTCATGTGGGGTTAGTAAATAACAACAATTTTATGAAATTTCTAGTCCTAATTTATTGTAATGGAACGGAAGGAAGATTTTGAATGACGTGAGGTTGAGTAAATGAAGCACATTACTTTTCAATCAACTGGTCCTTTAAATAAACACAGGGTTCAAGCAATTCTAATCATGTAACCGATACAAAAAGTGATGTTCCGACCAGCTCACTGTTCTCAATGTGCATCTCTCTGGAAAACATCAGATGACTCAAACTCCATGTGAATCAGCAGCTCTATAATTGGTCTTAGTGGATTCAGATTTGCCAGATAAGTGGTTCATTAAATCAGGCAGCGTTTGAACCCGCTCGTTCAATGGTGCAGTATAACGGCCTTCATCACACTGTCTGCAAGAGGAAGATTCACAATTCGGGTAGCAAATGCAATTATCCTGACTGACCCATTAATAACTGCTCCATAATCTTCCGATTCAAGCCTTTTCCATCCTCGTGAGTTCTTTCGCAAAAGTCAGTCAGCGCTTTAATTCAGCTTTCTCCCCCCTAGGGAAACAACATCAAAACAGAGCTGGCCGTCTGGTGTGAATGTTCTTAGAGATTGATTTATGACCGGCTCCTTAAACCATCAGGGCAGCTTTGATCTCGGAACATATGTGATATTTCACGCTCCCTCAGACCTCCCGTCCACATCAACGAACCCCGCCAAACTTAATAACAGTTTCGTCACGTTAGTTTATGACATCTATCTTTTATTTCCTGCCCTCTGCCTTTTATGCCAAGGTCAAGTGTCGGTTCAAGACGATGGACCATTTATAATTATGTCAAAATGGTTATTGCCATATACAGTATGTGAGGTTTGCTAAGGCAAGCATTGTTACTTACTGTTTCTAAAACTTTTTGTGGGATTTTTATTGAAACTAATATCAGCTTTTTTTCTCTACTGAAATCATTGAATGTTCATCATGCTTTTTTATTTGCTACCATTGCTTTGCTGCTATTTTGTTAATATTTAAGTTGTTCATATTTTAAAACAGCCCATGATTTTGGAGAGTATACTAAAAGTAAAGTAAATATAATTTACATTGTGGTTGGAAATTTTTGGAAAGTTAAGACAATCTTTAAGAAGTAATGTATATATTTGTTTATAGGTAACGGCGACACGGTGGCACAGTTGGTAGCACGATTGCCTATACAGCAAGAAAGTCGCTGGTTCGAGCCTTGGCTGGGTCAGTTGGCATTTCCGTGTAAAGTTTGCATGTTCCTCCTGTGTTCACATTGGTTTCCTCCGGGTGCTTCGGTTTCCCCCACAGTCCAAAGACATGCGCTATAGGTGAATTGGGGAGGCTAACTTGTCCCTAGTGTATGTTTGTGAATGAGAGTGTATGGATGTTTCCCAGTGATGGGTTGCAGCTGGAAGGGCATCCACTGCATAAAACATATGCTGGATAAGTTGGCGGTTCATTCCGCTGTGGCGACCCCAGGGACTGAGCCGAATACAAAATGAATGAATATATAGGTAGCTAGGTTAGCCCAACATGTGTTCTGTCCATTTTCTCATATACTGCACACCTTTCGGAAGGACTCATCCTTATGCCCTAACCCCTTCAAAGGGTTTACCTTCTTGAGTGTCAGCTTCTCATGGATTAGGGCATAGGAATGAGCCCTTTCAAATGAAATGCAGTTTGTGACACCAATCAACTTCCCTGCGCAAAGGATCATGGGGGCCTGAGGTGTCCATCAGTTCTACCATTCAAAATCCTTCATTGCGAAAGGCTCTTTGAAGTGGCCAGCATTTAGCTCTTTGGTCTGGGTTCTGGAAGGACACTTCAGTATAGTGGCCATGATTATTTTCACTCCGAAGTGCCTTCCAGAGGGTGATCTATTCCATTTGGCATAGCTTTTTTGGGCAAAAAAAATGTTTGGGAATGTCAATTTAACATAGGCCTATATTACAGACAATATCACATCATATATGCCACCGTTGGCACAATTTCAGGTATTTTGCGCTTTTGTAAACTTGTGCAACGTTTTTCACTTATCTGATCCAAAGTATATTATAGTCAAATACTCAAATGACTACAAAGTATTATAGTCAAATACTAAGTGGAAAAAAGCAGCCATTTCAATTCAGGTTTGGAAAAAAGTGGGCCACTTTAACAAAAAACTGCATAACTATTGAATAGAACAAGATTTCGCCACCAAACTTGGATTGCATATGTACTGTATGAACTTGATGTGGTCACGAGAAGAAGCAGCACGACGTGATAACATGCTACTGCTACAATGCAAGAAAAAAAAAGAAGCAAAACAAAACATAAAAGCAGTTTCAACCAAGGGACTTCTCTGCTGATCCAAGTGTCTCAAAAATCTTTGTTCAAGGTAACACCATACAACAATATTGCAATTCACATTGTGACTGTAAATTGCATAACATTTTTTTTCATTCGGCTCAGTCCCTTTATTAATCATGGGTCACTACAGTGCAATGAACTGCTAACTATTCCAGCATATGTTTTTTACAGCAGATGCCCTTCCAGCTCCAACCCATTACTGGGAAACACCCATACACACACACTCATACACTACAGCCACTTTAGTCCATCCAATTCACTTATAGCGCATGTATTTGGACTGCGAGGAAAACCGGAGCACCAAGAGGAAACCCACGTGAACATGGGGAGAACATGCAAACTTCACACAGAAATGCCAACTGGCCTAGCCAGGACTTCAACCAGCGACCTTCTTTCTGTGAGGCGACAGTGCTACCTACTGAGCCACCATTATTGCACAACATTTCAAATATAATTTCTTAGCAAAATATTTTGAACTTGGTTAATCAAGGGAGCACATATAAAGAAGGGTGGAAATGTTTTAAAACTTATCACTACTTTTCTTACTACGAATGTCAATGGTTAAAGGGTTCCAACATTCTTCAAAATATCTTCTTTGTGTTCAAGAGCAGAAAAAAAGATTTGCAACAGGTAAAGTGTGAGTAAATAATTTTTGTTTTAAGAGTGAACTATCACTTTAAACGGTGTCACAGTGGCGCAGTGGGCACAGTGCTCCGGTTTCCCCCACAGTCCAAAAACATACACTATAGGTGAATTGGGTAAGCTAAATTGGCCGTAGTGCATGTGTGTGAATGCAGGAGTGAATGGGTGTTTCCCAGTGATGGGTTGCAGCTGGAAGAGCCTTCAATGCATAAAACATATGCTGGATAAGTTGGCGGTTCATTCCGCTATGGCGATCACTGATTAATAAAGGAACTAAGCTGAAAAGAAAATGAATGAATGCCACTTTAAACCACTTGAACACTGACGACTGCTGCTTGCAATAGCCTGCAGCTATTATTATGTTTATTGTTGTTGTTATTATTATTGTAAAAAAATTAAAATTCCACCATTGTCCTCACCTTTTTGATTTTAAATCTCCTATTTAGAATTCACAAAACATTGCAGCAAGCTATGTTTTTGTTTTTGAAAGATGTCTAATAGATGCCTAAACATAGTCGTTGTGGCTAAAACAAGGCTAAATATGGGCTGTCAGTGAAAGTCTAAAAATAGGCCAAAACTAGACTAGTCATCAAATAAACAGAAATGAATGACTACACACATAAAGTCTGCCTAATCTCTCTATTTGACGACTAGTGTAGTTTTGGGCTATTCTTAGATGTCTATTATATTTTCACTGACAGCCCAAGTTTAGCCTTGTTTTAGCCAAGCTGACTACATTTAGATGTCTTTTAATCACAAAATTGTTTGCTGGGATGTCTCTCTTTTTGTGTTATTATGCTACCACCATAAACACCCCATCAACCACTATACTGTAACAGTACAGTATGCTAAAAAAAGAACACAGCACCACAAGCCATATAAAATGCTATTTTTTTGGATGATATGAAGATTTAGTGCAGCTAATTACCACTGGAGAGCCGCCACACACATAAGCGAGCAACTGAATCACCTCCGCTGAGCATGTCAGCACCTCAGATTGGTTGGTTATGGCGAATGGAGCTAAGCTTTGTGCTCGGCTTTTTCTCTCCCATTAGGTCTGCCGCTGACCTCGCTGGCACTATCTCTCAGGTTAATGTGTGTGATGAGACAGACAAAGAGAAGGGACTTTCTCTGAGTCCACACTGCTAAAGAGGGTTCAATCCCAGAGGTGCCAGTCAGTCGACAAGAGTAACAAGGTGGGACATGAGGTAGAAGTTAGATAAATTAGCTATTAAAGTAAATTAGTGTTTTCTGTGTGGTTTGGGAAGACAGTGCCATTATTTGAGCTGAACTGAACTGAACTATTATTTTGGTGATTAAATGGTAATTAAAGGGAAAATTGGCAGGTTTCTTTTACATGTCAGTAATATGCTTTTTCCAGTTGGAGTTGGCACTCCAATATGATGAATTTTATGTTATTAGCATAGTATGTGGAGTGACACGGTTCGAGTCCGGATCAGTTGGCATTTCTGTGTGGAGTTTGCATGTTCCCCCTGTGTTGGCATGGATTTCCTCCGGGTGCTTCGGTTTCTCCCACAGTCCAAAGACATGCGCTACAGGTGAATTGCATAAGCTATATGTAAATTGGCTGTAGTCTATGTGTGGGTATGAATGCGAGAGTGTATGGGTGTTTCCTTGTGCTGGGTTGCAGCTAGAAGTGCAATTATGTAAAATAAAAAAAGCAATATCAAGGGACTATTTAGCCCCAAAATTATTTCGATATTTTCCCTTATTAACTGTATCTTCAGACACATGGAACACAATGAGGGACGAAAGAATTCACATAATTTGTGTGCATTAATTTCTCCAATACACGGGGGATCTCCTGTTTAAACATGACTGGTTACATAAGTTCCCATCTGATACTAAAGGAAAAAAATGTGGTGTAAATGAGTAAATGATCACCTTTTAAAAAAAGGTAAACTATATTCTTACTTCTAATGCAATACAGCTTATTTTAATATAAACAACATTCAGCAGATCGGGAAGTCTAGCATCCCTATTTATCCTGATTCAGAGACTATTGATTTTGGACTGTTTTGGAGAGAAGTGTTGCCCTAAAACCAATTATAGTGACACAACACTTCAACTGTAGTTTCACTGAGGATCAGGGCTAAAAACCATTCGTCCGGCAAGGCAACACATGGGAAATAATGACTGTAATTTGCATCACAGCACCTGGCAGCAGCTTGATGTTGATTAACCAGTCGGATATCTGAAAAAAAAGAAGAACTGTTAGCTAAAGCTGTAAAGGCTAGTTATTGAGGTCCACCGTCAACATTTATTGCAGCAATTTATGTAAATGCAGCACATTAACAGCCTGATAAACAAAGAAAAACAGGTCATGGAGGATCACAAAATGCACAAATTCCGCATGTGCTTTCTCGATAAATATAATGTCGTAAAACTGCATGCATAATAATTACATGAGCTGTCACTGCTTGAAATGTCATGTCCATTATTAGATACACTTGGGGAATAAAAAATAAAATAAAAATAAAATAATAAAATAAAATAAAATTTCATTCTTATGAGCCATAATTTATTTATTTATCAATTTATTTATTTATTCATTTATTAATTAATTCATTATTTCATTCATTCATTCACCTGTTTATTTGTTATTAATTATTAGTTTATTTATTTATTCATTCATTTATTTATTCATTTGTTAATTTAGTAATCTTTTCATTCATTCATACATTCATTTGTTTATTTATTCATTCATTTATTTATTCATTTATTCCTTTATTTTTTATTTGTGTATTAATTAATTAATTAATTTATTTATTTATTACTTAATTAGTTTTTTTATTAATTCATTAATTTAGTAATTTTATTGATTTATTATTTTATTTACTTGTTTATTTACTTATTTGTTTATTTATTCAATCACTCATTTATTCCTTCCTTCATTCCTTCCTTCATTCATTCATCTATTTATTCATCTGCATATTCATTTATTCATTCATTTGTTCATTCAATAATTCATTGATTTATTTATTAATTCGTTAATTTATTTATTTATTCATTCATTTAATAATTAATTAATTCTTTCATTCATTTAATTATTTATTAGTTTATTAATTTGTTTATTTATTTATTTATTACTTAGTTATTTACTCAGTTATTTACTTACTTTACTTACAATATAGGTGTCACCCATTTATCTGAAATAAGTATTTCATTATTTAAAAAACAAAAAACATAATAAAGTAACATAAAAAATAATATCATTAGGTTTGTTCACTTACTCTTTTATATATGTAGCTGTATGCAATTAAAAAAACCTCTTACATAAATATATGTTCTGAATATATACATACACACAAAAAAGGCACTTTGCTTACATTTAATTTGCTTTCTATGCTTATAAAATTACTTTTTTTTAAATATAAATTCATCCTCAAAATAATTTTAAAGCGATTAAATGTCTAGATTTCCTTACAGTTACTTTATTTACTTGGTTTTAAAATAATTGTTTTTTTAATGTCTTTTGTTTTATGTTACTTTAATATCACTCCTCATTATTGACCATAATGGGAAAATGGGAAAATAATAATTGTCTAAAATAATAGTATCATTGCTTCCTTAACCAAATATACTA